>PVNU02003533.1:0-133708 GCA_003013855.2 Liriodendron chinense | reverse complement strand
CAAATTAATTCTTGGAGTCAACCTAAGCTTAGTTGAGCGCTAGTCAAGTATGAGGTTGTGAATTTTTAGGCTATACTATTGTAAACAATCTTGATTGATAATTCACACTCAACATAACAAGGAAATTCCACACTTACAGCTTGAGTTTCCACACGTGTGAATTCCTCGACTAATGTAGAACAAGAACCCCCTGATGAAGGGTATGGATCAAGCATCTTTCTATCACACGTGGACCCGGAAAAAGATCAAGAAAAAGTCAAATAAAATTGTGGATGGACCAAAAAAAGGCGCACCGTAACTCGGCCATTACTTTTGATCAGGGAGGAGTTACGGGATGCACAACATATGGATTCCTACTGAAATTTTATTTTAGGGTGAGCAGACTCACTAAAGTAGGTCGTGTCCATCTATTTTTCCAGAAAATGTGCTGTTACAGTAGAAAAATAAGATTTTAGGAAAACTTGTTATTTTTAGTAATTTCGATTTTTTGTGTGTTTTCTTCTTTTTAAAGTTTTTGTTTAGTCAGGAGTTTCGATTTTTGTTGAGTAATGAGTTTTAGAAAGAGTCTACTTAGTAGTAGTCTTTAATTAGGATTTTTAGGTTGAGGAGTCATGGAAGCCTTGTGGATTCAAGATAGTTATGTCGTGAGCCCCCCGCCACCGGTCACCTATTGCCGCTCATGCACCACTCACCACTCACACGAGAGAGAAAAAAAGAGGGAAGTGGTGCATGAGTCACAAGAGAAAGAAAATGATGGAAATGGCACATGAATCATAGTTAGAGACTTCACATGTGTGGAAACTTTAAGTTGTAAGTGTGGACTTCCCTTATCATAAGAAGTGTAAGTTAGAGTGATCGGTCTACCATATTTGGATTGTTTAGGCTATGCTATATATTTCTTAACAAGGGGTAAGTTATTATAATCTTTCCATTTAATTCAAATATTGTCAATACATATATTGAAAAGGTAAGAAATGAGTTTTTGGATGATTAAATGACTCGATTACTCATATACTTCATTTTTCCAATTTTTTTATCCTTAGGACATGTATGTTGGAGGAACTGGAACGACGGCAACCACCTTGGAATGGGCCATGGCAGAGCTTATTAAGAGTCCCAATGAGATGGTGAAAGCTCAAGCAGAGGTAAGAAGCGTGGTTGGGAGAAAAATGAAAGTGGAAGAGAATGACCTTCTTCAGATGGACTACTTGAAATATATAATTAAGGAGACTTTGCGACTTCACCCTCCTGCACCCCTATTAATTCCACATGAATCCACATCAAGCGTTATGCTACAAGGTTATGTTATCCCTAAAAAAACAACGGTCTTGGTTAATGCATCTGCCATTGGAAGGGACCCTAGATCATGGGAAAATGCTAATGAGTTTCTCCCAGAGAGATTTTCCAACAACCCAATTGACTTCAAGGGAAATGATTTTCAATTAATTCCTTTCGGAGCAGGGAGGAGGATTTGCCCTGGAATTTCATTTGTCAACCATACTATGGAGCTTGCTCTTGCCAATCTTTTATATTTATTTGATTGGGAGTTTCCTGGGGGTGCAAATAAGGATATAGACATGAGTGAAGCTTCAGGGTTGGCTATTCATAAGAAAATTCCTCTTCATCTTATTCCAACATTTCACTTTTCATAAGTTGTTCAGTCATTCTGCTTACCAACTGGAGTTATCTTACTAATTATAGTAGCTATGTTCTGTAAACAAAGAAGGAGGATTTAGACATGAGTGAAGCTTCAAGGTTGGATGCTCATAAGAAATTTCCACTTCTCTCGTTCCAATATATCACTATGTTATGCAATCAAATAAGGAGGATCTTTACATGAGTAAAGCATCAAGTTCGGTTGCTCATAAGAAATTTCCTCTTCATCTTGTTCCGATATATCACTAAGTTATGTAAGCAAATAAGGAGGATCTAGACATAAGTGAAGCTTCAAGGTTGGTTGCTTATAAGAAATTTTGTCACGCCCCGAAATTCGGAACCCGAGTACAACGACCCAAAGTCCGAGTTCCAGGGTGTGAATATAAAATTCGAGCATAGATTCCTTGAGATTCCATTCTACACATCGCATATCTAAAATAAATCCCAAATATAATTTTTTTTCCACTAATGTCTTATTACATTGAATTTTCACAAAACTAAAACAAATCGATTACATTCGACGCTCGTGTGATATGTGACCCTCTGAGTACTTTGCTCCGTCTATGTCTTTTTCTTCCTGTGAACCTGCAAGAACTGTGCTGATTTTGGTGAGCTAAAAGCCCAGTGAGGTCATTTCCATCATAGGTAATATTCCAGTTAATAAGAGATAGGATGCGAATCATCAACAGATAGAATTGCATGAAATAGACGAGGATAACGTGATGATTAATACATTTTATGATTTATTATAAATGGAACATGATTATCATGATGTCATGTATGTTATGATACGTGTGAGAGCAATAAACGTCTAGGAACTCGCTGCCACTAAACATTAGGAACCTGTCGCAAATCAACCATGCTCACCTAACCGGTACAGCGAAGCGGCAAATTAATCAACCATGTACGCCAGTAGGCAAATCAACCATGCACCACTGATCCAACAGAGCAAATCAACCATGCTCAATAAGTGAAACGACCAGAACTCGCTGCCACTGAACATTAGGAACCTGTCGCAAATCAACCATGCTCAATAAGTGAAACGACCAGAACTCGCTGCCACTGAACATTAGGAACCTGTCGCAAATCAACCATGCTCACCTAACCGGTACAGCTACGCGACAAATCAACCATGCACGCCAGGAGTCAAATCAACCATGCTCCTATTCTGTCGCAGTATATGTCATAAGTTATGGAAGTACTTCTTCAAGCATACAATGCATATCAAACTCAAGTCCAATCACCCCATGCATGTGTTATCTTCAGTCAAGTAATTCTTTATCTTGATTTAGTTATTGTCAATCGAGGAATTTGAGAAGGTTATAGCGTAAGGTTTAATGTTGACGAATAACTAAGATTGTTCCAAGAGTTATGTATTGTACATTATCTAAACCTAAGTTGTTGTCGATTAGTAAGTTTAAGACTAATGTCACGTGGAATCTTGAGAATATTACGTATATGTAAGGGGTGCATGTTGGAGACATCACCTGTATGAAATCCTAAGTTGAATTGTTGTGGAATTCTGACATATGCATTAAAAAGGAAAACTTGATAAAATTAAGTCCATAAGAAAAAGAAATTGGTAGGTGAACTTTAAGGATAGAGATAGAAGATGTATGGATCCCTTATCTAGGATTAAATATACGATTCTAAGTTTAATTTAGAAAGAGATCGAGAGATGGATCGTTAACTACGAACCATGTTGAAGGATGACATGGAAATTGAAAATCATACTTAGAGACAAACAAAGTTAAGGGAAGAAGTATTAATTAGAAATTTCTATAATGAATCACTCACCTTGTGACGTTCCTTAAATTTGAAATGAATTGATTCCTGGACTGAGTCGACTCGGCAAGTTGACTCGCTGGGTTAGAATCTTCTTCTTCTTTCTCCCTCTATCTTCTTTTCCTTCTTCTTCTTCTTTCTTTCCTCTTCCTTCTTCTTCTTTCTCTTTCTTTCTTTCTTTATTTCTTCTTCCTTCTTCTTCTTCTTCTTTCTTCTTTCTTTCTCCTTCTTTTTCTTTTTTTTTTCTTTCTTCTTCTCTTTTTCTTCTTCTTTCTGCTTTTCTTTTTTTTTTCTTTCTTCTTTTCTCCTTCTTCTTCTTCTTCTTCTTCCTTCTTTTTTTTTTACTAAGATTCTGCCCCAGCAACAGCAGCGGCATGGGAGCTCTCTCTCACGTCACCTCTCACCTCTCTCTCTCTCTCTCTCTCTCTCTCTCTCTCTCTCACAAACAACTCTCTCTCTCTCTCACAAAAACTCTCTCTTGGTTGGACACCTGTGAAGAGGGAGACGCATGTAAGGAGGTCTTTTAAAGACTCCCAGAGTCGGTGGGTCGGTGCGGGAAACTCCCGACCGGTTTTGGTGTTGGCACCGCCTGGCACTCATCTCGCCCGACTTTTTTTGCACTTACACATGTAGACCATTCAAATAGTAGGTGGGGTCCATGAAAACAATCCCCTAAAATTTCAGGGGCACATGCGTAGGATCCGTCCTGATCTTGAGCGTTTTATTTTGTTAAGCTCTAGAGGTAAGATGATTGTGCGGTACACTCGAGCTTTTACTTACAAAAACGAGTTCTCCCCTTAGTAGTCCCAAGAGGGGGCTACCTACTGGACGGGGTGGATTTCCAGATGGGGTTCACCGTGATGGACGGTGTGGGCTGACTGGGTCGGATCGTGCGAACGCTGTAACAGCGTCCGGAAGAAGAACTCTCTTTTTTTTTGTTTATCTATTACGTGCTTTGCACGTATACACCAACACCACTATTACTCACACAAGTGGGGTCCACATACAACAGATCAGGGGCAATTTTCTCCGTCCAGAAGGTCGACGATGCAATTTCATCCATTGACACAAAAAATGAGGCAGATCCGAGTTGAGGTGGGCTACTTATAGTCAAATTTCTGATTAGGGCATTTGTAGGATGATCAGAGGGCTGAACTTCGACGTGTACGGTTACATTATGTCCTAGAACTCGTATATAAAGTTTCGTATGAAAGTGATCACCAAAAATCATAAAACTTGAAAATGACCGTTTAACTTAAGTTTAACTAATGGCATTTTCGTAATTATTGTAAATTTATGAGTTTTGTGAAATCTAATGCTTCTATGCTATTCTAGGTTTTATTATAAGTAACTTTAATAAAGGGACCATACCCTAACTCCCTACGGATTATTTAATATTAATTTATCAACATTTAAAGTTATTTAATTTATTAAATTACGATTTAAACGATTCCAAGAAGTTGGGGTGTTATAAGCACGCCTAAACAGGTTCATATAGTTGGAAAATCAATGATCTAAATATATGCCAGGTGACGGACAAGATGTACGGATTAGATTTACAGACGGACATGTGTATAGGACGATGTGAAGATCATACGGCGAGTTTACGTTGATCGCGTAAATTGAAATCGAAGTGGATGGTTAGATATTCCTGCCTAGCAACGATAGATCATTCTAACAGTCCGTCTATCGACTTAACTAAGTACACTAAGTTTTCAGAATCTTAAAAGTGTCGGGATATGTATAAAACTGCATATCTGTGTGTATGTGTGCGAACAACACGGCCTAGAATTTGATTTCTCGCGTGTGAACACGCACTCGTATACCTACTCGTGTGCCTAAATTTTTTGGGGTATTACATTCTACCTCCCTTACATAGATTTTTGTCCTCGAAATTCGATCAACCTCCCAAACTAATGGATCAAGATACTAGTCTACACTATATTTAAGTGTCTGCTACATTTGACTAATCCTAGGTTTACGTGTACATAAGTGTAAGACTACTTACATAAACCCAGGTTCTTACAATCTACCCCCCTTACGAGAATCTCGTCCTCAAGATTCAACCATACCCGCAACCAAGCTTTCGCTATGCACTTTGATGTGCCTAAGCGTATGCTATAACGAAGAGAAGAAAGTCAACAATAACATCCCAACAGAAGCAACGTCACAAACAAGACAATCAATCACGGTATAAACAATGAAACAAGCAAAACAAACAGTCCAAACAAAAGAAATATCACAGACAAAACCAACAGACACCCTAACCTTAATATTACAGACTTGATCCTACAAGCAACGTCGCTAGTAAAACGAAGGTTAGTACAACAACATCCTTATGTAGAAGCAAGCAATTTGACAACCTTACAACTAACACAAACATCAATATAAACAAAAACAAATATCAAGTACCATAGCAACAAAATCATACATAGCGCACCCATTCTTATGTGTCTACAAGCTATCCTATTATCCGATTATCTACAACACTTACCTACGTTCATCTATAGACCCTACTTGAATTTCACAAGGTGCTAGCCCTAACCCTAGGCACTTTGGAATTCTTGAAATCTCTCTCTGATACCAAACTGTCACGCTCCGAAATTCGGAACCCGAGTACAACGACCCAAATCCCGAGTTCCAGGGTGTGAATATAAAATTCGAGCATAGATTCCTTGAGATTCCATTCTACACATCGCATATGTAAAATAAATCCCAAATATAATTTTTTTTCCACTAATGTCTTATTACATTGAATTTTTACAAAACTAAAACAAATCGATTACATTCGACGCTCGTGTGATATGTGACCCTCTGAGTACTTTGCTCCGTCTATGTCTTTTTCTTTCTGTGAACCTGTAAAAACTGTGGTGATTTTGGTGAGCTAAAAGCCCAGTGAGTTCATTTCCATCATAGGTAATATTCCAGTTAATAAGAGATAGGATGCAAATCATCAACGGATAGAATTGTATGAAATATACGAGGATGACGTGATGATTAATACATTTTATGATTTATTATAAATGGAACATGATTATCATGATGTCATGTATGTTATGATACGTGTGAGAGCAATAAACGTCTAGGAACTCGCTACCACTAAACATTAGGAACCTGTCGAAAATCAACCATGCTCACCTAACCGGTACAGCGAAGCGGCAAATCAACCATACACGCCAGTGGGCAAATCAACCATGCACCACTGATCCAACCGAGCAAATCAACCATGCACCACTGATCCAACCGAGCAAATCAACCATGCTCAATAAGTGAAACGACCAGAACTCGCTGCCACTGAACATTAGGAACCTGTCGCAAATCAACCATGCTCACCTAACCGGTACAGCTAGGCGGCAAATCAACCATGCACACAAGGAGTCAAATCAACCATGCTCTTGTTCTGTCGCAGTATATGTCATAAGTTATGGAAGTACTTCTTCAAGCATACAATGCATATCAAACTCAAGTCCAATCACCCCATGCATGTGTTATCTTCATTCAAGTAATTCTTTATCTTAATTTAGTTATTGTCAATCGAGGAATTTGAGAAGGTTATAGCGTAAGGTTTAGTGTTGACGAATAATTAAGATTGTTCCAAGAGTTATGTATTGTACATTATCTAAACCTAAGTTGTTGTCTATTAGTAAGTTTAAGACTAATGTCACGTGGAATCTTGAGAATATTACGTGTATCTAGAGGTGCATGTTGGAGACATCACCTGTATGAAATCCTAAGTTGAATTGTTGTGGAATTCTGACATGTGCATTAAAAAGGAAAACTTGATAAAATTAATTCCATAAGAAAAAGAAATTGGTAGGTGAACTTTAAGGGTAGAGATAGAAGATGTATGGATCCCTTATCTAGGATTAAATATACGATTCTAAGTTTAATTTAGAAAGAGATCGAGAGATGGATCGTTAACTACGAACCATGTTGAAGGATGACATGGAAATTGAAAATCATACTTAGAGACAAACAAAGTTAAGGGAAGAAGTATTAATTAGAAATTTCTATAATGAATCACTCACCTTGTGACGTTCCTTAAATTTGAAACGAATTGATTCCTGGACTGAGTCGACTCGGCAAGTTGACTCACTGGGTTAGAATCTTCTTCTTCTTTCTCCCTCTATCTTTTTTTCCTTCTTCTTCTTTCTTTCCTCTTCCTTCTTCTTCTTTCTCTTTCTTTCTTTCTCTATTTCTTCTTCCTTCTTCTTCTTCTTCTTTCTTCTTTCTTTCTTCTTTCTTTCTCCTTCTTTCTCTTTTTTTTTCTTTCTTCTTCTCTTTTTCTTCTTCTTTCTTCTTTTCTTTTTTTTTCTTTCTTCTTTTCTCCTTCTTCTTCTTCTTCTTCTTCCTTCTTTTTTTTTACTGAGATACTGCCCCAGCAACAACAGCAACAGCAGCGGCATGGGAGCTCTCTCTCACGTCACCTCTCTCTCTCTCTCTCTCTCTCTCTCTCTCTCTCTCTCTCTCTCTCACACACACACACACACACACACACACAAACAACTCTCTCTCTCTCTCACACACACACAAAAACTCTCTCTTGGTTGGACACCTGTGAAGACGGAGACGCATGTAAGGAGCTCTTTTAAAGACTCCCTAAGTCGGTGGGTCGGTGCGAGAAACTCCCAACCGGTTTTGGTGTTGGCACCGCCCGGCACTCATCTCGTGCGACTTTTTTTGCACTTAATCACATGTAGACCGTTTAAATAGTAGGTGGGGTCCATGAAAACAATCCTTTAAAATTTTAGGGGCACATGCGTAGGATCAGTCCTGATCTTGAGCGTTTTATTTCGTTAAGCTATAGAGATAAGAGGATTGTGCGGTACACTCGAGCTTTTACTTACAAAAATGGGTTCTCCCCTTAGTAGTCCCAAGAGGGGGCTACCTAATGGACGGGGTGGATTTCCAGATGGTGTCCACCATGATGGATGGTGTGGGCCGATTGGGTCGGGTCGCGCGGATGCTGTAACAGCGTCCGGAAGAAGAACTCTCTTTATATATATATATATATATATATATATATATATATATATATATATATATATATATATTACGTGCTTTGCACGTATACACCAACACCACTGTTACTCACACAAGTGGGGTCCACATACGATAGTTCAGGACAATTTTCTCCATCCAGAAGGTCGACGATGCAGTTTCATCCATTGACACAAAAAATGAGGCAGATCCGAGTTGAGGTGGGCCACTTATAGTCAAATTTCTGATTAGGGCATTTATAGGATGATCAGAGGGCTGAACTTCGACATGTACAGTTAAATTATGTTCTAGAACTAGTATATAAAGTTTCGTGTGAAATTGATAGCCAGAAATCATAAAACTTAAAAATGGCCGTTTAACTTAAGTTTAACTAATGGCATTTTCGTAATTATTGTAAATTTATGAGTTTTGTGAAATCTAATAATTCTATACTGTTCTAGGGTTTATTATAAGCAACTTTAATAAATGGACCATACCCTAACTCCCTACGGACTATTTAATATTAATTTATCAACATTTAAAGTTATTTAATTTATTAAATTATGATTTAAACGATTCCAAGAACTTGGGGTGTTATAAGTACGCCTAAACAGGTTCATATAGTTGGGAAATCAATGATCTACATATATGACAGGTGACGCACAAGATATACGGATTAGATTTACAGATGGACATGTGTACAGGACGATGTGAAGATCATATGGCGAGTTTACGTTGATCGCGTAGTTCAAAATCGAAGTGGATGGTTAGATATTCCTGCCTAGCAATGATAGATCATTCTAACGGTCCACCTATCGACTTAACTAAGTACACTAAGTTTTCAGAATCGTAAAAGTGTCGGGATATGTATAAAACTGCATATCTGTGTGTATGTGTGCGAACAACACGGCCTAGAATTTGATTTCTCGCGTGTGAACACGCACTTGTGTACCTACTCGTGTGCCTAAATTTTTTGGGGTATTACAAATTTCCTCTTCACCTTATTCCAATATATCAATTTTCTTAAGTTGTTTAGAATTTTCTCAAGTTGTTCAGACATTTTTCTTACAAACTAGAGTTATCCTACTAGTTTTAGTAGTTATGTTATGTAATAGTCTTTAGTTTTGTTGGTATGTAACAACATTGTAATAGCCATATTACTTCTGTTTTTCTTAGTTATCTTTTGTGACAGGTGTAATAGGTAATGTCAGCATCTGGTAGACCTCATACATATGGTTGGGTCTAGACCTTGTACCTAAGTCTAGGTCTACTACCATGGCCCACCTATTTTTCCAATGGGTCTAATTTCTTGAGAATGGCCATTTCTTACTACAATGCTTCTTGTGTATGGTTTAGATATTGCACACGTGCCACATTCATGTCAAAGGTAGTAAATTAACATCCCTCCCAAATGGTTCTGGGAAAATAGGGTATTTTCTAGCTTTTCTATCATGTTATTCATGCCAAACAACATAAGGGAGTCCATTATTTGGGTGTGACGACAGAAATAAGGGAGTTCCTTTACTTAAGTGGCACCATTAGAATGTCATCTGTCGAATGCATGACATATTTATGTCATCTTAAAAGTTTAAAATTTAGGACCATAGTGAATGAAGCATAGACCAAGAAAATCACACCATCTGAGCAAAGATCGTAAACCTTTAAATTTACCCGTTGATATTGACTGTTGATCATATTATTTATAGTCGGACATTTGATAGCCATTATTTTGATGCTTAAGATAATCCAATTAGAGTAATTTCTAGGCCATGCTTCATCCACATTAGGCCCCTCAACTTGGACAGTTTGATTTTTTTGTTATATGCCATATATATGGTGGATCAGTAGTCTTATTTTAAAAAATGCCAGTAAAGAATCCCCATAGTATAGGACTAAAGAAATACGGATACCAATAATAAGTTCTTGTTCATTACTTTTGTTTTTCTTGACATCCTTTTTGTAGCCAAAGGCATTTAGAATTCAACATTAGAGGGTGCCGATATAAAATATGGAGAAAGGAACTATGTATTTCTTATTTCTTTCGTGTTGAATAAAGTAATGGCGTGAAAATTAACCATGCTATTTTGATAAAGCACATCTTTATTTATTTATTTATTTATTTATTATTATTATTATTATTATTATTATTATTATTATTTTATTTTATTTTATTTTTATTTTTTTGCTGAAGGGAGGAGAAGACCACCTAGAATTTTACTAGGGGGGTTGACTACAAACATTTCTACATTAAGCTTAATGTACAAATTGACATGGGGTCCCACCATAATGCTTTCATGACGAATCCAGATCCTCTATTCCTGAGGAACATAGATTTTCTATTCCTTGCAGTGTGATTGGTCCATCTCGTCATTGGTGACATCAGTTTGAATTGAATGATGTCATTAGTGATGATGTGGTCCAATGAAATGCAGGAAATTGAACATTCCTGTTTGAGAGAAATATAGGATCTAGACTCTTTCATGACATACAACCCATCCATCATTTGCATTCCCTAATGTTCTACTTGGTGCTTAAACAGGAAAAGCTAAAACTAATTAGGTGGGTCTCACCATAGGGGAAACAATTGGTAAACGATGAACACTAATAAAAACCTTTTGGTTTGTTTTTGGGGCCCACTGCATTTTATGTGTGCCATTTAGAGCATTTAAAAGATGCATTTGTCTTGGTTGAACCAAAAAAATAAAGAAAGAAAAAGAGGAAAAGGCCAAAACTAATTTGTACAACTAAGTATGATTTAAAAGGTTTTAAGCATGATTTTATATGGTATGTCCCGCCTAAGTTTTAGATTGACTTGGTTCTTGGGACCAAAGGAGAATAGAATTGTGATGGATGGGTTGAACGCTATGAAAACATCACAGAGGGCACTACACATCTATTTGTGCGTTAACTTAAAAGCTTAACATATAAACATTTGTATTGAAATCAACTTCTGATTTTAATTTAATTTATTTAAATTTCTATTTTTTGAAGCAATCAATACATTGTACATGAATACCAAATAGTTGAATCGATATCACCAAAGGTGATAGATTATAATTCAAAAGGTCTGTTACAAACAAATTGGCTAGCAACTCCCTCTCAGCAAATGCAACTTTAGTTTTCCACTAACCAGCAGTTTGGGGGCATAAAAAACTATATATATCTCAAAATCTTCACATAAATCTTGGAACAAACATTATTAAGAACCCATCAATGTCTCAAAAAATAATGAATCATTTAGACTTCTTCTCATTGCACATACAGGATATATATGCATGCCTCTGTATTGAACCTCCTGACATTAGTAGTGATGGCTCCAGATAGTTCTTCATAATAAATTAACTCTCCCTTTGTCACCTACGGCCCTTGTATGGGTTGTACCTCCCTTTGTCACCTACGACCCTTGTATGGGTTGTACGTTAAAAAAAAAAAAAAAAAAAAAAAAAAAAAAAAGGTGGAATGCCTGAGTCATATAGGTTTATGCCCACCCATATGGACATTAGTAGTGATGCATGGCTTCAAATAGTTCTCCATAATAAATTAACTCTCCCTATGTCACCTAAGGCCCTTGTATGGGTTCTACGTCAAAAGAGAAGGTGGAATGCCCGAGTCATGTAGGTTTATGCCCACTCAATTAATATGGAATGCCAAATGGATTAATAGTCGGTTGTTGTTGTTAATCCACCACCATCATAGGTTCTTGCTGTAGATGAAAGTCTTCTCTTAGTTGGTGATTGCAGCCATTTTCACAAAGGCATGTGACACCATTGCATAAAAGGCGCAGAACAAGTAAGGCAACGGTTGCTAAATCAAAGGGTTGTGTTTTCCAGCCCTAAGTGTGAGGCTGCAATGTAGTAATAATCGATCATGAGATCGAGATCATCCTCAAGGATTATGCAACCAAACAAATTCCAATAAACAGGAATTTAAATAGAAAAATCTCAGAATTTAAAGTAACTAGGGCGACAAGGATCCACTTGTAGTAGTTTTAACATTAATCCATCCAACAAGCACATTCACACGATTAGAATTAAAGTCCTATCTCTGTCCAATCAGAAGATATTGCAATTAAACGCACCTAAATAATCCAAACTCAAATATGGAACTTCAATTCAAGTTTTACTTGAAGCACAGAGAAATTGAACTTGTAGCACTTCGAAGCATCAGCCATATATTGAGGTCATGGCGGATCTAGGATTTCCACAATTCAAATATCATAAAACCATAATAATCAGTCTCAGAAACTTATAAGTAACTCATGTACTTGGCACACAAGCACTCGAAATTGTCTAAAAATATCAACTTTATTCAAACTAGAACTTGAAAAATCCAAAACAAAAGCTTAGAGTATTTGTATGAATGAATTAAACATTAAACCTAACTACAAGCTTCACCTCTTAGCCCCATCTAAGAGGCCTAGCCAACCTTTGTCGAATTTCAGACCAGTCGGGTGATCGATCGATGGCAGTGGACGATCGATCGTGCGACTGGTCTTAGAAGACTGTTTTTTTCAAATTTTCTTCTTTTCTCTGCTTCTTTCTTCATTGCTTCTTTCTTCTATTCTTGGCTCTTATTTCATTGATCTTCAATGTGCTCTAAAGTGGTCATTTTAGACTGAATTCATGAGGTCTCTCTCTCTCTTTCCTACAAACACAATTACACACATAAGTAGGTTCTTTTAATGACTCAATTCAGAGTAAATGTGTGATGAATTGGGGTATAAATATGCACAACTTAGAGCTTAACACAACCCCAACCAGCATTTTACTAGTACCGAGTAAAACATGCATGAAAACAAGTTCAAATCCACGACTCAACCCTCTCTTATATATTAATTTCTATAAAATCGAAGAAATGTGAAAGTGAAATTCAAAAATACCTAGTGATAAATTCTGAAAACTTAATCTTCCAAAGACATGGTGAATGTTTCAAATAGTCCCCGATGATTAATTGACAAATAGAAAAATGTTCAAACAATCGTGGTCTAGTGTAGTGCTCAATGAATGCTCAACTCGTTAATTTTAAGGATTACTCTTTTCTTCAGAGATCAATTGGGCTATAAATCTAAAAGTGTACGGATCAACAACAGGCCTATGACAGGAATTTGCCTTACCATTCTATCGACAACTTTTACACTACTTCACATTGCTATCTTGGGTGATCAACCCTCCCTTGGTTGGTGATAGATAGAGCTTTTCGATATTCTTTTTCTCAACAGATTTGCCACTCTACCATTTTCTTCTTTTTTATATCAAAATGATATAAGATAGGATTTTTAAAACTCCTTATCTTAAATTCATTTTCATTCTTTTTTTTTTAAACGTGATTGACAAAATTCTCTGGCTTAGTTCCTCAACACTTTAAGGCTATAATCCAATTAATAAAAAATATCCTTCTAATCCTTTCAAAATGAGAGATGTGTAATGTGAACTAGACTTCAATAATGTTCAAACTTTCTATAAGCCATATAAAGATGGAACTCATACAGAAAACTACTAAATCAAGAGGATTTTGAGTTTTTCAAAACAAATCACTTCGTATCTTGTCATCTCATATTCATATAGACTCGATTCCATCCTGATGGGACTTAGAAAAAGTTTCACACATTAAAAGACGGTTGTGTAGTTAGCAATGTATGTGGAGAAAAAAATCCGGCGTATCTTGGTAGATAAAGTCATCGAAAATGACGTGGACTAATGAGAAGCAACGGCGCCGGAACTTCCATGTGCCTTCAACACAGACGATCCGCACTCTAATTACTTTAGCCATTTTCTACGGTTTTAAATGCATTAAAATAATAAAAATTTAATGATTAAAATGTCAAGTCGAGCCTATTAAGATTTGGTCAAGTCAAATTGAGTTTTTGATTTTTTTGAACTATGCTTAGATGCCCAACACATGGCAGTTAGACGAGTGTGGGCTAACAAGGAAAACCAGGAGGGCCTATATAAATCAATCTCAAAAACATTATCTCACAGCCAGATATTTCGTGACCCAATCTGGAGAAGGATAAACATTTACTAATCAAACAGACCAAGACAAGCGTAATCGATTTTAATTTCACTTAATAAGCAATGACAATACCTGGTGATGAAATGAATCATGACAACATTTGTATAAGCTCTTACTCTTCTTTTTCATGGGCTTGGGCAATCATCCCTTTTCACTGCTGCAGATTGGCTAAATGCTGGCCTTGGCATCAGCTAGGAAGGTGGGATCCGGCCAATGCTCATTGTCCAAAAGCTCCTTCATTGCCATGATGATGTAGAAAGTGGTACCTAAATTCACTAATATGACAGCTAGAAATCCACCCAACAGCGTCTGCGAAGAAGATGACAGTTGGTTCGAGCTTGATCCAAAAGAATCATTCTTGCTTGTGAAAAAACATCCATTTTTGGTATATGTCGCTGCTAGATGAATTATATGATCCTTGGGAAAAGTATTGTGCATGAAAGCCTCAGTTTGTCAATTTGTACAAGTGGGGTCAATGGCAGGGTGATTCTGACTGTTGATCTGATAGACCCCACAGTGGACAGAAATTTTCTCGATGGCTTATACTAAAAATTCCGTTTGAGGCATGAAAATAGACCAGGAAAAAGAAATACAGCAACGGTCCACATTCAATTAAGCTAGTGAGCCACCATTCTCTCAAATCACCACTATGGAGATCACGGTGTCTCAACTTAGGGTATATTTAAGAGAGAGTAGTTGTAAAGAAAGAAAAAGGAAGCTAATGCATTATGCCAATGATGATAATGACCAAATATTTTACTACTTTGTAGAGAAGATCACACTGTCTCAACCTGCAGTGAACCTAAGGAGGCAGTAACTACTAGTAAGGATGAACATGTACAATATGCAAGGGATTAAAGAAAAGAAAAGAAAGTCTAAGCTGACTTGGTTTCCAATGCACTGGCAATCCGAAAATTTGGCCTGGCATAGAGCATACAACTAAGGATCACTCAGACTATGAGAAGGGGGTATTTGAGAGGATGAGTATGTAAAAGCAAACAAAAGAATAGAGGAGATGACAGGATTGTCACTGGTGCATGTGGAGATGTGGGAGATGGAAAGGAGAACTAAAGCACTCTTTCTAGAGGAGATGACCGTAGATCTCGGATCCTGACCCTACTCTGCTAACATTGGATGGTTGAGATGGCTTTGATGTAAGTGTGATCTGAGTTGGACAGTTTAGATCATGGATGTGGAACTTACTTAGGTATCTTATGTTGCGCAGCATGCCAACAACGCCGGTGAACCAAGATCCAATCTCCGGTCTCACTCACAAACGATAAACAGGAAGAAATATAATCTAGAAGTAGAATCTAAGCAAACCAACAAACCACAAGACAGATTGTACACTGAATGATGAGAAGTTTTTCATACTGGTGTTGTACATCGATGACATGCTTATTGTCAGTCATAGCATGTCTGACATCGATGTGTTGAAGACTCAGCTTTCAGGGACATTCGAGATGAAGGATTTGAGGGCTGCAAAGAGAATTCTTAGCATAGATATTTATAGAAACAGGAAGACGAGCAGGTTGTGGTTATCTCAGGAAGAATACCTTGAGAAGGTATTGAAGAAGTACGAGATGGACAAGTCCAAACCGGTTAGCGTTCCCCACGCGGCTCACTTCAAGCTTTCTTCTAAACAGTGTCCCAAGACAGATGAAGAAAAGCGTGTTATGTCTCATGTGCCCTATTTAAATGTTGTAGGCAGTTTAATGTATGACATGGTTTGTACAAGACCAGATATTTCACAGGCTATAGATGTTATAAGCCGATTCATGTCTAACTCGGGCAAACAACATTGGGAAGCTGTGAAATGGCTACTTCGATACATTTGGGGTACGCAAGACTACGTCTTGACGTTTGAAAAGTCCAAGGACAAGTTGGCTGGTTACGTCGATTCTTATTACGCAGGTAGTGTGGACAGTAGAAAGTCGACTTCAGGGTACTCGTTTGTACCAGCGGGTGGAGCGATTAGTTGGATGTCTAAGCTTCAGTCTGTGGTGGCTTTTTTCACTACTGAAGCTGAGTATATGGTAATGACAGAAGCTTTCAAGAAAGATGTTTGGTTGAAATGGATGATAAATCATTTGGGGCTTCAGTAGGAAGCCGTGCCGGTTAATTGTAATAGTTCAAGTGCTATAAATTTGGCTAAAAGTTTTGTTTATCACTCACGTACTAAACACATTGATGTGCGTCACCATTTTATTCGACAGGTGCTTGAGAAAGGAGATGTGACTCTGGACAAGATTCACACTAGCGTGAATCCGGCGGATATGCTGACTAAGGTGGTCCCTATAGAGAAGTTCAAGTTCTGCGTAACTTCTCTAGGATTGGCGAAGTCTTAACGAAGACGCAGTAATACATGAGAAGCGGCGACTATGATTGATGATGAGTTGGTTCTTTGAAGAGTAGAAGATATGGTTCGATGTTTAATGATGCCTTGGTGGAGTTTGTTGTGAAGGCCTCATTATTGTGCATAAACAGAGTCCACCGACCGGTCGACCAGTGGACAGATTGGTGCAGTTTGAGGTCCAAACTCTCTGGACGTTTTTTGGCATTTTAAGACCGGTCGCCAGACTGGTCGCTGGTAGCTCAGACCGGTCGCCCGACCGGTCGCAGAGTGCTTAGACCGGTCTGGGGACAGGTCTAAGTTGAGGCAACGGGCATGCAACTCTCTGGACTGTGTGCGACTAGTCACCCGACCGATCTACAGTCTGCGGAATTTGATAATGTTGCGCGGTTTTCGCGCTACTTGTTTCTAATTTCGGGTTTCCTCTTATAAATATGTTTTCTGATCGTGTTATACTCTATTCTAAGCAACACCTAGGTGATCTAAACAAGATTAGGGTTATTGGGAGAGTGGATTGAGAGTTTTGTGTGCCGTGTTCATCTTTGGGATCTACTCGGGTAGTTCTAACTCTGTAATCATCTAAATTCATAGTGGAAGGTGTCGCTTTGTGCCGTGGTTTTTTTCCCGCAAGGGTTTTTCACGTAAAATTCCTGTGCTTTTGCGTTGATTGCGTGTGTGGCTGGTGTGGTGATTGTTTGATCTTCTTCGGTGCTTCCGCTAACCGGATTTCCAATAGTATACAGTGCATAAAAATGAGGTAAAAATCTCAGGTGAACCATACCATGGGAAATAGTGATGATTGAATGGCCATCATTCAAAACTTCCTAGGGTGCACAAAAGTTTTAGATCAACCTAATATTTGTGTTTTCCCATCATCTAGGTTTGTGTGACCTCATCGATAGATTGAATGACAAACAAATATTACAGTGGACCTAAGAAGTTTTTAATGGTGCGTGGCTTTCAATCACCATTGTTTCCTGTGATGTGGTCGACGTGTGATTTTGATCTGCCTCACTTTAGGGCTTTTTTGGGATAATGCCCTAAAATGAACAGGCGAAATGGATTGCTGGTGTGGATAAAACACATACATCTTGGTGGGGATTGCCTCGGGTAGCAAAGTAGGTGCAGCCCCAGCCTCACCCAAGACAGTGCGGCCCTTACAATGGGGTCCACCTTGGTGCATGTATTCTATATCCACTCTGTGGTCCACCTTGGTGCATGTATTCTATATCCATAGTGTCCATCCTTTTTGCTAGATCATTTTAGGGCATGAGCCCAAAATGAAGAAGATCCAAATCTTATACTATATATATATATATATATATATATATATATATATATATATATATATATATATATATATATATATGAACCTGTGGTGATTGAACACCCTACCATAAAAAACTTCCTAGTGCTCATATTAAGGTTTCCATAATGTTTACTTGCCATCCAACCTATTGATAAGGTCACGAAAACCTTGATGAAGGGAAAAAAACAATTATCAACTTGATCCAAAACTTTCGTGGCCCATTAATGGTCAATCACCACATGCGGTTTCTTATGGTATGGTCCACTTGAGAATTGGAGCTGCTTCATTTTGTGGCTCATGCCCAAAAAGAATATGGCAAAACAAACGGACGTGGATATAGAAAACATACATCAAGGTAGGCCCTACTTTATTGGTTACGCCATCTTAAGTGAGGCCGGGGGCCACACCTTAGTGTGGGTTACCCCTACCATGTGGGGCCTAGCTTGATGTATTTTTTGTATATCCATGCCATCCATCTGTTGTTACGTCTAATTTTAGGACACAATCCAAAATTATAGGAAGATCCAGATCTCAGGTGGACCATACCAATAGAAAGAGTGATGAATAATCATTAAAAGCATTTTGCGGGCCACAAAAGTTTTGGATCAAGCTGATCTTTAAAATTTCCATTCATCCAGATCTTCCTGACATTATCAAAAGCTTGGATTGCAAATAAACATTATGGAAACCTTACAATGGGCTCTTTGGAATTTTTAATGGTGGGCACTCAATCAGCACTGTTTCCAGTGGTATGGTCCACTTGAGATTTAGATTTGCATAATTTTTGGAAGACCATCCTAAAATGGGCCGGAGAAGCAGATGGACAGCATGGATATACAAAATATTATCCATGTGGGCCACGCAGTAGGGGTAACACCCACAAGGACGGAAAGCCAGCTTTCGCTAGAAGTTCCTACGTTGGGAAGCTAGGTGGGGCCCTCTATCATGCTTGTGTGAAATTCAACCCAATGGGAGTGACCTCATAAATAGTTTGGGATAGCATATAAACATCAAGGCGGACCCAAGAAGGTTTCAACGGTGGACATTTCTTTCCTAGTTTTCCCTCTTGTATGGCCTCCTTGAGTTGTGGATCCACCTGATTTTTTTTATCTCATGTCCTAGAATAATCCGGCAAAATGGATGGATGGAGTGGACGTGGATGCACTTGGATGGAGTGGACATGGATGCACTGGGAATCTAGGTGCCCCCCCCCCCCCCCCCCCCCCCCCCCAACATTTGGGGTAAATCCACGCCGTCCATACGTTTTTGAGAGATAATTTTAGGACGTTCTACCAAAAATGAACCGGATCCAATATTCAAGTGGGCTGCACTAAAGGAAAAGATGGGTAGGAAAAGTGATGTTTATATGCCATCCATACCGTTCATAATGTCATTACTACTCGGATGACTTGAAAAAACAAATATTGGCCTAATTCAAAACTTCTATGGCCCTATGAATATTTCAACTATGGATATTCAATCCTCACATTTTCGGCCCACTTGAGCATTGGATCCAGCTAATATTTGGTCGCACGTCTTAAAATGATCTCACAAAATGGATCGACAGCGTGGATTTATCCCAAATGTCACGGTTGGCCCACCTAGATTCCCCCTACGAGAGGCTTTGGCAGGAAATCCGGAAATGCGGATTTGCGTGAAAGGTGTGGGAGGAAGTTCCTGCAGTCGGGTGAGGCCATTGTGATTTGTGAGAAATCCACCCTGTACATTAGTTTTTGTAGTTCATTTTAGGAAGTGAAACAAAAAATAACATGGATACAAAACTCAAATGGGACACATAACATGAAACAGTGTGGAAAGAAATTTCTGCCGTGGAACCTTCATGGGTCCACCTTGATGTTTATATGCTATCCAAACTTTTCATGAGGTTGTTCGCACTATGACGAATTGAAAATATTATAAAGTTAGTTTAATACAAAACTTTTGTGGCCCTACACAAGTTTTAACAGTGGTTGTTTAATCCCCATTATCACCTCTCTCTCATGTAGCCCACTTGAGTTTTGGATCTTCCTCATTTTTTTGTGTCTGGTCCTAAAATGACATGGAAAAACAGATGGATGGGGTGGATTTCTCACATACATCACAGTGGGCCCATCTAGCTTCCCGGAGTAAGAACTTCCTGCGACACCCAGTACCAAGCTTGGTAGGTGACCCATCTGTACTTGACCCCTCCAATACTGAGCTTGGTACGGTGGGGAGTGGAAAAGCTCTGTGGGCCCCACCATGATGTATGTGTTTTATCCATGCTGTCCATTCATTTTGCGCGCTCATGTTATGGCATGATCCCAAATGAATCAGATCCAAAGCTCATGTGGACTGCACGACAGGATCACCCGCTGGCCCAGCGCCTGGGTGTTTCAACTGCTGGTCTCGGGTTCGAAATCCACTAACCCACCAGTGGGAGGGATTATCGTGTTACTGAATGGGTGGATGCGTTGCACATCTAACAGGATGTGTGCATTGCATGACTAACCCAAAAACAAAAAAAAACAAAAAAATTGTGGACCCAACGGCAAGAAGTAATAGAAATTGACCGTTGAAACATTCCAAAGGCCCACCACGCTGTTTATTTTCCATCCAACCTGCCCATGAAGTCACATAAACCTGAATGAAGGGAAATACAAAAGTCAGCTTGATTTAAAACTTGTGGTCCATAAGAAGTTTTCAGTGGTGGGGCGTTTAATTCCCACCATTTCTTTTGGTATAGTTCATTTGGGCTTTGGATGTGCCTCATTGTTGGGCTCATGCCCTAAAATGATATGTAAAAATGGATCAATGGTGTGGATAAAACGCATACATTATGGTAGGTCACAAAGAGCTATGTACCAAATGGGTTGCTAATGAATCGAGTACCCCAAAGGAAGTAACTTGCAAGGCAGTAAGCAATGGACTCGAATTGCTGGCGAGAGCCTTTCTCATGTGAACTTTCCCAGACAGAAAGCTAGGTGGTCCCCACCATGATACATGTGACAAATTCTCCCCGTCCATCCGTTTATCAGATCATATTAAGACATTGTTTGCTGTTCAATCAAATACAAGGCCACTCGTGTTAATGAAGGCCCATACTCAGTTAAACATGTGTGATTAGGATGGTGTGGACATGATAGAGTCATATTCGACTCGAGTTTGATTCTTACGACCCTAGGTGCCAAATCAGCCATAGGATCAAACCTATGAAGGTTGACTTGACTGTCTAGCCACCAATGTTGCAATGATTATGCGATTTAGAACTTTTTACCTTATGCTAATGACTTTTCTTTCAACGGTGATTGCGGGCCTTATATTTCTCAATAACGCAGTAGTGGATGGAAAAGATTAAAAACTAAAGGCTGAAATGCCGATTTTAATAATTTATATTTGAAGCTCAATACAATCAACAAAAAAACAAAATAAGCAGAGAATTAAATAAAAAGATAAATACCTACGATCGCTTGTACAAACAAAAACTCAAGGCCAATGGTCAGCAGAATGTGACCGGAGTGTGATTTTCCAAGAACCCAGTTGATAGGGTATCCAACGATGGTAGGTCATAGATATTTGTACTACTTCTACATATACTACACTGATGACGCTAAACAATAATAATCTAAGCTATCCTGAACTCCGAACGTTCTACAGCGGGGTTGGACAGAAGTGGAGGAACTAAAAACTAGAACTAAGATAAGCAATGTTGCTCTATGTAGATAGATTATGTTTTGGCGTAAGCCCTAAGCTCTTCATCACATGCTCCTTATATAGCTTAGGTGGCAACCTCTATTGGGTTTCCTAGCGAGTCTAGGATCCTGGAAGGTTACGAGATCCTTGAAAGGTACGAGATGAAATCGTTTTCAGATCTCTTTGCCAACTTGGCTACAGAGATTCTTGAAGATTATGGGGGATTAGGCCGTATCCCAGCCAGACTCAAATTTTTCCTTGTGTTCTTTGATTTCCTTCCATTTTGGGAAGAATTGTCTTCTCGAACCTACGTAGTCTCTGTGAAAGCATCGGCCATCTCTGTGAAGGCTCTCCATTTTAGCAGGATTGTGTAAGAAAATCTTACCAAGCATATCTGGATTCTTTATAAGTTCATCGAGCACGTTGCTTCGACCATACGTGCCACTCATGTGTGGGCTACTTGTCCTTCATCATAGTGTCTCTTTTGCGAGCGTGCATTTTACTTTTTAGCAGGTGATGTGTCACCGAAGGATATAGGTTGAAAGATATCCTCAAGGCTCAAGTAGAATTTCATTTGTCATTAGTATGAAGAGCCGACACATGGCCGTGTCTCATTGGTCTGCATGGACGCACAAGGATTGGTGTAAACAGATACAAATTCAAAAATGAGATAGATCCAAAACTTAAGTAACCCGCATCACAGGAAACAATGAGGATTGAATATCCACCCCTAAGTCAGAAGTTTTGGACCGGGCTAATATTTTTATGTTTTCAGTTCATCCCTGTAGGAATGACCTGATGAACGGTATGGATGGCATATAAATGTGGGCCCTAGGGGTTTCAACGGTAAGCATTTGCCTACCTACTTTATCCTGCCGTGTTGCACACTTGAGTTTCAGATCTGTCTCTGTTTTTGCCATGTCCAAATAAGAACTGGAAAAATGGATAGACCGAGGAGGATTTCTCACAGACACCATGATGGTCCCATCAAGCTAACTTTCTGCCAAAGGTTTAGCAGGCAATCCAGGGTACGGCTTCGGTGCGTCTCAGCCTGCTAGCCCAGCTGGAAGACGAAGTCTCAGGCTCGAAATGCCAAGGAGACGCACTAACCACACAAGTGGGTGGGTGCATAGTGTGATTAACTGTGTGCGTGTGCTGTGCAGCTAACAAGGTGGCTGCTTGCATGACTAACAAAAAAAAAAAAAAGGTGCGAGGTGGGTGGATCGCTGACTGTGGGCCCTATCGATGATCCACCATGCTGTTCATCCGCATTGAAAGATCATTTTAGGTCATGGTCCCAAAAGTGAAGCGGATCCACATCTCAGGTGGACCACACCACCGGAAACAGTGATTATTGACCATTCAAAACTTCTTGTAGGCCATATAAGTTTTGCATCAAGCTGATATTTATTTGGGTCCGGTCTTTGTGACCTTATCAACAGGTTGGATGGAAAATAAACATTCCGGTGTCCCTTAAGAAGTTTTTAACTAAGATTTGGATTTGCTTCCATTTTGGGACCATGACCTAAATTGATATGTAAAAACGGATTGATGGCATAGACGCAGGGAACATACATCAAGGTGGGCCCATAATCAGGATCCACCCACCTCGGTGGATTCACCCAAGCCCCACTCGAAAATCTGTGTACGTAAGTAGGTAAGGGCGTAGATTTCCTGCGAAAGCCTGGCGCAGGAAGTTCCTGCGCTGGGAACCAAGGTGGGGCCGACAGTGATTTTTTTTTTATAAATCCACCCCATCCATCCGTTTTGGGAGCTCATTTTAGGACATGATACCAAAAATGAGCCGGATTCAAGACTCAAGTGGCCAACAACGTGAGGATTGAACGTCCACAGTTGAAATATTTGTGGAACCACAGGACCTTCAATCAGGATAATATTTGTGTTTCCAGTTCATCCCAGTAGTAGTGACCTTATGAACGGTATGGATGTCATATAAACATCACTGTGGACTCCAGGGAGGTTTCAACGGTAGTAATTTACCTACCCACCTTTTCCTTTAGCTCGCCCACTTGAGCCTTGGATCCCGTTCATTTTTGTTCACATGTCCTAAAATGAGCTCCCAAAACGGATGGACAGGGTGGATTTATCAACAAAATCACTATATGCCCCACCTTTGTTCCCAGCGCGCAGGAACTTCCTGCGCAAGGCTTTCGCAGAAATTCCTCGCCCCGTAAGCAGCAGGAGATGGACGCGGATTCCCCATAAAAGCCTTCCGCATGAACTTCCTGCGAGGTGGGGCTCACCCGTAATGTTTGTGAGAAATCCACTCCATCCATCCTTTTGACTCACAATGATGTTTGTGAGAAATCCACCCCATCCATCCGTTTCTCCAATCCTGTTAGGGCATGGGCCCAAAAATGATGCAAATCCAAAATTCAAGTGGGCTGCACGACAGAAAAAAAAAAAGTGGGTAGGTAAATACCTACCGTTAAAACATCCCTGGATCCACCGTTATGTTTATATGCTATCATACTATTCATAAAGTCATTTCTACTAGGATGAACTGAAAACACAAAAAAATTGCATGATCTATAACTTCTGTGGCCCTACGAAAATTTCAACGGTGGAAGTTCAATCCTCCGTCATACGGCCCACTTGAGTTTTGGATATGTATCATTTTTGGGACCATGCCCTAACAGGATCTGATAAAAATGGATGGACATGTGGTTAATATGGCAGAGCTGGTGGGACCGGAATAGGATAAAGCAATCTCTTCATTGTACATGTGGCAGGGAAAAAAGGGTCGACGTGTCACTCAGTACATTCATTCAATTGCCCCCACTGTGGATGGAAAATGATTAGAAATACACATATTAGATGATCCTAGCCATCCGGTTGGCAGATTCTAAAGCAACGGTTAAAAAAAGGGTTAATGGTCCACATTTGGTGAGAGGAGAAGAAATCTAGGTTTGGATTATCTAATAAACTTTTTTGGAACATGATCCATGATGGATCCTACTAGATGGACGGTCTCAATTGACACATGACATAACCCATGTACGGTAGAGGGGTTCTAATGAATCTAGATTATCAACTTTCTTATTTTGTTACCATTTCCTTTTGTAGTGTCATGCCCAAAACATCTCCCCAATTTATGTTTGGTTAAGAAGAATGATCCATCTGATGGTTCCAACGCATACATGACCGTAACAAAAACAGGTAGGGACACTCATCAGGTGGGCCACACATAAAAAAAAAAAAAAAAAAGTTTAGAAAAGCATAGCAATGGCTCACATGCACAACTAGCCGGTGGCTTCTTCTGGATGATCACTATCTTTAGAGTGTTAAGGTTTGAGAAATGATCTAGCTACCTAAGTGTATAAAAACCTTCAAATGCACATAGAGACGTTCTCTTCAGGTCCGTTTGACTCAGGTTAGGGCTCTCAAAGGAGCGGGGGTTAGATCCGAGATCTGGTTGGCTCCGAATCCGTATAATGCGGATTTAGATCTTAAAATAGGTCCGATTATTTAAATGGACTGGATTTGGATCTTAAAATATGTCTGATTACTTAAATGGACCGGATTTGGATTCACGGAAACACATTCGAGTTCGATCCAAATCTGATCCAGATCCGACTCATTGTCACCTTACTGCATATGTTATATTCATGCTGGCCATCCGTTTTCCAGATTATTTTACGCCATGTCTCACATGCCACTCTCAAGTCAACCATATCACAGTAAATAGTGGGATTTGCATCATGTTGCTACTAAATTAAATATATTATATTATATATTTTTTTAGATTTGTAATGGGGTGGATTCTGACCTAAATCCGACCTGAATCTGATGGTTATATGGATTTTGGATTGGAAATGGATCTAACTATTTATAAATTGATCGGATATGGATATCAACTTTTGGATCCGAGTTGGATCCAAATCCGATCCGAATCCGTCTACAGATATTCGGACTTGAGCTGGATCCAACTGAATTCGATAGATCCGACCCATTGAGATCCCTAACCCAGTTCATGGTACAGTGTTGATAGTATTGCTTGAGTATGTCTATTTTGAATCTGGATCGTCTGCTTTCACCGAGCAAGAAAATCCTGCTTTCCACCTCTGTGATTGGTCCAGCTCATCCAGCTAAGCTCTGATAGTGTTAGGATATGCTGGACCAATCACAGAGGCAGCAGTAGAGGTTCTCTGCTCAGTAAAAGCAGACGATCCGGATTAGTCTATTTTATAGTGGTTACAATTGCGCAGAAAATGAATATTTGATGTTTGGTACAACACTAACTAATTGGTGTTTCTTTCGCTTTAGAGTTTCATCCATCTGTTTTCAATGTGAAGGAACATCGCTAGGGGCTGGAGATTACTGCTACATGACTCAAGAGGAAAGGTGATGTGTATCATATAAAGGGCCCCAAATGAGCTCGGATTAGGTACTACCGCCACCAGGACGCAACGGAAGACGGACGGGTACGTGGCACATCGGTATTGGTAGAGAGCAGGGGGCCTACACCTCAGAATTGGTAGAGTGCTGACAGACCCTTCACATTAGCAAACAGAGGTGCGGCCCCACCTGCTCTCCACCAATACCGATGTGCTACGTACCTGTTCGTCTCCCGCTGCGTCCTGGTGCGGGTAGTACCTAACCCGAGATCACCCCAAATTCCAAGCGCTTATCATCCAAGTCTTGTCATTCGACAATGTGCACAGTTCATCATTGGCTTTCCTGCTTTTAACTTCATATTACCATTACCTTTTTATGATATATTTATAGCTAATGAACCTTTGGAATTAGTACTTTCTAATTATCTGGAAGCCTACACTGTTTCGCTAGTAGATATATTTCATTGATGATGTTAGTAGATTTACATAGTATTTTCAAAGGTTTAAATTGAACATTGAGAATATCTTTCAGTGCATAATCAAAAGTATTCAAACTATTTCTCGTCCTCTATGGTGGCCAATGCACCCTTCCCACCTGTTATGCCATTCAACGCTGTAATTTTTCTCATTAACCGTCTACCTTCAAGACTAGGGCTGTAATTGGGTCAGTGGACCGAATGGGGTACTTGGACCCAACCCATTTAGACCTAACCCAGGCCCAACCCATTTGTTAAATGGTACGAGTCTGGGTCCAAGAACATATCCAGTTGCTAAACGGGTCTGGGTCTGGTTTCCTTTATATTAGGCCCGACCCGGCCCGACCTGACCCGAACCCATTTAGTAAGTGGGCAGGTTTGATCTATGTTTCAAGGGACCCATCCAGCCGAGACCCAATTTTAATCCTTGGAAAATGCTTACATATTTGATCCAGACCCAGACCCATTAGACCCGACCTATTTATAAATGAGTCTAGGTGGATCTCCCTCTACCAGACCCGGACCCATATATAAATGGGTCAGATGGGTTAACTTAGACCCGACCCGGCCCCGCCCATTTAGTAAAAGGGTCTGGGTCTAAAATTTGGACCCAGACCCGTTTAGTAAATGGGCGGGTCTGGTTTTGGCTAAACCCGCGCCAAACCCGACCATTTACAGCCCTAGTGTTATATGTGATTTATATCCACGCCGTCCATACGTCTTGTCAGATTATTTAGGAGATGGTCCTAAAATGGAAGCAGATTCGAATCTTAGGTGGACAGCACCCCAAGTACTTGAATAGCCACGATTAAAAACTTATTAGGGGCCAACAAAATGTTTTTTTTCAATCCAACCTTTTGATAAGATCACATAAATCTTGACGAATGGACCATGCAAATAATAGCTTCATCCAAAACTTTCATGGCCCACAAGAAGTTTTTAATTTTTAAAATTTTTAGTCATGCAACGCCCCCACCGTATTAGGTGCGCAAAGTACCCACACAGTTAGTCACATGATTCACCCACCCACCAATGGGTTAGTGTGTCTCCTTAGCACTAGAGCTGGACATGAACTGAGTTTGATTGTTCAAATTGACTTAGTAAAACTTTGTTCAAATAGGAAGTCTTCTCGTTCAAACCACAAATGATTTGTTCAAAAAAAAAAAAAAATTCAAGTTGGTTTCAATCACAGCTTTGGTTTGACTTGACTCAACTTGTTCATTTGACTCAGTTATATATATATATATATATATATATATATATATATATATATATATATATATATATATATATATAGAGAGAGAGAGAGAGAGAGAGAGAGAGAGAAGGTTGGATGACAAATAAACATGACTGTGGGCCCTAGGAAGGTTTCAATGGCGGACATCACTTTTCTCACTGTTTCTTGTTGAGTGGTCCACTTGAGCTTCGTATTTGTCTATTTTTTGTTAATTAAAAACATTAAACTCTGTGATTTATCATTTGTGATATGTAATTTGTGAACAAATCAGTATTCATTATTTAGTAATAGAAAAATATTTTCAAACGATAAAAGTGAAGTTGTTTGAACTTATTCGACCTACTTGTAGAAATTGTCGGAACATATAGACTTGATAGTTGCCCACCTCTACTTAGCACTCATGAGACCTGCTATTGAAACGCGTAGGCGTGTCCAGGTGGGCTAGCAAGCGAGTGTAGACACCTCACCTTCGGCTACACTGTTGGTAGAGATAGCTGGTTGAATGGAGGACCATACCCCCAAATCCCAAGTCCAAACTCAGCCAAACTCACCCTTGTAAGCCCCATTCCATAACCCAGTTCAAGCCTGAACCCAGTCAACCTAGTCCTAAACACCACCCTGAAAAACCCCCCAGAAAAAAGGCCAGTCAAAAAAATCCTAAAAAGTCAAACTCACTGAGTCAACCCGCTGAGTCAACCCGCTGAGTTAACCCGCTGAGTCAACCCGTCGAGTCAACCCGTCAAGTCAAAACACCGAGTCAACCCGTCGAGTCAAACCACCGAGTCGACCCGCTGAGTCAACTCACTGAGTTGACCAGCGAGTCCAACAGCAGCCCCGAGGGAGCGATCGTACTCGCTGGAAACCGAGGAGCGGCCATACGGGCGGCCCATAGCAGGCCGTCCGGACAAAATTACGCAAACTGCAACTCCTCGCTGCTATAAATACCCCCCTCCTCTTCTCATTTCAACATCCCTTCAAGTCCAGCAAGTCCGGGTGCGGTCCGAGTCCTCATCCACCCCTTAGCCCATTTTTCCACCAAGGAGAGCCCGAGTGAGGAGAGTCTAGCCCTGGTCCAGCCCAGCCTGACCACTGGTCCAAGCCTCCCAAGCCATCCAAGTCTTGATCCAGCCACTCGAAGCCAACCCTTGCGACACCTCCGTCCACTCAGCTACTCTTTTCCAGCATCATCTCATTTGCATCTAGCATAAGTGCAACATTTACTTTTCTTCCAACCCCCCTGCTTCACTGCAAGCACTTTGATTATTCAAGCACAGTTGGATATGTCTTAAATTAAGCACCTGTCAGTTCGAGCGTATGCTCTGGGCTTGCCCGTTGTTGGAACCTGCCCATCAGAAACTCTTACTGTTCAGACCTGCATTCATGCTTCACCATAAAACACCTTGATCATTCAAGCACATTGCATACGTTTTACATTAAGCACCTGTCAGTTCGAGCGTACGCTCTGGGCTTGCCCGTTGTTGGAACCTGCCCATCAGAAACTCTTACTGTTCAGACCCGCATTCATGCATCATGTCATCCATGAGAATATACGAGGATTAAACTAGACTTTCAAGTATTCGATCGATTCTGTGAAGTAGAGACCGTACTTCGGTACGGGAAGTGTGTGGGGTGCTTAACCTCTTCCCACCCTGTAACCGTGATCCCTTACCTTGAATCTCTGACCGCAGATCAACAGGAGTCATTTTAGAGGAAGGAATCTTCGGATTCCCTTCTCTAACGTTTCTACGGGGTCTAGCCGACTGTAGATTCGAAGTAACTGGCTAGTGGCGACTCTGGCCTTATATAAACTCACTTAGACATATCCAGCTTAACACGGCAACCAAACGAAGCCCTCGAGAACGAGGCAAGCCAGTGGCACAAACGGCGATTTCGCACTCACGCATCCTCATCTCCTTCTTTTCCGAAAGGAAAGGGGAAGGGAGAAGAACGTCGTCGTGTGGGAGCGCGGAAAATCGGCAAGGGTCCACAGAATGGCGACTCCACTGGGGAAAAGCTAGTCCCACTAGTCGTGATCCGACTTGAAAAACAGAATCCTTCCCGTACTTGAAAGTCACTAATCCTCATACAATCTCATTTGCATAGCATTCTACCCAAACCCAAAAAAAAAAAAGAAATAGAAGATCCCAAAACCAAAAAAAATATAGAAAATACCAAAACCCAAAAAGAGTAGAGTATAGTCCTCACCATTGCGCCTCCTCGGGCTCAACGTACGCGGAGACAACCTCCCTACCGCAGCATAATCCGCACTCGGGCTCAACAAGCCATGTCCGACCACGAAGAAGAAACTCATCTCCTTCTTGCTCTTGAGATGACTGAAGCGCAACCTCTAGCGCAACAGCCCATTGATAATACGCCAATCATACAAGAATTGGCACAAGGAGTGAGAGCAATGCAAGAAATGCTCTTGCAATTCATCCAAGCACAAGCCACCGCAGCAGCCAACAATCAAGTTGGCCCAGTTCAGCAATCTCAGCAACCATGCCGGGTCCTCCCGGCCTCCAGTTCAAATCAAGCACAACCATCGGAGTCTGCCCAAGACTACCGACAGCAGCCATCTCAGCCCTTCGCTATGGGGCATCCTTCTCAATATCTTCCTGCGACGACAAGGCCATCTCAGAGCACTTCCGTTGCAGGAACATCCAGTCAGCTTCCAATCAATCTTGCAAACAACAATCTCAGTAGATCTCAGCACGTCCCCGCCGATGGGACACCTTTTCAATTTCAGCACATCCCCGCCGATGGGATTTCAATTCAATCTCCAGCAACAGGGACAGCACTGGCGAATGCCCACAATGGGGGTCAGTGTCAAGCCCACGTCAATCAGCGGACAGTGGCGAATACCCAACAAGGGGGTCACTTCCCAACATCTCAGCCTCCTGCAAACAGGAGCACTTTTCAATTCCAGCACATCCCCGCCGATGGGATTCCAGTTAATTTCCAGCAATCTTCAATTCAGCAAAATCCAGTTAATTTCCAGCAATCTTCAATTCAGCAAAATCCAGTTAATTTCCAGCAATCTTCAATTCAGCAATCTCCAGTTAATTTCCAGCAAGTTCCTTCAGCACAGTCTCCAGTTCAGTTACCATCATTTCATGCACAAGTTCATCAGAATCCAGTTCAATCATCAAACCAATTTCAGCAACCCGCGGTTGCTTTTCAGCAAGCCCATAGGGTCGAGGACATCGACCACTATGCCGAAGAAGAACGTGCCTTACTCCAGGAGGCACCAGTCGCTCAAATAGATCACTCGGGACTGGACGAGTTGCGGGAGCAGTTCCAGATCTTGCAAAATCAGCTTCAGCAACAGCAAGGAATCGACTTACCTTCGACCAAGTTCAGAGACTTGTGTCCTTTCCCAGATGCTCAAGTACCTCAAAACTTTGAGGTTCCAAAGTTCAAAAGATACGACGGCAGCGGTTGTCCCACAGCACATCTCAAGGCCTTCTGTGGAGAATTGAGTGCCATCTCAGGAGATGAAGGGGCCCTCATACGTTTATTCCAAAAGTCTCTGAAGGGCGATGCCCTAGATTGGTACACTTCATTGGACTGCCACCGCATCAGGACATGGGAACAACTTTCCCAGGCTTTCGTCGACAGATTCGCGTATAATCTCAACATGGCACCCAGAAGAGCCGACCTTGCAGCTCTCAGGCAAAAGAGTGATGAGACACTATCAGCTTATGTGGGACGTTGGCGAGCTATGGCAGTCAGAATGCGGACACCCATTGACGATGAAGAACAAATCTCCATGATTATTCATTCAACATATCCAGGCATATCCGGATATCTCATCTCGCATCCATATGCGAATTTCTCACAATTGATCCGTGCCGGAGAGCAAGTCGAAGCAGGGATCCGGCCCGGGACAATCTCCCCATGGCCTCATCAAGCCACTCCAATCAAAAGGAACAGAGTGGAAGGAAGACCTATCGGGCACGGGAATGGAAACCGCAGTGGTTCTCCTCCCCGCCCAACAGAGGTAAACAACATCAACACCACTGCTCAAGGAAATCAACATGCTCCCCCACAGGGACGTCAACAGTATCAGCAGAATCAAGTTCAGCATCAGCCTCAGCGGTATCAGCCATAACCGAATCCTCAGCCACAACCACCTCGACAACAGCAGCAGTTTAGAGAAAACGGCCAATACTCATACCAGAACAGGCAGAATTACAGGGAGTCCAGGAAGTTCACTCCACTCAGTCAACCACTTAGTCAAATCATGACTACGCTGGTACAAAAGCAGTTACTCACTCTGATGACACCTACCGAGAAAATGAGTATTGCGCCTATCATCAAGGACGTGGCCACGCCACTGATCGATGCTATACTTTGAAGAATGCCATACAAGACCTGATTGATGACCGCAAGATCGTCATCTCGGTCCCTGGAACTTCTCCAGCAGCTTCCACCAACATCCTTCAGAATCCTCTGCCTCAGCATCCAACGGACCCCAGTTCATCTCGCGGCCCTGCAGTCAATAGTATAGAAGAAGGGGACCATCTCGATCGCTTCTTCTCCCCCATCCAATCCATTCATGCCTACACCTATGGGCCGACAAATCCTCCTCCAATCTTGCAAGGGGCAGGTCCCTTTCTTCCTTCAATCTCCGAGCCAGTAGTACTCGAAGGAGCACCTCCATATGATATACCAGTTGTTCAAGGGGCACCTTACAACCATTCAAGCCGGGAACCAGTCATCCTGGAAGGAGCACAATCATACATCGAGCCCACATACGAACCTGTCATCTTGCAAGGGACAACTCAAGAACAATCCAATCCACAATGGAAGGATTATACTCATCAACAACAAGAACCCGTCGTATTGGAAGGAGCTATTCCAGTCGAGCCAGTCGTATTGCAAGGGGCAAACTCCGGAGGCGTGTCAATCACACTACGGCAGCTGGGACGAACAGAGAAACCTCCTGCCATATCAAGAGGACCAGTATTCATTCCATGGGAGCCTCCTGTCCCAGGAACAATCAAGCCAGGACCGCGACCTTATGTGGTCTATGAAGACAAGCCTCGATACTACCCCCTTCAGCACAGGCAACAATGTAGTTCTCAAGGCAAAAGCTCCATACGAGGAAGATCTGGTACCCACACCAGCACCGTTGCAAGAACCGGTGGTCCTAGAAGGCAAAAGGGAGGAAAACTACAAAGAGGTTCCATGGCACTATCCAGAATGTGCGGAAGTGGGGAACATGAATCCCAATGGGCGTTGCATCCGAAGAGATAATCAAAACAGAGGAGATCCCAAAGGTGCCCTTTCAGGCCTCGGCAACAAAAATGAAGCCGCATACGATGTGGCGAATCAGCTCAAGTCAATCCCTGCACAAATCTCAGTATGGGAGTTACTCTGTACATCTCGCATACACCGAGAAATGTTTGCCAAAAGCTTGAACGATGCTCACGTCTCCTCTGATACGGCACCAGAGATGATAGCATTAATGATTGGACAACTCCTGGCTCCGCGCGCCATCACCTTCACAGATAACGAGTTGCCACCTGAAGGACGTGATCACGGGCGATCCCTCAACATAGCCTTACGATACAAAGACCTCTGTGTTCCGCTGATCCTTATCGATAATGGCTCAAGCTTAAATGTCTGCCCACTCAAGACTGCAGAACGTCTGGGAATCAGTCCTTCTTCATTCCGACCCAGCACCATATGCGTCAGAGCATTCGACAACACCCGTCGATCAGTGGAAGGGGAGGTCGACATAGAGGTACAGATAGGTCCGGAAGTCTCCACCATCACATTCCAAATCCTGGATATATCAGCCTCTTTCAACATGCTGCTCGGACGACCTTGGCTGCACAAGGTTGGAGCTGTGCCGTCAACCCTGCATCAACGAGTGAAGTACATCTGTGGAAATCAAGTGATCTCTATCCATGCAGAGAAGGAACTCATCATTCCTTCCAATGCTGCTGCCACTGAACCAGACATCCCGGTCATCGATATCCAGCACTCTAAAGAAGACATCCCATTTCACAGTTTTGAATTCGAGACGGTGAACTCTATCGCTAATCTAGAACCGATAAGGGTGGACCGTGTCTTTTCACCGGCAGAGCGTCTGAGCCTCAAATACCGAATGAAGAATCACTTCAAGTCCAAAAAGGTACCACTGATATATAATCAACGCAAATGGGGACTCGGATATAGGGCAACCTTCATGGACAAAAGGAGGAAGAAATTTCGATGCTCGCCCATCCGATTCGTCAAGCCAGGAGAACCTTACAAAGATCCAGGAGGGAATCAACCGACTGCACTACACAAAGGCCTCCCGATGAGCCTAGTTTGGGCCACATGGCCTCCCATTCGATGGGATCAGATTCTCGAACCATCTAAGTCTCCAGAAGAAGAAGAAAAGGATGAAGACGAAAAAGGAAGTCAAATATAGCAGCTTCAGGACCAGGTTACTCTGACACCTGCTCCCAACCAGGGGCACAACTTGCCCACTTCTCTTAACCAGGGGCACAACCTGCCCACTTCAATCAGCAAGGGGCACAACTCGCCCATCTCAGCACCAATTAGCAAGGGGCACGACTTGCCCATCTCTGCAAAGTCAACATCATCAATCATCAGCCAGGGGCAGAAGCAGCCCATCCATTGGACCAAGAAAGGGAAGTGGCCAGCCCTAGATTGGTCTGATGTCCAGGTTCCAAACTTGTGTCTCACTGTGAAACCAGACGAACTGCAATGCGAGGTAAGTGATCCGGGAGGGACTGAGTACGACTCAGATCTCGAACCTGACCAGCAAGAAGTCATGGTCATTGGGCCAGATCGTGACTCTTCGCCCAAATCATCAACCCCCACCTCTTCAGGGGAGGAAGTGTGGGGTCCTGAATGGTCATCTGTTCCCCTCACTTTTGAATCAGCCAAAGAGCCATCTGAGGGCTCTGGCTTCCAAAAAAAAAATGCCTGTTTAAGCAGCGACCGGAACTTTGGAACAAGTTGGGCTCAATCATGGTCTGCAATGCCTGCTTGTTCAAAGTCCCACGAATTTTGAAAATCCAAAAAAATCAAAAACTTTCAAAAGCCAAAAACATCTAGCATTTCAATTTCAGAAAAATCTCAAAAACCAAAAAATATTTCTTTTCCTGCATTCAATAGTGTGCCAAGTTCGTCTAAAGAGTCGCATGAGTTTGAAGTCGAATCATATGATTTCGACACCGAATTAGACTTTGAGCTCATGGGTCTGGACGAAGCTCGGGATGAGGAAGATGATGATCCAGCTCCCGAACTAGAGGATCTCCTCAAAAAGTTCGAATCTAAAGCCAATGTTGTAGCCGATAATTTCGAGATAGTAAACTTGGGGACACCTGAGATCCCTGGGGAAGTACGCATTGGAAAATCGTTGCCACCTGAGATGAAACAGAAAATGATAGAGTTCCTAGCTCCAAGATTGTCCAACTTCGCGTTCTCATATGAAGACATGCCAGGGCTCGATGAAGAGCTCGTCGTACACCATCTGCCAACCAAGGCAGATATGAAGCCAGTGAAGCAGAAACTTCAAAGAATGGAGCCAGAATGGGCTCTGAAAGTCCGAGATGAAGTCATCAAACAGTATAACGCGGGATTCTTGGTAGTCTCCAACTACCCTGAATGGCTCGCCAACATCGTGCCAGTACCAAAGAAGGACGGCAAGGTTCGAATGTGCATCGACTTCCGAGATCTCAACAAAGCCAGTCCTAAAGATGACTTCCCTTTGCCACATATCGACACTCTGGTCGACAACACTGCTGGATACAAAATCTTCTCATTCATGAACGGGTTCGCAGGTTACAATCAGATCAAGATGGCCGTCGAAGATCGTGAGAAGATATCGTTCATCACTCCCTAGGGAACCTTCTGTTACAGGGTAATGCCGTTCGGTCTGAAGAACGCAGGAGCAACATATCAGCGAACAATGACAGCATTATTCCACAACATGATGAACAAAGAACTTGAAGTATATGTGGACGACATGATCGTCAAATCTCGCACAATTGAAGGACACTTTGAAGATCTGAAGAAGTTATTCAACAAATTAGAAAAGTACAAGCTCCGTCTCAACCCTCAGAAATGTGTCTTCGGTGCAATGGGAGGTAAGCTCCTCGGCTTTATGGTGAGCGAAGATGGCATCAGGGTCGACGAGACCAAAACCAGAGCAATCATCGAGATGCCCCCTCCTAGAACAGAGAAAGAAATTTGTGGCTTCCTCGGCAGAATTCAATACATCAGTCGCTTCATCGCACAGCTCACACCTATCTGTGAGCCCATATTCAAGCTCCTTCGGAAGAACGTCCCAAAAGAATGGAATGATGATTGCCAAGTCGCCTTCGACCGCATCAAGAAGTATCTCATGAATCCTCCAGTCCTAGTGCCGCCCACTCCTGGACGACCACTATTGTTATACATCTCGGTAGCAGCAGAAGCCATTGGCTGTGTCCTCGGCCAGCACGACGAGATCGGGAAGAAAGAACAAGCAATATACTATTTGAGTCGAAGGTTCACCGACTATGAGACCAGGTATTCCCCGATCGAGAAGACTTGCCTCGCCCTAGTCTGGGCAACTCAGCGACTCCGTCAATACATGATTGCATTCCCTATTCTCCTTCTCGCTCACATGGATCCGCTCAAGTACCTGTTTGAGAAACCGGCACTCACTGGGAGAATAGCTAAATGGCAGCTACTCTTGTCTGAGTTCGACATCACCTATGTCACTCAAAAGGCAATCAAGGGACAGGCCCTCGCCGATCATCTTGCGGCTCACTCTCTCCTGGATTATCAACCGCTCAAGACGTTCTTCCCTGATGAAGATCTCTTGCTTATTGAAGGGGATGAAAAGAAGAAAAAAGATGAGTGGACGTTATTCTTCGACGGAGCAGCAAACTCTAAAGGGAGCGGTATTGGAGCAATCCTTTACTCTCCAGACGATGTCCCTATTCCTATCTCGAGGCGCATCGCATTCGAGTGCACCAACAACATGGCAGAGTACGAAGCATGCATCGCTGGCTTAAGGGAAGCCATAATCTTGGGCGTCAAGAAGCTACGAGTATTTGGAGACTCACAGCTTATCATCAATCAGACCAATGGCGAATGGAAAACCAAGGACGAGAAGTTGATACCATATCATGTGTATCTTGAAAATCTGATCGAAGAATTCGAAGAAATCACCTTCTCATACATGCCCAGAGCCAAGAACCAGTTTGCAGATGCTCTCGCCACACTTGCATCAATGCTCGAGATACCAAAAGGAGCTTCAGAGTGGGAGCTCACAGTCGAAATTCAAGATGAACCTGCCTTTTGCCTGCAAATAGAAGAAGCCGAAGCTGTCCCTGACAAACCCTGGTATGCCGACATCAAGCAATATCTCGAAACCCAGGAGTATCCAGAGTCAGCAACAGCAACAGATCGCCGAACCATTCAGCGTTTGGCCGGCCAGTTCACCATCAGTGGCGAAGTTCTTTACAAGCGATCCTATAATCACATCCTCCTTCGATGCGTCGATGAAACAGAAGCTGCGAAGATCATGAAAGAAATACACGAAGGAATCTGTGGCCCACACATGAACGGGCACATGATGGCGAAGAAGATTCTACGACTCGGCTACTGTTGGCTCACCATGGAGACAGACTGTTGCCAGCACGTCAGAAAATGCTTCAAGTGTCAAGAGCATGCGAATCAAATCCATGCCCCCTCATCAGAATTATACAACCTGACCACCCCCTGGCCCTTCTCCATGTGGGGACTCGACATCATCGGCAAGATCAGCCCCAAAGCATCAAACGGTCATGAGTACATACTTGTGGCAGTAGACTACTTCACCAAGTGGGTAGAGGCAGCCTCCTACACCACAATTGCAGCATCTCAGGTGATCAAATTCATGAAGAACAACATCATATGCCGGTATGGAATCCCCAATGCCATCATCACAGATAATGGGACCCCGTTCGTCAACAAGAAGATGGATGACTTCCTCAGCAAATTCAAGATCCAACGTCATCGATCAAGCCCCTACCGTCCTCAGATGAATGGTGGGGTAGAAGCCGCAAACAAGACAATCGTCAGGATACTCGAGAAGATGGTCGTCACCTATCGAGATTGGTCAGATATGCTCCCATATGCACTTTGGGCCTATCGAACGTCTGTACGGTCTGCTACGGGCGTTACTCCTTTCGAGCTTACCTATGGAATGGAGGCAGTTTTGCCAGTCGAGGTGGAAATACCATCACTACGAGTGTTATTCGAAAGCGGAATTGAAGAAGGAGAATGGCAACGGGCCAGATTCGATCAGTTACAGCTAGCAGATGAAAAGCGCATGCATGCACTAAGTCATTCACAGTGTTATCAGAAAAGGATCGCTCGGGCTTACAACAAGAGAGTCCGAAAAAGAAGTTTCAAGGTAGGCGACATGGTCATGAAGAAGATTCTACCGTCGCACCTTCCGGATCCCAGAGGAAAGTTCAAACCCTCGTGGGACGGGCCACTGATCATCAGAGAAGTACTTCCCGGAGGCGCCCTCAGACTCACCAGCATGAGAGGGGTGGATCTTCCTGAGCCAACCAACGCCGACAACGTGAAGATCTTTCACGGGTAAGCTATTCTGACCTTATCAAGAGTTACTTTAATAGAGCTGAAGTCAAGAGGTCGAAGCTAAGATCTCTGAGAAATCATTTCCGTCCACCAACAAGTGTTTCAAATAAGGGGATTCAAAGAGAGAAAAATACAAAAAAAGGGGGGGGGGATTCAAAAGGAAAAGACAAAAAAAAAGAGAAAAAAAAATACAAAAGAAAAAAAAAGGGAAGAAAAGAGAAAGAAAAAGGGAAGCCAAAGCAAGGCACCCAAGGAAAAAATCAACCCAAGAAGAAACACAGTCATCCATCCATTCATCTCAGAAGGGTCTTTAGCAAAGACCGACAGCTCTATCATCGTAATTGAGGATAAGGGCTGAAAGACTGCCATCGGCCGGCAACGACGGATTCCCGACCTCTAGCCGCCGCAGTTATCCCAGGATGTAGAAAAAGAAAAAGAAAAAAAAAAGAGAAAAAGAAAATGTGTGCCTAAACAAAGAGGGTGGAGTGAAAACCCGAAAGGGCACTCCGAGTAAAAACAGTGGGCATACAGCGGACTTGGTGAAAACCTGAAAGGGCGCCAAGGGTAAAAACAGCATAGCTGCCAAGGGGCAGGCAAGACCAAATACCCGGGACGTGGTGAAAACCCGAAAGGGCGCCACGGGCAAAAATGACGGGAAAAAGCCGGCTGTGGTGAAAACTCGAAAGAGCACTGCAGGCAAAAATGGCTCAAAAAAAAGAAAAAATAAAAGTGCAGGTACCAAGAAATCAGACAGTCCAGATCGGTTCAAGCAGTGAAAGTGCAAGAACAAGAGGAAGTACAGCCAGGAGTGAAGAACTCTACAAACTCTGACAATCTCAGGAAGCAAGAGTTTCCATTGCCTACATCTCTAGGGAACCAAAGGATCAAGCAAGTCAAATCTCGAGACATCGGTCAAATCATTGACCGAGCCCCAGTTCTGATTCCTATATCCCGACACAAAATCCAGACACACTCACAAGACAACTAATGGCACAATAGATTCCCAAAACAGTTTTCTTTTTCATTAAAAGGCATCATATTTCTTTTACATATAACATATCATCTTTTTCAAAAAATACGAAAAAATACATCATCATCAATCATATACGCAAAAAAGAATGTGCAGGTGGCCAACACAATCAATCTCTACCCTCCTCCCCGGCCACATCAGGTGAGTCCTCTGACTCATAATGAAGTAACCTTGCTCTCAACCTGCTCACCTCCATACGCAGCCAATCTCCTTGACATCATCTCACAATGATACCGAAGTGCAGAGATCTCAGACAGCAGATGGCCATGAGTGGCCAAAAGGAAGCAAGGATCAATGAATGGGCGCTCCTCAAAAGGTTCATATGAACCAGATGAAGAGCCAGCATCTCCAAGGATATCCTGCTCATCCTCATCAGCAGTCTGGTGCCAGCAAGGGATACGTCGACACAAAGACTGCTCAGCAACCCAGTACTGATACGGAGCGGTCGCCATCGGAAAAGTCCGCAGCTCAAATCCCAACAAATCAGCTGTCAAATAACTCGCCCAGGAACAATCAATCCGGGTCCTGAAGTCAGAGGACCTAGATGGAAGTACTCGACGCCCGATACCCGTGAAAGCAAAAAGAGGAACATCCTGCTCGTATCCAAACTGCCGCAGAAACCGGATAGGGTGATAAGAGAAGTAAGATCGAAAGCCTACCAACATCAGAGGAAGGCGGTGTGCATCGCAAAGCACTGGAGGAAGTGAAAGCCAAGATGACTCCCAACGAACGTTCTAGTCACGAAGTTCAGCAAACATCCTGCGATACAAGGGCTCACTCATCCTAGCTGTATGCGGAAGAAACTCCATGATGTGTCGTATAAGGTCTGGGCAATGAGTGTCAGGAAGAGGTACAGGAACAGTCAAAGAAAGACGATCCCATAGCTAGACCTGATCACAAAAAGGAAAAGAAGTTCAGCTAAAGCAAAGCAATCCCCAACAAAGCAAGAAGGAAAAAAGATGCAGAAAAGATACCTGAAGAAATGCACAGCAGCCGCGAAGGACACGAGTGCGGCCCAAGGCGCAGTCAGTCAGCCCATCGAATAGCTCGGCCAAGATAAGAGAAATGATCCCCTGCCGACGGATAGCTCGGCTCATCACCTCAAAAAGCAAAGGAGTCTGGGATCTGCGCCATCCCGAGAACAGCACCTCAGCAATCAAGCAGAACATCAGTGCGTTCCGAGCAAAGGTAGAACCGGCCGCACTCCGAGGACCAGAAAAAAGATCATACAATAAGTCCAAGGAAAACACCACAGCATCCTGGCCACCGGCTGCAGGCCGAACAAGATAGGGGATCCCGAACCAGTTCTGCGGTGTGGCAGTCTTCGGCGACGTCTTCGGCGAAAAATACTGAGAATAATCCCAGGGTAGACCAGTCAAGCGTGCAAGCTCCTCCAAAGAAGGCCCCATCTCCATATCGTTGAACGCGAACAAGTTCAACGAAGGGACCCAGTCAATCAAGGCAGCTCCAAGCATCCTCCAATCAATATCAACTCTGGCCATATGGATCAGACCGCCGAAGCCATAAGACTCCAAATCTCGAATCTCATAAACTGACAAGCTGTCAAGCCAAGCAAGCAGTCGTGGCGAGCAAGAAGAACGAGGAAGCAGCTGACAAGTCCTCACTGGTACCCCCTCCAGTACAAAAGGCCCAGAAATCAATGGCAGCTCATCAAGGATCGGAAGGTCAACGGGCGAAGGAGAAGGAAAAGCTGGAACCTCTGCAAACTCGACAGCCCCTGACCTGCCCTCAGTGATGGCTATGTCTGATATAGTCGCATCGCTGTCTGAAACTGTCATAACCTCAGCCGCATGAGAAGACTTGCCCACCTCATGAACGGAGTGCGCAAAGGACCGATGACCAAGAAAAGGACAATGTTCCCCATCAAAAGGACTGTCAGTGAAGATCACACCGTACATCGTGACATCCTGGCTAATCTGACCGTCAAAGAAAGCATCTGAACCATCCAGAAGGGTCCCGGCTACCCCGATCAAAGAATCAACGGCCAGATCCGGACCTGCGGCCCTCTCCAGTAGGAAATCATGAATCCAGTCATCATCCTGGCCAATCAAAAGGATCATCCAGGCATCCACACCGTCCATCATCAGGGGGACATCATCAATGATCACATCAAGTCCACCCAAAGAAGTATACCGCACATCCTGGCCCTCATCCAGAGCATCCAAACCGTCAAAGGTACCATCTGAACCATCCATCCCATCCAAGCATGAGATCAGCCTATCTATGTCCCTCATGGTCCCATCATCACCATCCATCACATCATCCATGGGGCCCACACTCAAGGGATGCATAGCTTCACCCATGTCCCACCTCATCATCCTATCCATACCATCCATTTCTCCCACAATCAAAGGCCCATTCAAATCAAAAATTTCAGCCATCCCACCATTAATGGGGCCATTCAAAGCTCCACCAACCACCAAGCTTAAATCTTCATTAATGCCCCCATTTAATGCTCCATCTCCACCATCAATCAAAGGCACTTCATCATCTTTAAAGCCTTCATCAAGTGCTGAAGTATGGGACCCACTGACCTCTCCCACAATGGCCCACAAGCCATCATCAATGGCTGCCCAAGAAAGGATCAACAAAGAACAAGACAAAAAGAGAAGGAAAGAAGGGACAAAATGTAGATTCATGGCTGGAATCGAAGGATCCAGTGCAGAGGGAGAGGGGACAAGAGAAAAGGACAGCAGGGAATGTCCGAGCACGAACCAGCCCAGGCCGCTCAAGAGACGAGCTCTGGGCGGCCTGCCCTGGGCCGCCCGTACGGACGCGGTTCCTCTCTCTCCGCGGGATTGGCTCCAAGGTTCTTGGTAGGTGAGGCTGACAGTCCACGTCAGCAGATGGCGCTCCATGGGCCGCCCAAGGCTCCGGTCCACTCCAGATTTCGATTGAGGTTAATCAAGATCATATAAAAGGTGCCCCACCGGTCCAATCACGAAGCAATGCGGCCAGAACATGGCTGATCAAGTCAAAGAGAGGGAAAGGTGATCAAGTGGGGACCACAAGCAATCTAAGTCATTCAAAGACTAGATCATCGTGATCTGAACCATAGAAGAGCTCGCATGGATCATCAAATAGCAAGATCAAGGGTCTGATCATCAAAAGAAGGGTCAGAATCCAATATTGGATCATCAAGTGGGCCCCCAGGGCCAAATCAAGCAATCTGGGCCATTCAAGTCATCATCCACACCATGAGAAGCCTTCTTAACCTCACAAATCATCAAAAGAGGTGCCCCGAAGTAAAGCCGAGGTCTCAGGTGGGCCCACCGGGGGCCGAATCTATCAATCTGAGCCATTCAAATACTAGATCATCACGATCTAAACCATGGAAAGGCTTGCATGAGCCATCAAGTAGCAACATCAAGGGTTTGATTGTCAAGAAAGAAAACCAAAATCCAAGATCCGATCATCAAGTGGGCCCACGTGGTTAAAAAGAGCAATCTGAACCGTTCAAGTCATCATCCACACCATGAAAAGCCTTCTTAGCCTCACAAAACATCAAGAAAATGTGCTCCAAAGCAAAGCTGAAGTCTGAAAAGGGCCCACAGGGCCAAATCAAGCAATTTGGATCACTCAAATCACAATCAGCCCCGTCAGAAGACAAACAAAGCAAGGTAAGTATGCCCAACCCCATCAACGTGGTCCGAAGACCTTAAACTACGTCGGGATCAGGATCCCGAGGGATTTTCAATAAAAGCCGACATCGGTTTGGATCGAATCAAGACCTGACGATCTCAGACATTTTCAGAAAACCAAAAAATATATACATCACATGTACAGTTTCTGGTCCGAAGACCTTAAACTACGTCGGGATTAACATCCCGAGGGATTTTCAATAAAAACCGGCATCGGTCCTCTTCAAGATCTGGTGACTCCGGACATTTTTCCAAAAAAAAAAAAATTTGTGTTTGCCCCCCTTGTACAGTTTTAGGGTCCGAAGACCTTAAACTACGTCGGGATCGACATCCCGAGAGATTTTTAATAAAAACCAGCATCGATTCCAGTCTTTAAGACCAACATCGGATGATCTGGATCATTTCGAAAAATAAAAAAATATATATCACCAGCCCCTCTTTAAAGTTTTTTGGTCCGAAGACCTTATACTACGTCGGGATCGACATCCCGAGAGATTTTCAATAAAAGCCGGTATCGGTCTTGATCGCTCGAATCAAGATCCTACGACACCGAGTACTTTAAAAAAAAAAAAACAACAACAAAAAATATGTTTGCCCCTTTTGTACAGTTTCTGGTCCGAAGACCTTAAACTACGTCGGGATCAAAATCCTGAGAGATTTCCAATAAAAACCAGTGTCTATCTTGATCGTTCAAAATTGAAATTTTATGACCTGGAACAGTTTTCGAAAAATCACAAAAAAGAATGCATTTTCAGCATGTACGGTTTCTGGTCCGAAGACCTTAAACTACGTCGGGATCGACATCTCGAGAGATTTTTAATAAAAACCAGCATCGATCCGAGCCGTTCAGGCCAAGATCTGATGACCTGGATCATTTCGAAAAAATCACAAAAAAGGAACGTATTTTCAGCATGTACAGATTTTGGTCCGAAGACCTTAAACTACACTGGGATTAATTTCTCGGGGGACCTTTTCTCGCTTTCAACTAAAAACCGGCATCGGCCTCGACCGTTGGGATCAAGGTTTGATAACCCGGATCATTTCCAAAAATACCAAAAAGATTTCAAGCTTTCCATAAAACCAGTGTCATCTTCGATTACTTGAGTTGAACTCTGGAACCTTTTCAAAATACAAAAAAATAAAAAAATAAAAAATAAAAAATTTTGCCATCAATTTCAACTGCACAAATTCATCTCCAGTGGTCCGAAGACCTAAAACTACACTGGGATTAACTTCTCGGGGGCTTTCTTTCCTAACCTGTTCCAGACATGGCTGACACTTGATCGTACGGGTGTCTGGAATCTTCTAAACAGGTAAGGGCTGAGGCGGGCAGAACTCCGCAATCCTGTTCGTGTTGAACGCACCGTGATAGACAACCTTGATTTGGAAGTCGCTGTTGAAGCTGACGGATGTTCCCTGTTCCTAGAACTCATGAAGGGGATTAAGGCTGTTGGGAGGTGAAGCTCACCCTCACGGAATTGTGAGCAACGTAAGACCCCAAACTGGATTGACTAAGGGAAATGTGAGGATGTGGCTCATCTTGTGGTCGAAGGAGTCCGTCGGACGATACGTGGTCTATGTGCATTGCACATGAGGAACAGGCAACTTTGTGGGTGTGTTGACTGAAAACCCTCAAAATCTCCTCATCCGAAGATGTAAAACTACGGCACTTAACTGTGTGAGACTCGTCTTGCTCGCTGACGTAAAATGGATCAGGTACCTTACCAGCAGTAGAAGCTGGAAGTGGATGAAAATTCCATACTTTTCCCTGCATCTCATAAAAATCACAAAATACAAAAACATTGCAAAATCACCTCTTCAAAAATCACAAAAATATTTCCTTTGCTTTCGAGTCAAAATATTGTCAAAAATCACAAAAAAATATTTCCCTTGCTTTCAATCAAAATATTGTCAAAAATCACAAAAATATTTCTCTTGCTTTCATCAAAAATATTTCGAAAATCACAAAAAATATTTCCTGTGTTTTCAATAAACCGATCTCTATCCTGACCACTCAGTTGAAGACTCGGACCACATATTTACAAAAAATCACAAAAATTAGTATCCCCAGCACTACAATTCAGGAGTCTTGAACTCTGCTCACTTCACAGTTTGGGATGACGAATCCGATCACCCGCAAATTGGAATCTTGACCAAAACGGGCAACCAAACACCATCTCAATCACATGTATGCCCAGAAGAACATCTTGAAGTCGAATGATATCCTCGTACATTCTCATTAGCAAAGAAACAGCATCTTGGGACGATGGACTTGATCGACCACGGGTCGGGATCTTGACCAACCCGCTGTCCAAACCTCCATATCAAAAAAGAAAAACCCCAGGGAGCACAACCCTGCAAGCAATAAGCTCAAAGTTCTCTACACCCATAGCAAAAGCAAAATCATAAAACGAAAAGAGAATGAGCCAAACCATGCATTCATCATGCATCTCCATGCACCAGCATCCATCGTGTTAATCATCATGTTTACCTGCTTTCAAAATAAAAGTCGGTTAGCTAAAGACCCTACAGGCATCCCTAGTGGAGGCACATGCAAACCAGATTTCCATCTCAAAAAGATAAAAAAATATCTCTATTTGCAAATAAAAACCCCACGGAGTATCACTCCCCAGAGTGGGTGTCTTTTAAAAAATCCAAAAAAATATTTTCTCAGTAGAGCGTTCTGCCTCCGAAACACCAGGAGATCTTCCATATCTCTGGGTAGGAGCCGACGCAAAAATCAAATAAGATCCAATGTCTCGCGGTTTCCCCGGAGATCATCGGATCCAATGCACTCAAAGTACGATCGAACTGAACTCCAGTGTCAGTGCGGTCGTGCCACATGCCAAGATACAAAAAGATGAAAGCCAAAAGGCTCGGTCACAGAAACCATTTGAACAGGTGGAAACGATGAATTGTAACCCAAGTATCAAAATCAGCAGATTGGGTGGAAAGAGTTCACCCGCACATACCTAGGGGTGGATGCCTGAAGTACCTTGACTGAGTCCAAGTCGGCGTAGTAGAATCCCGTAAGACTATCTGACGCAGGGCGTCTAACCACTTTGACAGTCAAGCGAAACAAGTACTCCTGGAGTGATCTGGGAAAACATCAAACATCACACAAACAGTCTCAGGGTCAGCAACCTCGTAAGACTGTCGACGCAGAGGCTCTGTTGTACCTTTCCGATGTTAGTACCGATCGGGAATGGAAGGGTTGCGATTGGGTACCTAGGTTGCAGCAAACTGCAGGGACAATCGCAACGTTTTCTCCAAACTCTCGCGGTATGTGCGAGTTATCAACTTCCAGACAATCAACTGACTCAGATACAAAGGACAACAAAGACTCTAGACCACAATCAAGGAAAGAATGAATTGCAAACCAAGCATCGAAACCAGCAGATCGGGTGGAAAAAGCCCACCCGCACATACCTAGGCGTGGATGCCTGAAGTACCTTGACTGAGTCCAGGTCGGCGTAGTAGAATCCCGTAAGACTATCTGACGCAGGGCGTCTAACCACTTTGACAGTCAAGCGAAACAAGTACTCCTGGAGTGATCTGGGAAAACATCAAACATCACACAATCAGTCTCAGGGTCAGCATCCTCGTAAGACTGTCGACGCAGAGGCTCTGCTGTACCTTTCCGATGTTAGTACCGATCGGGAATGGAAGGGTTGCGATTGGATACCCAGGTTGCAGCGCATGCAGGGACAATCGCAACGTTTTCTCCAAACTCCCGCGGTATGTGCGAGTGATCGGTTTCCAAACGATCAACTGACATAGATGCAAAAGCAAGCATGTAGATTAACAGGAGTCATTTTAGAGGAAGGAATCTTCGGATTCCCTTCTCTAACGTTTCTACGGGGTCTAGCCGACTGTAGATTCGAAGTAACTGGCTAGTGGCGACTCTGGTCTTATATAAACTCACTTAAACATATCCAGCTTAACACGACAACCAAACGAAGCCCTCGAGAACGAGGCAAGCCAGTGGCACAAACGGCGATTTCGCACTCACGCATCCTCATCTCCTTCTTTTCCGAAAGGAAAGGGGAAGGGAGAAGAACGTCGTCGTGTGGGAGCGCGGAAAATCGGCGAGGGTCCACAGCGAGACACAACTGTTTCGTGTGGTGTCATCCTGAGATTTAGATATACTTCATTTTTGGCATCATTTCTAAAATTAACTTTCAAATGGACGAACGCTGGGATGTCACATACATAACGATGGGCCCCACAGTCAGCGATCCACGAAGCCGCCCCAGAGGAAGTATGCCCTTAACTGTCAAATTGGTACTCCGGAATCAAGACACGGCAAATATTTTTATCTCTTTTTTATTATCAAATTTATAAGGTTTTGGCTACGAATGTTTTAATTAGGTTATGGTATAGGTCATGGCACTAATGGTACACCTAGACCACCCAAATTGTGGGTCACATTGTGGATGGAGCATATCTCTAAATCACCATAATCACTGATTAATGACTATCAAATGGATGGCTAAAAGTAAAATATGGTGTGGTCCAAACACTATAAGAAACATGATCTTTACCTAGGAAATATTTACCAGGGAAACGAATTTCCTGGGTAATAATACAATTTTCCCAGCGAAATTCGATTTTCTTGGGTAAATATTGCTTCACTATTACGAAGGAAAATTTTCCTGGGTAAAAGTGACAAATACAGACGAAATTCAAATTTCGTAGGTAAAGAGGAAAACCATTCCTGAAAAAAAAAAAAGCACATAATTACCCAAGAAATTAGTATTTTGTTGGTAATTATCATTTTTAATAGAGAGTTTGCCTAGCAAATGAATCCCTATAAATAGGATGGAAAAAAAGCCCTAACCCCGCATTTCGACCATTTTCCCCACCCCGACTCTCTTCCTCTTCCCGCTCCCGACTCTCTCTCTCTGTCTCGCTCTCTCTCTCTCTCTCTGCAACTCCAGCAGCTACCCACCACCCCGACTCTCTCTCTCTGCAACTCCAGCAGCTACCCACCACCCCGACTCTCTCTCTCTGCAACTCCAGCAGCTACCCACCACCCCGACTCTCTCTCTCTCTGCAACTCCAGCAGCTACCCACCACCCCAACTCTCTCTCTCAATCAAGCAGCGAAGCAACCACACACACTCTTTCTCATGCTTCCATAATCGGGGACTTCCCCAGAATCGTCCAATCGATCAGATCTCATCATCCATTCTCACCTCATGTACCTCTCGATCTGTCTCCTCTGCAGCTTCTGTCAGCGAATAGATTCGAGCTACTCTTTTCCTTGGCGATGGAATTGGCCCCAAGATTGCGGCATCCGTAAAACAGGTTCCATTCTCGAAACCCTCTCTGACTTTCAATTCCATCTCTATTGTTTGAAATGATGTTATCTTTGATCGGTTGTCAAGAGACAGAGTCGACAGTTGAGGGCTTGGAATGTTAATTAGGGTTAGGGTTTTCTGTGACTTGCATATCATCACTTGATACAGGTCGATGCCATCCCATATCATCTTGCATCAGGCTGTTTCGGGCCAATACAGGTAGATATAGCTGTATTATATACTGGATTGTATCAAAATCAGAACAAAATGGTGGTGAATCTTGTTAAAGGGTGCTGGCAGAACAAAATCCGTATGGGCGGCAGTGCTTTCCACCTACCATCGGTCTCAGATTTTGTTAGTCTATGCATGCTCTAATAGCTCAATTAATCAGCAAAAGTCATGAAGTATCTTGCTGTCTTAGATCAGTGGTTGATGATTAAAAAAGAAGGGGCATTCCAAATATGTTCCTCTTATGGATTTTCTATGCATTTCCTTTCTTTTTTATTGAAGGTGGGCATTTTCTTGTACGCTGTCCTGCTTTAACACCAACCATCAAAGCATGCTTAGTAGAAATGTCTGGCAAAGTGTTGCTTTCTCATCACACAATTGTCATTGTCAAATCTTGATATCTCATTGCATTTACAATATTATATACTGGGTTGTATCAAAATCAGCATGATCCAATCAGGTTCCCTGTCCCACTAAAATAGTTTATGTTTTGTTTTTTTATTTTGTATTTTTTCAGCTCCAAAACTAGTTTTCCATTAGAATGGAATTTTTGTAAGTATTTTCCATTGATGAACTGCAAGTGGCTTGGAAGCTTAGATCACGTGATTTCTGTTTCATTTGTATGGCTTGGGTCTGTCCTTCTTATGACTAGAAATGCCAAAATTTTGAATTCAGGATTCTCTTGGAAGAATTTACTGTGTGGGATTGAAGCATGCTAATGAGATCATAGGCACCATCACAAAAGAACTAGTGTTGAAAACAAAATAAGGCCCTGCTGCTATTTGATACCATCTTCCCAGTGTAAGCCTTTACCCAACAATGAGCATATTTTATCTGTTTAATTTTCTGCAGACATGTGAAATTTGTTTGCTAATTGCATATAAGTAACTAAACTGGTGAAATTTCTTTTCCAGTTGTTTTTTCCACTCTTTAAACTATGCATGTATCCTAAATGGAACAGGTAATAAGCATTTCTAAACCATCCATTCTCTTCATGGTGGCCCACTTGATGTTTTGGCTGGTCCAGTGATTGAACAAATGGGGCCACCACATAATGATTAGTTTGGATAGTTTGCCATGCTTGTCGGACAAACAAGACTGTAAATTGTGGATGGTAGCATGTGTTCTATGTGGACTGATTAATAATGATTTGAGCTTGGACTTCATGCAGATCAATGGATTGACTTGTCTTGGTGCATCAACTACCACTGGTTTCCTTTGTTACTAGATTAAGAGATGCTATTGTGAAAGCTTCAAGGAAAAAAGGTATTTGTTTTTTTTCGCACATTCACTGCTGCCATTTGATTTATCTATTCTCTTTTTTACTCATTTAGTGCTATTATAGTTGTTATTGTATTTTGTACTAGAATTTGATTTTGTAGAAATTGAAATGATTTGATGGAGGTCAGTGGTGGTTGTTAGGGGATGTGATAGATATCATAGCAGCATTTTTCTGCTAAAGCTCTGTTCCTAATTGCAATAGAAAGGTCCCTATGGCAATTGGTAATTATCCACATTTTAATTTGTCATCTTTAATTTTTAACTAACTCTATGACAAGATTAAATTGTGATGTAATTTAGGATGCTTGGTTCTTGTCTTATGAATTATGATTGAATTTGTAATAATCTGGACCTTGTTTGTAATGTATCATGTTAATGGAAAATTTTGGCGAAATTTTGTATTGAAAGATTTACTGTAACTATAATTGACTGGAATTGTATTTTCATCTGTTTTTCTTAGTGGCAACATAGAAATTTATTGGCACCAAACAGAAAGGATCTACAAAAAAAGGCGCGAAAGGGATGATGAGTCATCCCACTACACAATTGCAATTTCTTTATTTTTTATTTATATTGTTAATGTATTTATCATATCTGTGATGCCACATAGGATATATTTTACCTGTTAATTTCTTTGTTTTGTATTTGTATCGACTCAAGTTTTATTTATTTTTATTGTTGTTGATATGAGATACAATACGCTCAATTTCATGAATTAGGATTACAGCCCACCACCATCTGACTCCTCAAGAAGCTTCACATGTAGATATGATCAAATATCAGAAGAACCATCTTTTCTTTTTCTTTTCTTTTTTCTTTTTTTTAAGTTGGTGCTATTGTTGTTGGTCGGAAGCAATGGCTCAAAAGGTCATCATGAGCAATGATTTTTAAGAGTTGAATATGAACCGTTGAAAATTTTCTCTTCCGCTATTCACATTCAACCAAAGATTTTGTTTGTTTGATTTTACCATTCAGCATGTTTTTTAGTTGGTGGGCCATACCAATAATTAAGGAAGTTATGTTGTACCTAGGCAGAATATGATGCTTGATAGTTAATAATATGTGCACATGTCAAAGTAAACCAGCTAAACTAGGGAACCAAAGATTGCCAACTAATTAAAAATATAGGAATAAATATTGCTAAGTCAGAGTCCCAAAATTAAATAGTAGGGCTCTGAGCACGATTGGTAGGGAATGATTTTAGTAGGGCTTGGCTTCAATAGTGGTCCGACTCAACTGGGATGGTGATGGTGATGGTGATGGGGTCTTGGCACAATGTTTAACCATTGGGACGCTATTCCAATGGCAAGAAATGGTGATGGGGATGGGATCTCTCTCTCTCTCTCTCTCTCTCTCTCTCTCTCTCTCTCTCTCTCTCTCCATGGTAACCAAGGTTTATATTGTGTAAGCATTCTTGAAACCTATTTATCTCTCTTTTTGGGTGTTTTTTTCTTTTTGGTTTTCGGAGTGTTGTTGGATAGAATATCAGTTTTCTATGATTTCTCTATTTTTTGGGGTTTTGCATGTGATTTTCCCCAATGTGGATAGACAATGTTCTGAAGATTTTCCATTTTTGTTGATTCTATCCATCATATCTATGAATGTTTTTCGGATCCTTGATGTGCTTCTTCCTAACCATTTTGGCCACTTATTGAAGGGTTGTAATTGTCCTTGTTTAGGAATTTTTCAATGGTCTTAGATCCTTGAAACATGAGCCCTAACAAACAACTAGAACATCAGGACTATTGATATTCTGAAGCTATTACATTATTTTCAAGCTGGAGTTATAAATGTAGCTACAAATTGAGGTATCTGCCTCATTTTGAATACTAGAAAATGTCATTTTCTCTTGTTTAAACTGACTCTTCATGATTAAATATATATGTACATCCAATTACAACTTTAATCATTACATTAACCAAGTAAATGGGACGATGGTCTGTCATTACAGGTATCCACATTAGTTGCTGCCTGTCAAGTGTTTGGCAAAATTCCTGAATCAATAACCACATTATTTTCTCAAAGATTCTGTATATTTTTTGTTCAAAAAATGGGATTTTAAAGTCTCCCATTTTAATTGTGCATTGGCATTTTTGTCTGAAGTCAATGGATGGTGAGAGATTTGGCAATGCATCTTTTGAGTTCTCATGGGAACACAGAAGTCAGGCTCATTATAGACTACTCAATTAGTTTGCCAGAGTTGGAACTCTATTTAAAGTACCTGGAAAAAACTTAAATATTTAAAAGACTTGAACTGTGGATAGGGTGTTATCCTGTATACCTAAGGTCAATTCAAGTTTGATTGCCTCGAAAACCTTTTTTTATAAAACAAAGGTTGACCGACCAACTTGGGTTTGATGTAAAGATCAGTTCAACCAATCGTGTCTTGTTAAGTCATGACCAAGTCAGAATTATAAGTGATTCTTCTAATGACTCCACCCAAAACTCATCCCAAGTTGAGTTGGGTCAGACAAGTTTTGAGCTGAATTTTTCCAGTGATGTGGCTCAAAACCCATCAAGTCAAGTTAGACAAGTTTTTAGCCGAGGAGGTCATATCGGCCATTCTGTTTGGCAGAGGAGGTGTTAGTCATTGAATTTTCAAGTGTTGGTGGATTCTCCCTGTTTTGTTGGTTGTGAGGTTGACAATGTCACTAAAAATTTCCATTCATCAATGCCTCTGATTGCCTTGTCCAAGTATTGATGGTCTGGAATCGTCCGGTCAGTGTGATTTTAGTTGGCAGGCCTTGAAATATGTGATGTACACAATGGACAGTCTAGAACAATCCATTAAAATGTCCAAATTTGGATGCAACTAGGAGCAATATAACTTGTAGTGCTCTAAGAGCAGTGGATTTTTTCTTAGAACTAAAATATATTGAGGTTTTGATTTCATGGGCATCTTTTTTCTAGTGGTATTTGTTGCTTTTGGTGGTTCTGGATGTGATTTTGTCGAAACTTACGCTTGTGGCAATAGTCACTTTGCCTTTTCAATCTGTCTAATTGAATTGGGACATGGTTGTAGGTTGCTCCTGCTGAACTGGAGCAATTGCTTCAATCCCATTCAGAGATCACTGATGCTGCTGTGATTCTGTAAGAAGGTGAACTACTTGTCTTTGCTGTCACAGACAAACTAAGGACTGAGTTTTGTATTATATAGATATATGACTGTTCATCTATAATACGTGTCAAAGCTGAAAGTTGTTAGGTGAGAGTACTATCGGACAGATTGTAACTCTATTAAACTGTGTGGGGCCATGTGATGATTATGCATTATCCACGACATCCATCCATTTTTCAAGCTCATTTTAGGGCATGATCCAAAATTTAAACATATCCAAAGCTCAAGTGAAACAATGGGATAATTTTTTTTGTTGGTGATAGTGGGCATGTTTGTGTTGATTAAATTTTTTTTTTTTTTTTTTTTTTTTTTTTTGTTGTATTTACTAGTGGGATTAACATTTCAGTTTTATTCAAAACATTATTATGGTTGAATGGTCATTTTGATTAGTATACCAATCAGGTAGTAGGGATATTGAATGCTTTCAGGCGGTTAGGATATTGAATGGTAGGGATATTGGATGTTCAAAAGATATAGGAGGTAATTCTAGTACCTTTTCCAAGGAAACCTTTCCTTGGTAATAGTCGCGTAATTTCGTTGGCAAAGAAGAGGTAATTCTATTACCTTTTCCAAGGAAACCTTTCCTTGGTAATAGTAGCGTAATTACCAACGAATTAAACAATAGCCACGAAATTGTTGACTTTTACCAAGGAAACTTTTTGTTGGAAATGGTCAACTATTTATCGACAAAATTAAATTTCATCGGTAATTGTTTTTCCTGAGGGTGATATTTCGACGAAACCTACGACGTACATTTTCGTTGGTAATAACCTTTACACAGGAAATTATGATATTTAGCCAGGAAAAATTTCCTTGGTAAAAGTCATATTTGCTGTAGTGAACCTTGATGGGAAAAGTCAAATGGTTAGTATTATCATCCCAGTGCAATTTTTCACTCATGCTCCATCCACAGTTGGGTAAGCGATTCGGACAGTCTAGATTGCCATGCGACTATGCAAAGTGTATAGTTGACGAGTGACCACCATTTTGGTATAGTATAGACAATTGATTATCTAACCAATGAGATTTGGGGTCGACATGATACCCATGCAAGAGACGGAGGCACATGATGGGTATCGTTGACATTGGCCCCTTTTCTTTTTCTTTTTCTTTTTTTTTCCTTCTTCTCAGCATTCATTTTGCTAGGCCACCTCATGGATGGGTAATGATGTAGTGAGGCAGCCCCCGAATCAAGGAAGTAAAAGGATTAGGTGAAGGATCCAAGAGAGAAGAGCCAGAGCAAGGAGCGGAAGAAATACAAAAATTTCAAGTTAACACCTATGGACCGGACATCCAACTGGTCTAATTTACAGAGAATGGCAGTCTAACTCTCTAGACTGTCTGGATCGCTAGCTGACCGGTTGCCTCTCAACTTCGACCGGTCGGAGACCCCTAATGACCGATCGACAGCGCCAAATAGGAGTTATACAAATTGCACGAAACTTCTGATTTTCTTCCAATTTTCGCAAGATACTTTCCTAGTATGATTATAACACTTTGATTTCATTTTCTAGGGTTAGTTTTATTATTTAAAGGTTGTTAAACTTATTTTATGGGGATTCAATCTTTGATTAATACATTATCACTTGAGTTTTCTCATTGTTTTGTTCGTGGATTCGAGTTGTTCTCCGTGGGTTCAAAAAAAAGGTCTCGTGGATTCGAGATATCCCCTCGTGGATTCGAAGAAGGTTGGTTGAGGAGTCCCGATAGTAGGGGATTCGAGAAAGGTTGGTTGAGGAGTCCTGATAGTTCCGAAATTCGCAATAGTTATCCCCATGAGAGAAACGGTACTCAATCTCACCCAACCCAGCTACGCCAGATAATGATACAATATCTCATCAGCTGTTAGTGACACCATGATATCCAGCTCATTGTCCATTTTATACTGAGCCCATCGTCCGGGATGGGCTGGCTTATTTTGCTAGGCCACCTCATGTACGGATAATGATTTAATATTTCATCAATCACGCAATACATCTAATCCACATCTAATCCAAGTGGACCGCCTATCTAACGTGAGTCCCATTAAATTGGTTTTATCCATTTGCAAATTGCGGTGCGCCGAGAGACCATTCAAAAGTTGCACCACCAGTGGGCCTAGAGCAAGTGCTAAAAAATCTAATGGTTGGAGAATTAAGGTTGACCAATATCTGAGATTATGAGATTTTGGCAGTCGCACATCTATAATGTCCTGTGTACAGGCATAATCGATGACCATAAGCCATGGAGGTCGAGGTTGGGACAGGCCACTGGTTTAAATGATCAAGAAGCTGCCTTCCTGGCCCAACGAGGAAAACCCTTTTGGCCAAAGTAGCCTTTGTGGCTAACGACTGGGCTAGTCTTCTCTCCTTCCTATACATTACCAGGTCATCTTCACAGCGGGTTCCACCATATACATGTCACATAGCGGGCCCCACCGTATGGAGCTAGATGAAAAGGTATCTTGTTTGCTTTACTTTTCTGGGTCCCCGGCATCAAACGAGGACAAGTAGAGAGTGAAATTTAGAGGCTTGCCAAGCCCACATGCACATCCACTCACAGCCAGACGTGAAGGAGACTGCAACATGTGCATCAGCTGGGCCCTACACTCTGTAGATGACATGGTAAAAGAAAAGGGCCAATTAACTCATCTGGTGGACCACAAACATGAGAACGACAGATCATATAAAATTTGCCAAGGTCTGCATTCAACATAAACAAGGGGCTCACAGATGCTTGGACCTGCCTAATTTGTTGGACCAGCTCATCCATCGAGAGTAGCCCAACTTATGAATGAATTGGATGCATAGTTATAAATTTCGGTAGGTGGACTCAAAACAGGGCAAACCAACTTGACTCCACAAGATTGATTTTGAGCCTTTCGTCCCATGGAAAGTTGCTGCCTAGGGTGACAGGGTCAGGTCTCAACGAAACTCGTAAAGTTGGCTAAAAACTGAGCCGACTCACTGAATTGCTGGCCCAGTCGGTGGGGTTTTGTTTTTAAACAAAGTGCGTGATGCGAGAATTGAAGAAGCAACCTCAGCTATCAAAGCAGGCAGATGTTACCACAGCTCTAAATTTCACAGACCTGTTTGGCTAATTCTAATTACCATTGCCCTTTTCTATTATTTTAAATGAATTAAATAATAAAAATTTAATTATTAAAATATTGAGTCGGGTCGATTCTTTGATCAGCCGAGTCTTCCAGTTGACCCAACCCAGCTAGACATCCACTCAAGTCGACTTGAGTTTTCAAGTTTTTGAACTATGCTTGGATGCCCAATACATGCCAGTTGGCCGCGTGTGGGCTAATAACGAAAACTGAGTCCCAATATAAATCAATCTCAAAAACATTATCTCACGCCCAAATATTTCGTGATGCAATCTGGAGAAGGATAAAACATTCAGATAGGCATGGCTAAATGAAATCCAAACGGGACATTTTGCATATCAAATAGACAAGACAGGTGTAGTCAAGCTTAATTTCAGTTATAGGATACTACTTTGGCATGCAATGAATTGTGACAACGTTTGTGTAAGCTCTTACTCTTCTTTGTCATGGGCTTCCACAGGATCATCCCTTTTCTCTGCTGCAGATTGGCTAATGCTGGCCTTGGCATCAGCCAGGAAAGTGGGATCTGGCCGGTGCTCAGTGTCCGAAGGCTCCTTCATTGCCATGATGATGTAGAACACGATAACTAAATTCACTGATATGACAGCAAGAAATCCACTCAACAGCGTCAATGAAGAGGATGACAGTTGGCTTGAACCTGTTCCAAAAGAATCGCTCTTGCTTATGAAAAAACATCCATTTTTGCTATTTGTCGCTGCCAGATGAATTATATGATCCTTGAAAAGAGTATTGTGCTTGATTGCCTCAGTTTGTCAATTTGTACGAGTGGGGTCAATGGCAGGGTGATTCTGATTGTTGATCTGATAGACCCCACAGTGGATGGACAGAAATTTTCTCAATGGCTTATCCTAAACCTTCCATCTGAGGCCTGAAAATAGACAGGAAAAAGAACTACAGCAACGATCCACATTCGACTGAGTAAAAGCCAACTGTCTATCTATCTGAGGAAAAAGGACAAGCACAGGATATCTCGGTTCTTTCTATCTGGAAGCTCTTCAGGGCATGGTCTATCCATGGCAGGACCCATCAAATAAAATGGTCTGGATGCCGGAACAATAGGCCCCAGCTGTACAAACTGAAAAGCTGATGGTCTATGCATATCCTTGAGTCGAGAATCATATAATCCTTCAGAGGTAAAATTGAATAAACCTAACTTCTCAGCAAGTCAATCCTATGGTTAACCACATGTCCAAGTCATGACTAAGATGCAAGCTTGAAAAGAGGAAGTAAAGAAAAGAAAAGAAAAATAATAGAATAGAATAGAAAAGTCAGGAAGAAAAAATAGAGGTACACTGTAACAGTACCAGTGTACCACAGCAATCAGTCGGCTTTACTGCAGCCAAACATGGAACCACTAGCCTGCATGCACCTCTAATGCAACCATAAAGTCCAACCTGGTCTGTGTTTGGGACATCCAAGCTGTGTGCACAGGTGGGTCCATGAAGATGACCTAGCCAAAGTCCACTCAACAGGCAGGCCCACGTGTTTGTTGGATGTGGAAAGTTGATCCAGTTTTAGACCATCAATTTTTTTTCCTATGTGCAGCTCACAATGAATTGACCAGCCTCATCTTTGGGTCAGGTCACCGACACCGTGAGTCTGACCTGATGCATGGCTCAGATGTCCTAGAAGCATTCCAGGTCACCTATGGAGATGCACGAGGACTTAGTGAAGATCCCGACCTCCATCTTCAACAGATATGAACTCTGAAGAAACACTTGAACATCTTGTCTTCATAAAGATTGCCTTGTGTTCAAAATGAGACCCAATCCAATGTGCATGCATTAACAGTTAGTAAATGGTATCAATCACATAACATGTAGGATTGCCAAACATGCGAATCAATCTGGACCAACCAACTGCCATTATATAGATGGACATTAAAACTCGCACCATTTGAATGTTTCTAACCACTTGAAGTAGTGACTTTTTTTCTGGACTATTACTCTAGACTTTTTCTGGACCGTCAAAGAAAAGCTGTGATGGTTTGCTTAGTTATGAACTTTTTTCTAAAGGCATTTTGGTTGCTTATGACCTCACTATCAGCACGAATTTCTTTTTGCTTTTTTCTTTTTCTGTTCTTTTTTTTTTTCCTTTTCTTTTTCTTTTCCTTTCTTTTTCTTTTCCTCTTTTTTTTTTTTTTTTTTTTGAAAAGATGACAGATATTATTAAAATTGAAAAGGAGAATATGGAGGCCACAATCATTCAAGGTGGCCACAATTATTTAAACATTAAAAAAAAGCACAACATTTAGGTATGGCTCATCCACAAATTGGTCAACTAATTCGACAGGCCATAATCATCACCAAAAGGCACCAATGAATATTTGTATGGTTGATACAATTCACTAAGTATATAGGATGTTGGACCCTAAACTGAAAAGCATATAATATCATGGTGGCCTCTCATTTGTAAAAATTATTAATATGTGAAGTACCTCACACTGAAATAGTTGAAGAGATCAAACCAAACTTTAGAGAAAGATCTTCCCAATCTTTAATGCTCAAACAGTATGAAAGGTATAAAGCTTTCACACATAGCATTGTTCAAGTAAAAAGTACACTCATGAAACAAGGAATAGACACTTTCAGTTGTAGAGAGAGGCACGGCCCTTGTTTAGTTCTGTAAGCCGTTGTTTCTGTGAGCTGTTTTATTCTTTCCATGCTTTATTTCTTGACTGGTGGATGAAATCCACATTAGGTTGTTTCTTTTACTATGTTTTGCCAAGTAGGCCACCAAGCTCGGATCCTACTAGAAATTTCATGTCAAAAGCATCCCGAAAGAAAAAAGGCCTTAGAAATAGAGAGCCTCCTCATTTAACAATTTGGCATTTTATTGGATTCTCCATATATTTGTATGGAAGGCAAAACATTAAATTTTCTTCAAGAAAAACAGAAGAACATTACAATAGATACATGAAGGAGCTTGGCACATGCTGCAGCAAATAGACCCATAGTTTAAAAACATGAACCTTGACTCAACGCGAAACCTAATTAAGTCGAGTCGACTCAAAAACTAAAACGTGTTTCTCGAAAACTCATATGAATTTTTCTGAGTTTTTTCAGTATTATTAATTACTAAAGTTTTGAAAGTATAAATAATGGCAAGTTGAATTGAGTTTGTCAACTTTTTTCCAAGTTTTGCCAAATTTTTTAGTCGATTAAGGGTTTTCTCTAGTTTTGACAGAGTCATGACCAGATCAGGTTTTTCTTGAGTCTTGGTGAAAACTAGTTGATTTGAGTAGACTCAGGCGAGCCCAGTTTTTTTTAGTTTTTAAACTATGAATCAAGGTATGCAAAAACGGTTACATAACAGCCGTTGCATACACTAACAGTGGTCGACGTTACATGTTACGACCGCAACAGCCATTATGGGAATAAAAAATGGCCCCTGTAACGGGCGTAACGGCCCCATAATGATCCGTTATGAGGCCGATGCAGAGTTTTTTTTTTTTTAAGCTGTAAAGGCCATTATGGCCTGTATTGCAACGGCAATGGTGGTGGCTGTTACGGCAACCATTACCATTACAGAATACCATGCTATGAATACTCGAAGAAACTAAAACGATGTAAAAGGTAAATCCCTAATCCAATGGACAATGTTGTCACTAATATCTTTAATTTTATTTTTGCAATGACCTCCCATTCATTGCTCAAAAGCATAACAAGATTATCCTTTTGAGTTGGAAGTAAAAAAGCATGAGTTTAGAAACTACCACAATTATCTAGAAGGCCATTGCTTTCATCATCGCCATCATAATATCATAGCCTTGTCCTAGCTATTTGGGGATTGGCACAACCATTTCTTCCATCTGGAAGAAAAAAATCTATTCCATGGCTTCATATTGGATTTGTTGATCTTATAAGGGGAATTTTGACAAAGAGCTCAATTGCATTACATGTACTATGCTATTGGATGAAGAATGAAAATTATCTCATCAGTTCATAGAAGACAGATTAACACTTCTTTAAGATCTGGATTAGCTTAAATGAATTATTGTTGATATCCTTCAAGGCTTGGCTTGAACTAAAATGTGTTGAGCTTAAAGATTAGCATTAGAGAGCAATACAAGTTGCCATCATGATGGATAGATAGTGAATGTATACCACTGCTAGTAGAATGAGAAAGCTTACCAGGAAACATATGATGGTTGAACCCATATAAGATCACAACTGGGATTATCCACATAAACATAGATGCAATGAAGAACTTTGTTACCACTCCCGCCATGAGCACTATCTACCTGCAATGAAACAGAATAAAATCATAAAAATGCAAACAGGTGCAAACAACAGAAGGCTACATAGAGGAAAGAAGATTGGTATTTGGGGTCATCTTATTATCATGGTAGCTTGAGAAAAGTTCAATGACCAACAGCCTCCATAACATCAAACCTCCTCGGCTCCTCCACCCAAGCAGGGCACAGGGTAGTGCAGTTGCTATGAGGCAGAGTTATGATTATATGCCCGATATTCAGTAGGCTTTTAAAGGGAGTTTGAAGTTTGTTAGACCAACTCCATGATAATAGTGAATGTTCCCATTAATAAATATAAGTTGACTGCAGAATCCTGATATGAACTTTCACAAGCCACTGTCAAATGCACCTCTGATACATGGCATAGATGAAAAACATCCCAACTACTCGTCAGATGGGACACACCTTGGATGTGCAATCGGCCAAAAATGAAAACGATCGAATTATCCTAACCACATCAGTGAAGGGCATCCCTTAACACTGAATGCAAACCTTCCATCCGCTTTTCTTTTAACCATCACAATTTTTCCCTGAAATCTCTTTGGTCAATCTGTTCAACTATGACCATCCACTTTGGACCTGCTGGACTACTGGATCTCATTCATCTGTCCAAGTGTCCCATGGAAGAAATGTGACAATCATGCATGATACAAGCATTCCTCGGACCTAGTTTCAATGGAAAGCAATTGCAAGGTGGCAAATGACATCTTATTAAATCATGCATGAGCATGATTGAACTATGTCAAAATCATTCATTTACTTTAGTGTGATGTGTGTTAAGGATGCAGATGAATAAATACAAGATCAAAGAATCCACAGCAAGATGCAATAGAATCTCTTCGCTTCAGGTTGGACCGTTGGAGGTAGAAGCCTGGACAACAAGGATCAAATTTGTTCAGAGGTTATCAAGTACGGCTCTAATCTTTTATCTAAGGTTGAATAGGATAGCCCATCTTGGACAATCCAGATTTCAACAAAATATCGACGACTTTTTTTTGTTTTGATTTTTTTGGAAACTTTGATGATATTCCATTAAAAAGGCCGCAGCCAAAAAATACAAATGTACAAATATAAACAAAGGAGAACTAAACATGAAAAAAAAAAAAAAGAAGCATAGAGATCTACGCTTCCACCAATTCCCTAACTAAGAGAGACACCATCCTAAAGTCATTTATTACTCCTCTCTTCTTATCCCTGAAGCATCGTTCATTTCTTTCCCACCATATAGCCCAAAGAATCACTAACAAACTTGATCTCTACCTCCTTTTCCTCAATTTCCCTATCCCCCCACCATGCCAAGAAGCCAGAAGATCTTCTATGTAATTGGGGAATACCCATAGGACCCTAAAAGAGAGAAAAAAAAGACTCCACAACTCCCTAGCAAAGGAGCAATGAATAAAGAGATGATTCACAGATTCCGCATCTTTGAAGTAAATCAAACAAATATTTAGAAGGACCAACTTCCTCTTGTAAAGATTGTCAATTGTAAGCACTTTATTCCTCCCTACTAGCCATTCAAAAGCCGACACCTTCAAAGGAGCACCATAGCACCAAAGATGAGCAGTAGAAGATACTCCAACATTTTCCTCATTTTCAGTTTGAAACCAATAAAGGGAACTAGCAGAGAAGGAGCTGAACTTTGCTTTTAACCACTGAAAGGAATCCACATATGATAACACTGCGGAAAATTTTCTTAGAAGCTGAAGCAGATGAACCAATTCTTCGATCTCCTCATCAACAATATTTCTTCTAAAGATAGGGATCCAAGATACTTCTTCACCTCTCACTGAAAAGCAATTGCTCACCTTTACCCTCTTCCCTAACTAAAACCCCTAAACATAGAAAAGTATCCCTCAGACTTGCTTCTCCAACCCATCTTATCCTCCCAAAATTTAATTATGTTACCATCTCCCAAATTAAAACCTATCCCCTCCCACACTCTATCTTTTAGGGACGCTACTAATTTCCACAAATATGAACTACGAAGTATGAACGTTAATTCTTGGTTCTTACAAGTTATAACTTATAGATTACATTGTAAGAAGTCTAACTTCAACTTATTTGCACAGCTGACTGGTGGTCAATGTATAGAGTTGACTCGAACAAGAGGGATCCAACATTACAAAAGTTGGCCATGAGAATTCTTGGCCTTACATATTCTGTTAGCGGTTGTGGGAGCAACTGGAATACATTTGAGCCAATAAGTTCTACAATTCACTATCGCTTCGCTAACCATAAAAGTAAACGACCATCATCAGCTCAATGTTAATTCATTTTCAATTAGAAATTCTGAACGTTATGCATATTATTTAAAAAAAAAAAAAAAAAACCAATCGTCTAAAACAAAAGAAGCTCAATGACTTGATCTTCATCCAATACAACCAAATGTTGCGGAAAAGTTTCCAAACCAGGTGAGAAAAGCCTGGTTTCTATGATCCTATCTGCTTAGATGATTTAGAAGCAAATAGTGAGTGGCTTGTGGAGACAGAGGATCTAGTCTTTGCAAGTGGGGACCTGACATAGGCCCAAGTCGAAGATATCACTTTTGGATCGACACTTAGCAAAGGTTCTTCATCTCAAAGGCGGAGAAGAGGGGAGTGCAGTAGCACGAGGCCTATTAGCAATCAAGGCCAAGAAGATGAGAGTGAGATTGAAGATGTATAAGAAGAAACTTATCAACCATTGGATGTGGATAAGCAACTTGTGTGAACTAATGATAAAAAAATAAAAATAAAAACAAAAAGAAGAAGAAAATAAAGTATATGTTGAAGGAGATGACTTCGACGATGATGGTTGTGATGTGCCACAATGGGAGAGGGATCAATGTATATAGTAACAGTAGTAGTATTACTTTATTAGTATAAATTGTTACTTGTTAGATATGAAAATTGTAATTTTTAAGTTTGTAAGTTATCAAGATAACATATTGATTTCTCAATAAAAATTTAAATTTTTTAGTAAGTTGGTACATGTTATTTGTTAGCTATAACTTGTTAATTGTTAATGAATTAGAACTTAGAAGACGACTTAATGAGAAGATGACTTGATGAGTTTGTGTTAAGTCATAAGTGTTACTTTTTGAATAATACTTTACTAGTGTAGCTTAGGAACTAATTACACAAATAACAAATTACAAATTTACAATGAAATAGATAAAAACAACAAATTGGATCACTTCTACTAATTCATAATGTTTATCTTTTTTTTATTTTTAGATTTTTTTCAATTTTTCTTAATTTTCCCATTTTCTTCTTCTTTTTTTTCAAAAAAAAAAAATTTACTGTGTGATTGCGCATAAGTGATCAGGCACATGCAATCGCATATGCCATTTGACAATATTGTGCATGTAATAGTCCGCTTGGGGTTCAATATCGGAAGGAAAAATTTTTGGCAAGTTATGTCAATGTAAGCCTTTGCTACTAGTTCTGAGAGATTGTGTAAATGAAGGTTGATGTATAGCGAGCAACCAATCAATAAAAATTTAGCTGCTTCTCCACTTAAAAAGCCCACCTAAAATTGTTCAGATAAATGCTAAGATGATGATCCGTGAGTATTGAATACACCATATGGCTTGCAGTGATTGAATAAAAACAAATGTGGGTTTGGGGGGGGACAATGTCCTACAGAGAAATCCTATAAAAATAAAAAAATAAAAACTCTTTTTTCTTTTAAGTATGTGGTACCAGTGTACAAAAACCACTCTCGTTCTTCTTCTTCCTCTTTTTTAATTTATTCTTCACCTATTCTTCTCACTGGCAATTGGTTGAAACTAAACTTGACGTTCCTTCCAAGGTAATTTGGGTCATAGTGGTATTGGTGGTGCTTTAAGAAACAACAACAGAGAAATCTTTCTCGTTCTCCTAGCCAACTAGTGAGGAGTATTCAACAAGTGTGGAGGGTTTGGCTTTTAAATAGGGATTGTAGATCTTCGAAAATGATCCAATGATTGTCAAAGGTGACTATATGAATGTTGTCGATTGGGCATCAAGTGGTCACTTTGAGATGTGGAAGGCTGGAAGCTTTCTTTCATCTTCAATGAGATTTGCTACTTGTATTTTTAGGTCCGGGTTGAGTTGTTCCTAAACCAGCCTAGGCCCAGCATATTGACAATCTAGTTGATGGATATTGTAGGCTCTTAAAGAGGGATTTTAGATCTTCAAAAATTACTTTGGCCCTATTGAAGGTGGCTATATGAATGTTGTTGTTGTTGTTGTTGTGTTATATATATATATATATATATATATATATATATATATATATATATATATATATATATATATATATATATATATATATATGTTGTTGTTGTTGTGTGTCAAGTGGTCATTTTAAGATGTGGAAGCTTCTTTATCTTCAATGAAGTTTGCTCCTTATATTTACAGGTCAGGGTTGGATTGTTCCTAACCAAGGTGTCCCGTAGCGGTATTGGTGGGCGTAACGGTGCCCACCGTTACCGATACGGATACGAGCTGTATCGGCCGATACGCCCCCCGCATCAGACCCTGTATCGCGTAACGGGCCGGACCGTTTCCGATACATATCAGCCGATACGGCCGATACGTATCCGTTTGGGATACCTTGTTCCTAACCCAACTTGCGCCCAGCACATTGACATCCCTATAATTTACTTGAAGGATATTGTAGGGTACTTTTGCATGGTTAAGAGCATCCAGTCAACCTTGGTGTTTTTACTTTTTTTAGGCCAATGACTATCTAAGAGCTGGTAATTCTAATGGGCAGCACGGATTAATGGGGACATTCAATGATGAGTTTGGGTGGAGGTTTAAGACACTTCTCAACATGGTGAAGAACAAAGCCTATATATGTACATACATGCATGCTTAAATACATACATAGACACTAGCATACATCCATAGGCTCTTCAACCAGCTGACCCAACTAATTAGGATAAGGCAACTCTTCAACCATACACACAGCATGGTTATACAGTAATCTAGACAATCCAAACTGCCGACCCAACATGGATAGAGCATAACATAAAAAATGCACTAAGAAGATAACATTAGCCATTTGATTTTCCCTTCAAATTTGGACCACTTACTACTTAACTTTTATTTATCATTTGATAGCCATTAGTTGATCACTGTGGTTTTAGATATATGCTCCAATGGAACCCACAATTTAGATGTTCTAGATATTTGTATATATGTGCCACATGGGAGGAGGATGAGTCACCACAATCTTTTTCTTTTTCTTTTTTTCTTTTCTTTTTTTTTCCTAGTCATGCAAAACTAACACAGAGAAGACCTCACCCACACACCTCACCGGCCCACCCACACAACCCAAAAACGCCCCCACACCACCCACCCACATAGGGGAATGATGACATGGGAGCCCACTCCACCAGAGACTCTAGTGGAGTTGAGCTGTGAGGCCCACATGATGTGTACATGCATCCAATACATCTAGTAAGTGTGCCCTTCTATGTTGGGGCCTGAGCCCAAGAATCAGGCCAATCCAACACTCAGGTGGACCATGCCACAATGAACAGTTGAGATGTCATGATCAACCTTTTACACATGGGCCCCAATTGAAACACATTAATCTTTAGTTGGTGAAATCAGACAGGAAATGTGTAATAAACCAAGAATGCATTTCCTATATATAAGAAATGGTTTACCTGCTTTACAGGAAAGTGGTTACCTGAATACATGAAATGGTCTTGCTATTTGGGGAACTGACTTCCTATTTGGCAAAATCAGTAGGAAACGTGTTTCCTTCGATACAAAACGGGTTTACTTTTTTCCCATTTCAGAAATGCATTTCCCATGAAATGCATATCCAACTCCATGAGAGGTTTCCTGGTAACTATGGTCTGATTGTTTAGATTGATGTACTATCAAAGTACTCTATACACTTTATTCTATTAATTTCTATTGCTTTTGATGTGTTCACTTCAGTGGTGCGATTCTAAGCTTCTTGAGGTTCTCGAATTGCATCAAAACGCCTGTTGTTGTAAAGAGAATAGCAATGCAATGATCCAAAATTTTACTATCATGCTGTTCGAAGACAATATGTAGCAAAAAATCGAAATCAGGCTCACAGATTTGTAATAAATTCCAGAGGGTAAACTGACATCAACTACCCCTAAGAAAAGCTCTTATTGGAACATTTGGTTTATTTCAATAAGTTCCAGAGGGTATACATACCTTCCTTGAAATCCTATCTAAGGGCATGGAAGCTTGCCAGCAATAGAGCCATATCCACCAGCATACAGCAGGTTGCCAGACGGATTCTCTTCTTAGTGATTTTGCAAGAAAGATTAATGGCCAGCTACAGACCGATTCTCTTCTTAGTGATTCCAGAAGACAGATTTATAGCCAGCTACAACAAAAACCTAAAAATTAAAGGAAAAAAATCAAGAAAAAAATGAACTTATTAAGGAATTATCAACAGTGAAGAATAAGGTAATAAACAAAACAGCAATGTACTGACATGGGGAACATAGTGCCAAATATGGCTTCTAACATTCAAGAAACATTAGATAAAAAAGAAAATTAGAAACAATGCAAGCATGAGATTTGTGAAGAATTGAGGGTAATAGTGAATAAGGTGATGCAATGCATTTTCTCGATGACATACAACGAAAGAATAAGGGGAGTATTGAACAGTGATCACCTTAGGATTTAAAGTAGACAGGTTGACTGTTTGATAGAAATTAGGAGTGGCTAAACATAGCAGCTCTCTTTTCCTTCTACCCCCTTTGTTTTAATCACTAGTGTGTCTGGCACATGCAACGCACGTGGAGAGAAAGGAAGAGAGAGGTATTAAAAGAAATAGCAATAAACAATCAAATATACCAATGTTCTTCTTCTCCTTCTCCTTCTTCACCAACAAGAAAGCAAGAGAAATCTATCGAGTTAAGGGCCCGTTTGGCATCTCTCATCTAATCCAATAAGAGCTACTCTAAGAAGACTTTTCGTTTTCGTTCTAGGCTTCTAACTCTTGTTTTACAATAAGCTCGTCTGGTAAAATGATTTTTTTAGAACCAAAAAAAGCTCTTATTGAAATAAACCAAATGTTCCAATAAGAGCTTTTCTTAGGGGTAGTTGATGTCATTTTTAAAAATTATAACAACTAGATTATGATAAATGTGGACGGTTTTAAAGGAACTTCATGGCAGTCTATATGCAATGGACACGTTTAGCTGTTCCTTGGGTGCCAACTTACGCACCACTTAGATGTTCCTTGCATTTGGGCCATGTTCCATCCACTGCGTGGCCCAACAAACCAACAGTAGGGACTACTAGGTGGACAGTCCTGATTGACACAGGTAATGAAGGAGGATGTTTGAACTACATGTAGCAAACTAGAAATATATAACCAGCATGTTAAAGCAAATGAACGGCTAAAAGAAACGGACCTGTCTCCCGCTTGATCATCCAGCCAACGTGATCTGCACCTTACAACCTATTGGCACTTGGGCCATTCAGATGAATGGTCTGGATCGTACATGCATGCCACATTTGCAACCCAAGAAAAAAAGAAAATGGGTCCAACACGTGGTTGACTAGGCCATCCCTTACTCAATGTCTCTATCTAATCTTGTCAAGGATGTTTATTGTGCCATCCTACTTGTTTATTGCGCCATCCTACTTGTTTATTGCGTACACTCTACATAGAATTAGGCCATTTCAGAACCCAAGTGGACAACATCAAGTGAGTAAGAGATTCCATTAATGGTTGTACATTGTTCCTGATGGTGTGGCCCACCTGATTTTGGATCTGGTTGATTTTTTAGGCATCCCATTTTCTGGATGGAGCACTGAACGGATTGTCTTTTTTGGGTGTCCAATATTTTGATATACACATAAACCTTTTTCACTCATTTTTAATAAATGGAGTTGGTAGCATCCTTCAAAACCTTGAGATTTCACTGGGATCCTAAACGAGATTTTCATTTGCTAACGGGTCTTACAGGCATAGTTTCAAAATCCATAACAATTGCGTGTTCGTCTGACCCAGTCATTACAAAAAAAGAAAGATTTCTAATTGGTCCATTTTGTGTGGGCCATGATCAAACAATCAAATTAGCTGCAGTGGAGTGAAGCAATAACGACTGTTAGATTATCTTAACCATCTGATTTTGCCACCATTGGATTTGGGCAGTGGACTGATTCCATTGCCATTGTCCATTTGAATAGCCAAGTGGGGTTAACACTCAATACATTCATTGGACGCACCTCTCTGTTGTATTATTTCTGGGCATTTTCTGCCCCTATCTTTTGTTTACACCATTTTCAAAAAGGTGGTCTCATCCTCCATAGGCGTGGAACACATGTACAGCTATCCAAACCGTCCAAACAGTGGCGCAGAATGTGGATGGAAAATAGCTCGAAAATCACACTATTAGATCAGTCGTATTCATTCAACATCCAACAGATAAATGGCACCGAGTGACCCATATCCATGGGACAAAATCAGATGGTTATTAACATCTACTCGTGGTGATTATTGGAATTGCAGATCAGGTCAGTTGTTTCGATCGCCTGGATTTCCATACAACAAACTCAGGTGGGCCATACCCACGGCCCGAGCCCCCTTTTATTCTTCTCTTTTAGGGTTTGCAGAAAAAAAACCATCACCCACACCCATGGCGGGCGGCTGACGGCCATGGCAGCAGCGGCGACGGCCGGCCATGGCAAGCATGAAGCCAGATAGAGAGAGAGAGAGAGAGAGAGAGAGAGAGAGAGAGAAGACGACCCGTACCTGGCACCAAAAGCGCGAGCGGGAGGGATGGCAGGAGAGAGTGAGAGGGGAGAAGCTACAGCAGAGGGGGGGGGGAGAGAGTGCAAAGAGGAGGGGTACCGAAATTTTGGAAATTTTTAAAACCCCAGGGCCACTTGGTTGGAAGATGGGTTGGTACCGGGAGCGGATTTCCTGCGAAAGCCTTGGCAGGAATTTCCTGCCATGGGAACCAAGGTGGGCCCACAGTGATGTTTTTTGATAAATCCACACCGTCCATCCGTTTTGAGATCTTATTTTAGCACATGAAAACAAAAATGAACCGGATCCAAGACTCAAGTGGGCGGAAAATGTGAGATTTCAACGTCCACAGTTGAAATATTTGTGGAGCCACAGGAGATTCGAATCAGGATAATATTTGTTTTTCCAGTTCATCCCAGTAGTAGTGACGTTATGAACGGTATGGATGTCATATAAACATCACTGTGGACCCCAGGGAGGTTTCAACGGTAGTAATTTACCTACCCACCTTTTCCTTTAGTGAGGCCCACTTGAGTCTTGGATCCGGTTCATTTTTGTTTTTATACTTAAAATGAGCTCCCAAAACGGATGGACGGGGTGGATTTATAAAACAAATCACTGTGGGCCCCACCGTGGTTACCAGCGCAGAAAATTCCTGCCCAAGGCTTTCGCAGGAAATCAGCGCCCGTTGGTACCTGACCGTGGAGCCCACCTCGATGCATGCGTTGTATATATACGCCGTCCATCCGTTTCGCCGACTCATTTTATGGAATGAGCCAAAAAAATAAAGCAGAAACGAATCTCATGTGGACCACACCACAGGGAAAAGTGGTCATTGAACAACCATCATTAAAAACTTCTTAGGGTACCCTCTGATGCTTATTTGCCATCTAACATGTTTATAAAGTCACACGGACCAGATGCAGGGAAACACAAATATCTTTTTGTGTGGCCCACAAAAAGCTTTATGGTGTGGTCCAGCAGAGATTTGTATCTGCTTCATATTTGGGCTTATGCCATTAAATGAGTCGGAAAACAGACGGATTAGGTAGATATACAATACATATATCAAGGTGGGCCCTACTAATGGAACCACCTTCATCCATGGCTCCAGCCAAGTTACGCCCAAAACCTGTACCCGCAAAAGCCCAGCTCAAAAGTGATAATATTGTCTTACTTTAATAATAAGGGTTTGTTTGGCATCTCTACTTTAATTCATTAACAGCTTTTTCAATAAGAGATACTCTAATAAGCTCTTTTTATTCTAGCTCTTGTTTTAAATAAACTCGTTTGGTAAAATCCTTTTTCAAGTTCAAAAAAAGTACTTACTTGAAATAAACATGTTTGGTAATATTTTCAAGGGTAGGTGACATCATTTTTTAAGATTACAACAACTTTATTATAAAAGCAATCTAAATGGTTGTTTCGGTGGATCTCATCATAGATGAACCATACCCCAAATGATAAAAGAATTGATGACTACAAGCTTTATATTTTAAAACATTTGGGCTATCCATTATGTCGTCATTAGATATGGATCAACCATCACATGGAGCCCACCTTTTGTGGACCATCCATTGTGTGAGCCAAACCTTCAAACAAAGCCCGTCTTGGATGTAGACCATTCATCATTAGGGGCCCACATTGATGTAGGTCATCCATCATGTGGGGCCCACCATCAATGCTAATTGTCCTTTATGTAGGGCCCCCTCAATGTCCACTACCCATCACAAATAACATGGTGTCCACATTTGATGTGTCCATAGTGTGGGCCCTACCTTTAAAGTGGATTGTCCATCATGTGGGGCCCACTTTTAATATCCACCATTCATCGTGTGAGGTGCACCTTCTATGTGGATCATCCATCATGTGGCCCATTTTGGATATGGGTCATCCATCATGTGAGACCTTGGATGTGGACCGTCCATTAGGTGGGGCCTACTTGATGTGGACTATCCATTATGAGGGGCCATTCTTTTATGTGGGTCATCCATCATGTGAAGCCCACTCCATCCATTACGTGGGCCCACCTTGATGTGGACCATTCATTGTGTGGGGCCCCACCTTCATTATGGGTCGTTCTATATGTGGGCCCATCTTTGATGTCAACCGACCATCATGTGGGCCCACCCTCAATGATCATTATCCATCATGTGGGCCCCACCTTTGATGTGAACTACCAATCAAATGGGACCCACTTGATGTGCATGTTCCATCATACTGGGCCACTTTGATGTGGGGCCCACCTTTGATGTGAACCTTTCATTACATGGGCCCACTTTGATGTGGGGCCCCACTTCAATATGAGTCGTTCATCATGAGGGGCCCATCTTTGATGTCTACCATCCATCATGTGGGTGCCACCTTTGTTGTGGACCATCTATCATGTGAGGCCCACTTGATGCGGATAGTCCATCATGTGGGACCCACCTTTGATGTCCACCATCCATCATGCAGGTCCCACCTCGGCTGTGAACCATCCATCATGTGGGGCCCAACCTTCAATATGGGTCATTCATCATGTAGGCCCACCTTTAATGTCAACCTTCCATCATGTAGTCCCACATTTAATGTGGACCATCCATCATGTAGGTCACACCTTTGATGTGGACCATCCATCATGTGGGTCTCACCTTTGTCGTGGACCATCTATCATGTGGTGCCTACTTGATGTGGATAGTCCATATCAGACCCACCTTTGATGTCCACCATCCATCATGTAGATCCCACCTTTGTTGTGGACCATCCATCATGTGGGGCCCAACCTTCAATATGGGTCATTCATCATGTGGGCCCACCTTTAATGTCAACCTTCCATCATGTGGTCCCACATTCAATGTCCACCATCCATTATGTGGGTCCCACCTTTAATGTAGGCCATTCATTGGGTAGGGCTTGCTTGATATGGATCGTCAATCATGTAGGGCCACACTTTGAAGTAGGACATCCATCATGTGGGACTCACCTTTAATGTGACCGTGCATTATGTGGGCACGCCTTTCACATGGACCATTCATCATGTGGGGCCCACCTTCACTATGGGTCGTTCATCATGTGGTATCTCGAAGTAATGGTAAAAAGAAGAGAAGAGGATAAGATGGGAATTACTTAAAAAGTTAAGGGCAAACTTGTTTAAAAATTAGTCCAAAATGTCTACCCGCTTAAGCCAAATAAGCTCTATTTCAAAAAGTAACCATTTCCCAACTTATTAAATCGAAGCTTATTTGCCGCTTTCTAAACAAATAAGCACTCTGATTAGACTTTTACCAAATAGTGGTAAAAGTCTAAAAGCTTATTGTTTTTAGAAATAAGCCAATAAGCTCTTATTTGTAGCGATGTCAAATGCGACTTAAAACTTATTTTTTTATAAATAAAAAAAAAAGCTAAATAAGCTCTTGTAATAGTGAGATGCTAAATGATTCCTAAGAAATTACTTAACATGATTTCATATACAGTTGTGGTTAGGTTTCTACATTGGAATATGGTTGTAGTTAGGTATATGCATTACGATGCAGTTGAGGCATATAAGATTCACAAAGGAATCCATTATTAGCTCGGGACACTCTTATAGCTTGATCTTGGAGATCAAACCATCCATTGAGTTTGTCTTAATTGGACTTGGCATTCAAATGTTTTAAAATATTTTAATAAATGTTTTTAACCATTAAAAAGGTTTTAATCACAATTGATGATAATTTGATGTTTAAATTTTTATGGTTCACCTTTTGATTTACATAGGTATTGGATTAAGGGAGATGTTTATAGTTAATGGAGGGATTTAGTCAATTCGAGTACATTATAGGCGGTATCACAAAATTTTGATGCGGTAGGGCATACGAAACTCTATAGGGATAATGTGTACCATAATGAGTGCATCTCTAAAACCCTGACTCCTTATATATAAATCATATCCAGAGGAAAGATCCTTAGACGTCTCCATGCCTCTTAGGGAGAGAGAGAGAGAGAGAGAGAGAGAGAGAGAGTCCTCTTTTCCAAATCCACATGCTCACACATGTGGGGTTTACCTTCTAGATGGCTCTAATTGCACATGCCCCATTCATATTCTAAGGCAGAGTCTACTTTTCCTACATTTAAGATAGATCGAAGAGAAACCTCCTGCATTATTTATTTATTTCTGGTATCATTGATTAGATGTGATCTTATAATAGAATTTTGCTTTTTCTTATTGAAAATTTAATAATATCTTGTCAATGATTCATAGATTAGGGTTCTAATTAAACATAAAATTAGAAAGCTTTTAATTTCACTATATTTCAAAAAAATTACCAATAAAAGGGCTATTAAAGCAATCCATCATTAATCTTTATTAATATTTATTTTTTATCATGCTGATGAGTATAGCAACCGAATATTTATTAATCTTTATTAAGACTCGTTCTTAAAAATGTCAATTCTAAATTTGAGCACGAATGGACAAACAAGTCACGAGATCAAATCAATTCAATTCTTCATATTGCCAATGATGTATATCGAATTCATATTTATTTTGGATAGATGGATTTATTTTAATTGATTTTCTTCTCTGTGGACAACATGACAGTGTGAGATGATGAGTAATAGTCATGGTTCATTTTAATAGTATTGATTTTATTATATTATTGAGAATCACAAATTTGTACAATTATAAGGAAGTGAACAATGTGCAATAATTACATTTTTTCCCTTGAGGCTATCATGTTTAACATCTTAAATGGCCTAAACTAGCTAGCCAAGATCTCTATGTAACTTGATAAATTTGAAAGTATCAAGTCGAATCATTGATGGAAAATCACGACAATGCATTCCAATGCACTGCATGCAAAAGAGAGATATCAATCGAATGAAAGGTTAGGGTTGGGAGAAACAGGATGGACAAAGTGAATTATTGACATGAGGCCGCTCGAAGAACAATCATGCATTCTTATTTCTTAGGAGAAGTTCCATTAGACCAGTGTAACATTGAGTTTCGTTAAGCCGTGATGCCGCTCTATTTCATTGGCTTGCTAGACATGATCCAAGATGGACTTGACCTGACAATCTTTTGAAAGTTGACGGGTCATGCTTTGATAAGCGTTTGGTGGGCTAATGAAATGACGCTACATCATAGCTTGAGGGAACTTTACCTTAGTGTAACCAAATCTGCTCCCTTAGTAATCTCTCACTTTCCTCTTCTCTCTATTCCTCTCATGTTGTGAGTTTTTCACCATATTTCCTATTTTGAAAATTTTATCTTATCTTTTCTTATTTGGAAAAAGTTCTATAATTAGAGAAGAATTGACATTTACAAATACAAAAATGTTAAAAAAAAGCCCCATAGTTTCTTAATTAATCATGATTAATTTTCTATTTATGTGTGATTAAAATAGATCCACATTAAAAAGTGTGCATGCACTTGGATCTTCACACATGTGAGTCACATAAGGCTCATCCACCCTGCAAAGGTGTAGGCGCCCCATGGCCATCATACATGTGATGATGTGTGGGGTCCATAACACGGTGTGGCCCACATAATCATGCAATCTAGAGCATGGATAATTGAAAACCTACTTTTGGGTTTAAGGTAGTGTTGCATTGATCCAATGTTGAAAAATCCTCTGCTGTGATGCCCTTATTAGACAACGCATGGACCACGAGGATTTAGAAGGCTAAAATTGATTAAAACTTGATCAGGTCATATCTCATCATCGAGAGTTGGATTAACCTAAAATTGAATCATAAACTTCCATCAATGTAATCTATGAGATAGATGGATTATTTTTTACGGTAGATGACTATATCTAGATTGGATTTTATTAGAACTGTTGATCTTGTCTTTAATTAATTTAATTTGTTTTATATCAATTGAGTTAAAAATTGATCCCTAGCCTAATTTCGATGTGTTACATATATCTAATGGTTGTAGTTATTCGATTGGAAGCCCGATCTAAGAGTTCCTTGTTAAAAGAATCCTTAGTCATCATTTGACGAGATTTGAGTCGTATGCTATTTCCTAATGAGTTTTGGGTGTTCTCTCATATGCCATATATATGAGTGTGTGGTGTATGTTATCCAATGGTTTGGATGTGAGATGATCGCCCTAGATCATGTTGTACGACCACTTTGATTCAATGCATGATGTGAGACATAAATTCCTTGTTGTGGCTAGAGTCATATGGCCATGATATTTGACCGTGTTGATAATGCTACATGACTGCCACGCATGTGAATTGAGTATTAAGCTTTGCTTATGATGGAGCATATATGGATGGTGTGGTAAATGCAATGAACTGTGATTGGTAATGATATAACCATGTATATCTTCTCTTATCCCATTCGGAAGGATATCATCCTCATAATTATCCATGACTACTTATGTATCTAGCATGACCACTTGATGAAATATAGAAGGAAGTGGGGTAAATGGCCGATAGAATGCGAATGTGTATTAGTTCAATGACACATTAACTAACAATACACATTCATTGAGATGTGTGTTCAATTGGACCTTCACAGGATCCATATCAATACATGTCATGAATACGCTTTTATATATATGTCACATTCGTTTTCTATTATTATACAATGAGATGAGATGAACGCTTATAGTCATGTAGTTAATATGTGCACATTAGCACCAAAGCTCAAACAATCATCTTGACCACATGATCAGATGGGGGATATGAATCATGCGGATGTATTGACATCACATTTTATGCTTCCACATGACTTGATTTAGTTGCCCTGGACTACATGTTGTGGAAGTTATTGGGCCGTGTGGGGATATGACTCAGCCGATTCAATGTTTATGTACCTAGAATGTATAAACTAGCACAAAACACATGATAATCCTACTCTTATTAATGGATGGCAATGTATTTGTATAATTATATAATATTAAACCATCTTAAATATTAATTCTTTGTTTGAGATCCTCATAAGCGGCAAATTTATTAATTAGTCCTAAAGTTAGAGCTCGTGTTAACTATGGAAGAGGAACAATGAAATGACTAAAGTGTCAATACTTGCTTCGGTGTTTTTGTCATTCACAACTAGTTCCGAAACATAAAAAATATCAGGAACATTTATCTTTGCCTTTAAGGTATGTCTAACTCCCAAGTTGTGACTTAGATTCACACCCTAAAAAAGAAAATATACAACATAAAGTTAGACGAGGGCACTCCAATAAACAATCATGTACCGAGCATGTATGAAATTGTGAATGAATTTGAAATACTGAAAGTTGCTAAAATGGAAACTATTGTGGTGAATGTGGTGCTCATATCTCTTACTCTCTGTTGCTTAAAATGCTTGTGGACAACAATAACATGAATAACCTTTTTTGTTCTAAACATAGCGATGATAATTAAATCCTACTATTTTGGGATGGATCCTACATTCGGGATTGAGGTTTTTTAGTTTGTCTTTTATGCAATTATCCCAATGAAATAAAGAACTTTAGTCATAAATCAATCGTAAACATCTAAGTGGGAATTTCAAAATGCAATAGAAACATATGGCGAGGTTGTTAGAAAACAACAGCGGGTCCCACGATCTCAATGACATAAATTGGGGGCAGCTAAAGGGATTTATATAGCGTACTTAAGGTGGCCATTAACGCTGAGATGAAGCTTCACCGGAAAAGATGATGTCGGCTCCTTGCTCGATTCTTCCGCTCCGATTCACCCAACGATCAATGGGGCTTTGGACATTGGAGTTTTGGTGATTTGAGTGGGGACTGAGTCCTTGAATTTATAACCTTGATTGACGATCGAGAGTCCCTCTCATCGCGAACTGTTGGCATCTCATGCGTCTCCACGCCTCTCTTGGGGCTTGTTTGGATGCTTGTAAGTTCTTTAAGTTGTAAGTGACTTACAGGGAAGTCACATGTGATGTTTAGGGAAGTAAATTCACCTATAAGTCACTTACATACAAAACTACCAGAAATCTTCCAGGGGCTAGAGGCAAGAAGTCACTTCTCTATAAGTAATTTACTGACTAACGGTCTGATTTTAAAATGTGGGGAACGAGGAAACACAAACCACCTGCAATCGACTCTCTCATTCTCTTTGCAACTCTCTCTCTCTCTCTCACCTCTCTCCCTTCCCCTCTCTCCGTCTCTACAATTAGGGTTACGAGCTTCTTTTTAATTTTTTTCTTTTATTTGAATCGACCGAATTTGGTGAGGCTATGACGGTGGGGCCCACCTTAATGTATTTTTTTGGCATATCCACACCATTCATCGATGTTACCAGCTCATTATAAGGCTTGTGCCCAAACATGAAGCATATCCAAATCTCAAGTGGGCCACACCACAGGAAATAGTGGTGATTGAACATCCACCATTAAAAACTTCCAAGGGCCACCATAATGTTTATTTGCCATCCACCTTGTTGATAAGGTCACACGTACCTTTATGAAGGCAAAACACAAATATCAGCTTGATCCAAAAATTTTATGGCCCACAAGAAGTTTTATTGGTGGGCATTAAATCACTGTGTTTCCTGTGGTGTGTCCCACATAAGATTTGGATCTCCTTCATTTTTGGCCCAAGCCCTAAAATGAGCTGACAAAACTAATGGATAGCATGGATCTTAAACTCGGCCTTCTTTCTTGTAGCCATTGGTTTTTGAATCCATGGATGATTTGTTTAGGAGCTATAATCAAAGGGGTTGTTTATAATCATAAGTAATCAACTATGGTCCCTCCAAATGGATTACATGGTCCTATCTAATATGTTGCATTGGTTTATTTACAAGCCACCAATTGGATGGCTGAAATCATCTATATTGCAGATGTTGGTCATGATGATCAATCAGATGAACAACTTAGCTTATTAAAATTTGGGTTAAACTTGTAGTATTGTGGGGTTAAGTAGTGTGTGTTTATTGCATAAAGATGTATCTAAGCAAGCATCTTATTATGTAATCCACCGCTATTTTACAATACCTCTACTCTTCTTGTGAGTTGTAGATAAGTTGTATCAAGCCATTGACTTATAATTTTTTGTTTTAGTGCATCATAACATTACTAAGATTTTTACATTGTAAGTATTTTGAATCCATGGGCCCATTTTTATGATCTATCTAACGATTGGTTTAGCCTAAGAATTGACTTAAATATTCATCTAAATGTGCTTAACAAACGTGCCAAGATTTCTTATATGATTATAGCATTTTAGAACAATTCCCTACTTCTAGCTCTGCTTGGTATGAATATGTATCTTTTTAGCTTGTAACTAACGTACAGGTCACCCAAACACAAAAGCCAACTTACCTGTAAGTGACTAACAACTTACCTATAAGTGATTTACAACTTATATCCAAACAGGATTATCTGTAAGTTACTTTCACCTCACTTACAATTTAAATAATTTACATGCATCCAAACGGGCCTTAGAAGAGGAAAACCTGTAGCTAGATACAAAACCTTGAGGGTTTGAGTATGGTACTCATCAACACATAGTGAGTTGTACACGCCTCACTTCAGTGGGCCCCACCTAAAGCCCACGCAGTTGATCAAAACCGTTCATGGCGTTGCTTTATGGCCAATGCCATTTGTAGAATTCATGATTAAAATATTTTTCCTATCGTATTAGGATTTAATTGCCATGAAAGTCATGATCATTGTAAAAAATGTTCACCCTATGCATGTGCAATGAATTATTTTGTAAAGAATACCTTTGTGAAATCAAATCTCTTATGTCTCACATGGGTATCTTAACCCACTTTAATTGAGCATGACATACTAGATGATAAAAAGATCTTACACTGTAAACGGGTGTATTTTAAATCCAAATAGCTGCTTTTTGCATTTGTCAACCTTGGATTCAAAGGTAAATGGAATCAGAGGTATTTCAAATCCACTTTTTTGGTGGGTTTTAAAATCTCAGCAAAATGCCAAGATTCATGTGGAATCTAGAGGAATTGCCTTTTTTGCCTCCTTTTTAAGGGTTGGAGAGTCGTACATGTAACAAATGTACTTCTAGGCTACTAATCCATTGGTCACATAGCATTATGATGATACTCGAAAACAATTCAATTATTGACTGCAGTACTAAAATCACATCAATAAAAGTATCTAAACCATCCAAACATCGGACATTTAAAAGGACAATTAGAAAACATTGGTGAGTCGCTTGTTTGTGATCCTTGCATTTGTGGCCCACCCAAGGTTCAAATTTCTTCTTTTTTTTGGCTAAAATATATATTTTAATGGGCTTATTACAATCATTCTATCAAACATCACACACACACACACACACACACACACACTCTTTTGGGATATGAAAATTGATTTAGTTAATCAAATCTAAGTCTTGTGAATATACTGAAGAATTCCAATGCCTCAAAATACAAAGCTTCCAAACAGAATTTTTGAATTCCAGTGCATTTCAACCAAACACAAATAAAGGTTCAGAATTACCTTGATTCTAATGTAATTGTGATTTGGATTCCAATGCATTAGATATCTCGCCATCATTAAAACAAAAACATGAATCACACTATGCTCTCTACATCTCTAAAGGGACCACTCTCCCACATGTCACAGTAATCTCACCTCGAGAGGATAAGAGATGAGATATATGTCACACTAGTGTTATTCTTCCTCCCACTCTAGAAGATGATTCTCCAAGGTTATTCAGATGGTACCATGTAGCTACCTTGACATCTTATTTAGAGCATGGCTAGTTTGCTAATGCTAGTCCCTTAAAAGAGAATAAAAGTGAATTGTTCCTTGCTTTCATGCTTTAGGGGACACAATATAGAATGTACAATGTCCATATGTTAGACTACATGTAACATGTCTCATCCATCCCCTGTTTGAGGTCAATCGTGTTAGATAAACTTCAACTCTATGATTAGGGTTGATTTCTAGCTAAGGGCCCGTTTGGATACCCCAAATAAGTTTTTCTACTCACAACAGTAGATAAGTAACTTATTTGAGATAAGTAAATTTCGTTTCTGATCAATTATAAGTAACTTTTATTTATTTATTTGAAGTTAGTTAATAACTTTAGTTTAATATCTAGAAATCAAGATAAGCTACTTAATGCATAAGTAGCTTAAATAACTTACAATCCTAACGCCCTCTAATTGAAGGTCCACCCATAGATTAGGATTGTCAAATCAAAACCTACCTTCTGTGCTCCTAACTCATATGGAAATAGTCCAAAGATTTGGATAGTTTTTTCTTTCTTTCTTTTTTTCTTTTCTTTTGTTTTGATTTTTTTGTTCAGGAGTGGAGATGCGTTACAAAATTAGTTAGGAAATTGATATTTGATTTAAGCTCCTTGCATAAGAATCCGGTTGGCGCCACGGATCAATGGGCCTTACCCACATCTCAGGTGGTGGGTTTAGACAAAACTAAATGAGAGTGGGTTTGGCTCTGGCTAGAAATATGGCCTGTCACATAAATGGCTCAGGTGTGTGCTGAACCATTCCAAACCCAACCTGCCCATATAGCTAATCAATGGGCTGGGCCAGATGACGGAACCCACCTGACCTAGCCCAATACCCAAAACAAATTAATTGCGGACAAGTACACACACACACACATGTTTGTAAGTATTCACTAATTGGGTAAGGCTGGGCATGCCATTAACCAATATTCAATTCTTAAATCTGAGTGTGGTTGTCTCAAGTCATGCCCAATTGATCAAGCCCGGCTTGGTTACAAATAAATGGGTCAGGTCAGGTCAGGCTGGGCTTGTTGAATTTGACGTGGGTTGGGTTGGGCTACGAGGTAATGGTTTGCAGGTCGGGTTTGGGCTAGATTTCGTGGCTTGTTTAGTAAAACGGGTGAGGTTGGGGCCAGCCTCAACCTAGACCCATGCTCTAAAAAAACTAATGAAAACTTAAGGCAGCTAAAAGAAGCCTTATTGTTGATGGGCTTTTAGTGATACGGCAGATGTACCCTTTTATACTTCTGCATCAAATGATCCTAACTATCCAATTCGGCTTCTATTAAATGTGGACCATTCTTTATTTTAGCTCTTCCTTGTCATCATACGTAAGATTATCAAGTAAGGAAGATACTGAGCATGGCCCACCATTTCATGTAGATCATTGAGTGAACATGTTCACTCATCAAACGTTTGAGATGCTTTATATAGTTGGCTAACAAGAGAATTAACAACCTCTTATATTGTTATAGAAACTGGACGTTAGAAGATAGTCAGGATGTGTATTACACTTGATATGCAAGCACTCAGACATGGTTCACATGGCATTAACTTGAAGTGAACAATTATAATCTCTGATTTGTGGACACTTATTTGATGAAATAGGACCATTGGATTTTTTTAACTCTCTAATAAATGTCCACAATCCAATAATCAGAAAATCTAACAAGTGTAATTTTTGGTTCATGATACATCTAATCTAGGAACCATAATTTTGGATAGTTTAATTTGAATTAGTTGTATGCTAAGTAAGCAATTTCCAAGCAATTTGTAAACGCCTGTGTATCATGGATCACATTTTGCCAGAGTATTGGGGCTAGGAATACAAACGTCTACAAAAATGCTGTTGTGCATCTCAATTCATGGAATTTCCATGTATCTCACTCTGCACAGTACAGGCGGCAAATGTATATGGTGATTGTACATGTTGATCTGGTGGGCCATCTTAATGAAGTACTTAAATTTTTACTATTTTTGAGTTACTGTGGCAATATCTTAAAATCTGCCCAAGTTTTGAAAATATCACAACAGGTGATGGTCCACCCTACTGTACCAAGTTAGGATAGTTGGAAATTGAGATATGATTTTCACATACATACACATATACACATAGGGAGAAAGATTATTGAATGAAATACTAAGACAGGTGATGGTCCACCCTACAGCCTTATGTACAAAAAATATAGCCTCAGAACAACAATGTATGCAGTACAAAAAGGGGATTATAACCATAGTTTGGGAACCGGTTTTTCATATATTGAAGTGTACACCACCAATACCGATATGGGGTTGTAACGCCCCTGTATGTTTTATGCCAATATGGGCCGACATCGGCAGCATAGTTTGTGTATGATATTGGAACGTATCAGGTGATACATACTGGCATTGGAGGATATGTGGGACCTTGATTGTAATTCTTAGGCCCATTTGGCCATGAGGGACATGCACCCTGTCCCAAGAAGAAGAGAAGTATTTGCCCCCAACTGAAGCATTCCATTGCTCTGCAACCTAGGGCTCATGAAATCTGCGGCGAGTAGGTCCACCAGTGACATGTAGATCAGGATTCCCGCCGAGGCTGAATTGAAGATCCCTTCAACGATCAAAGCCGTAGGGCTATTCTCATGGTAAACTGACGATACCGCAAAGCCCAAGGCGATGCCAATTGGGGTGGTCAGGGAGAAAAAGAGGGCCATGATCGCCATCGATCCGACCTTGAATTTAGCCTACAAAAAGAAAAAAAAGAAAAAAAGAAAAAAAGTACATTAGCTCAATTACATGTGAAAATGTAACTATCTGCACCTACAATTGAGTTTTTTCTCGGGTGGAAGCGAGTTGAGTCGACTTAGTCTTGAACAATTCAATTTTTTTTTCTTCTTTCAAGCCTTGTTGAAATTTGGCTGAATCAAGTTAACTTGGCCCACGATAAAGATGAGTTTTCATTTAATCAACATTTATCTAGATACTTTCATACTAATATTTGGCCGATAAATGTAGAAATCATACCTGAACAATGCATCCACCAAGACCCATGCCCTCAAAAAACTGATGAAAGCTCAAGGCAGCTAGAAGAGGCCTTATTGTTGATGGGCTTTGCGAAGCACCCAAGGAAATTCCAATAATTACGGAATGAACCACAATGCCTAATTCCAAAACCTACATCACAAAAGAAAGCTAATTAATTAGAAATAGAATATTCTTTGTAAAAGTGTTGAAATTTCTCTTAAAAAAAAAAAAAAAGTCAAAATCAGAATCCAACTAGTCAACCAAACACCTCCACACATCTGCCATCATAATATGTAAGTCTGAGAGTAAATCCTGACCATGTTTTCCTAAAATTAATTTGGTCCACTAGGAAGACAGGGCATTGAAAAAATAACTAAGTGTTTCAGAAAAGTACATTTGCTTTGCAAAGTGTGGCCCACCTGACTAAGTGGATCAACCTAATTCTTGAGCTAGAGCATCAATATAATGGTGCCTTTCTAATCAATGGATTGGATCTTGGACACGTCATGATAGCAAATGTGTGGCTTGTACATGAGTTATTGCATCTACACATGGGTTTAGCAAATCTCATCTTTGTAAAAGCCGGACAAATGCAACTTAATATCAACTTCGTCTATTTGTTTCTTATACCATGTTAGCATATGATCCCAAAAAATGAGTTAGATCCAAGATTTAAGTGGACCAAGCTGCATTTTTTTTTAAAATTTTGAAATCCTACCTTATTGGGGGAAGATGGAAATAATCAGTATAACTCCCCTTTCCACACCTTGTTTGTGCCCAAAAGAAATGTGGACGACTATACAAAAGTGAGATGGAAACAACTTTCCCAATGATACTTTCTTGTTGATGGTCCATTGTGGATGGGACCTTAAATATTACAAGCCTTGATCACCAAAATCCTCTATATTTTATTTAAAAACCCATTATAATTCAATCAAAATTCTTCAATTAACGTACCTGCGACGCCACACGGTGTCTAATAAGATCAGTTGAATTTGAATCAAGAGAGTTTGAAACCCCGCCATGCACATGCCCATGTGTAGTATGTGTTTGACTCATCTTCTCCACATCCATATTACCATCATTTGTCGACTGGACCTTGTCGGAGTGCAACCGCTTAAAATAACTAGTGGCAAAAGTGTCCACCATCAACGTTGCGATCGCCGACAACATGGCGACGAACCCCGCGAATGGGAATTTTCCCCACAGGTTTTCCTTTAGGCATGGCGATGATAAGCTCTCGAACGCGTCTGGTAGCACATGTATCATGCCAGTAGCCAGTATCACACCGGCCGCGAAGGCTTTGATCATGAAGAAGATATCTTTCTCAGGTTGAAGTGCCGAAATTGACTTCCCCAAGATCGGGACACACACGCCAATCGCACCTGCTACAAGGATTGAACCGATCGCCGCCAGCTTCAAATGGAGGGCTGCAGTCCTGTTACGATCTTGGGGATCCGACTCGCATTCGCAGTCTGCCGTGGCTAGCAATGGTATGAGTAGGGAATAGGATATGAAGGCCATGAGGTAAGCTTGAAGCTTGTGCATGTTGGGAGCAATGCAGAGTAGAAAAGAAGTGTGCTAAAAAATGTTACAATCAAAAGAAATGCATGCAACAAAGGAACAAAGAAGATAAGTGGCATTTTATTGAGTTTGGAATTCTTTTATAACCTTTTACGGTGGAAAAGATTCCATTGACACTTTGGCCTCATGATGGCCCACCTTAAAGAAACTCCAAAAACCATGACAGGCTGTTGCAAAAGTTTGTATTGAGTTAGACCCAATGTTGGTTTTGCACCATTAAAAAAATGGTGGTGTCTAATGTGCGCCTGTCCATACAATTCACACTGGAACTACCGTGGATTAACCATATATATATATCTCTAAAATCACATTGATCAATAAATCCTAACCATCCAATTGATGGATGGTCAAATTTAAAATGGTAAAAAATTCAGTTTTAAAGGGTAAATTAGGTGGTTAGGTGTCATATTCTCAGTGTAGTTTTGTTACTATGCCCCACCCACAACCGGGTCGGTCATTCAGACAGTCCAGATTGCTGTACAACTACGCCAGGAAGAGTCACCACCATTTTTTCATGGTGGTGAACTATCATTTGAGTAAACATGGAAAGAAGAAAGTAGTTCTGGTGACATGATGTGCTCATTTTCGTTGATTGGGGGATATTATCAGGCTCTAATTAACGGGAGGAGATTAGGTGCGGCCATGAACGTGGGGCCCACCTTGATGTATATATTGTATCTTTGTGCCGTCCATCCGTTTTTCCAGATCATCTTAGGCCGTGAGCCAGAAAATGAAGTAGATCTAAATCTCAGGTGGACCACACCGTAGGAAACAGTGGTCCATTGAACACCCACCATTAAAAACTTCTTATGGGTTACAAAAGTTTTGGATCAAGCTAATATTCGTTTTATCCCTTCATCCAGGTCTGTGTGACCTTATCGACAGGTTGGATGGCAAATAAATAGTACGGTGGGCATGACGGTGTGGCCTAAGAACTTTTAATGGTAGGTGTTCAATCACCACTGTTTCTGATGGTGTGGTCCACCTGAGATTTGGATATGTTTCTCGTACCCTAGCTAGAATGAGCTGGCAAAATGGATAGACAGTGTGGATATACACTAAATACATCAAGGTGGGCCCCACGTTCAAGGCCGCATCGTGATGGGTGAGGGCAGGGCCGCACCTAATCTGCGGGGCGGAATTGCTCTCTCTTTGAATTAGAAATTATCAAGAGAATGTTTGGCAAACATGCATAGAACTACAATTAAATCCCTCCCTATTGAATCCCTGGTGTTTCTTGTGACATGGACTACTTAAGTCCTGTATCTCCCTTAGTTTTAGGTAAGACCCTAATATAATATAGCGAAATAGATGGATAGAATGTACGTGATACTGTTATTGTGGTGGACCCCACAATACTGTTGCGTAATGGAATGTAGGTCCAAGATCCAATCCATTCACAGAAACGTATCATTATTAATCACCTAGCTCAAGAAGTAAATTGATCCATTAATTAGGTGGGACGCAATTTGAAAAATAAATGTATGGCTCTAAAACACTTGGCTGAAGTTTTCTAATCTCTGCACCTGTTTGTTTTTTATTCTGGGCCAACATTTTCAACGGTGAATCAATTCGATCTCAGACTTATATACCATGATGGCACATGCATGGATGTGTATATCTCTACCTGCATGTGTAAGAAGTGGGTAGTGAGCTTATGCGTAAATTTATAATAATTTTTTTTTTTTAAAATTGATTAATTGACTAACCAAGCACACTTAAAGCCTAAGCAATCGATGTTCACGATTAATTCAAGTAAGCAAAAATGAAGTTATGGTTCTCTGATCTAGCTGAGGATGGTAGGGCATACTCATGCACATGCAAGTGTGCATTAATCAAGACCGTACAAATTCTGTTTCACACGTTTTATGTGATATAAGTAGAATTAGCACTGAATCTACAGTCTCAACCATCTGATAAGTGACTATCAGATGGATCTTTTGGAAAACAATTCAATGGTCCAAATTTAATGGTTGAAATTGGACGCATAGGATGGTGCTACACTTCGATAAGTGTGATTTTGGGGGACCCATAGCTGGTCCCACATTTTAGATGGTGTGGATTAAAGTTCTTATTTTCCATTTGTATAATGGGTGTCTGCACGTGTATGGTCCACCATCAGTTGCTAGAAACTATGGAGTTCTTCTCTACATGGAAAATTACAATGCTGCGGTTGTCTCCGGCATGAAGAGAACCTATTTGATACACTGGATGGGGAGGTATATTCATGCACATGGCACGATACGTATGAAATATAGAGATACTTCCATCAAATCCGTCCAAATGGTAGAACCCATTGTAGATGGACCATATATATATATATATAAAAAAAAATCAATGGTCATAATTATCTAATTGTTGGACATCAAATGTCCGTTTTAATGAAATTGACGGTCTAAATTCAACAAATGAAAGTTCATTAAAACTGCAGATTAGGACCGTCAAATCAAAACGTAATTGTTTATACTAACCATCTAGAAATAATCCCAATATTTGGACGGTTTGGATGGGAGGTACATAAGTGCATTGGGAAGTGTAGAGATGACATTTATGAGTGGGACTCTGGGAGTGCCGATGGAATGTTGTCGTTGGATGATGAAACAGTTGATAGCCTTCGTTTGCAACGTCATTAAGCGAGTCAAAGCAAAGCTGTTGACTCGTTTTGTGTTCCAGCTGGCACGTGATGTGTGTGGATCAGATCCAGCCCTTCCTTTGCCCTCGTATTCACTTACATTCTTAAATCAGGATCATATAAAATTCAGGTGGGCTATGTTAGAAAATGTAGATGAAGGAGACTGAAATCATAGTTCTCATTGTTGTCCTTACGATAGTAAAAAGATCTAGCAGGCCACACCATTGGGAAGAATGTAAAATCATGCATGAAACCACTTCAATTTTGAAATGGTCTGCTTCCAGGTTGTCTCGTTTTCTCTTGGTGGGACTTGTTTGATGCATGAATCGGATGGTGTGTGTGTGTGTGTAGGTGGGCTCACAATAAATATGGAAGGTTTTAATAAGGTAGGCATCCCCTCCCAAATATTGCCTGTCGTATGGCCCACCTGAGTTTACGATCAAGCTGATTTTTGGCCCATGGAGTCACATCCAAGGGCTCACCTAATAGAGGGATGTTGATTGCCTGGAGAATATCCCTGGTGACCAGATTTTGTGGGGTCCACTGTGATGTATATGTTTTAGTCATGCCGTTCATATGTTCTGTGAGATAATTTTTGGGCGCGGACGCAAAATTGAGGATGATCCAAAACTCAAGTGGACCACACCATAGGAAACAGTGGAGATTGAATGCCTACTGTTGAAAGCTTCCTAGGGCCACATAAGTATTGGACCAAGCTGATATTTGTGTTTTCTTTTCATCCAGGTGTGTCTAACCTTATGAACAGGTTGGATGGTAAATAAACATCAAGGGTGAGCCTTAGGGAGGTTTCAATGGCGGGTGTCATTATCCCACTGTTTCTTGCAGCATGGTCCACTTGAGCTTTAGATCTGCCTCATTTTGGGATCACGCCGTAAAATGATCTTGCAAATTAAAGAGATGAACAATAGTGGATGAAATACATACATTATGGTGGGCCTCACAGAGTCGGCTCTCCAGGCAATCTACGTCCTAATATTAGATGGGGTTGGATCTGACACAAACATCACATGGGCCCCACAACAGCTCGGCACCACCATTAACAGCCACGTTACCAATGTATGTTGCATGTCTCACCTGCTAGCCCAGCTGGAAGACGCCTGTGCATTTCAGCGGGTTTCAACAGCAGGTCTCAGCTTCTAAAAAATCAGAATGGGTGGATGATCCTATTTGTGGATTTTTGCGATTAGCATTGATGTTGACCATTCGGGCCAGTTTGGATACCACCAAATAAGATACTTTTTCTACTTACAGCCACAAATAAGCAACTTATTTAAGATAAGTTTGGTTTATGATCACTTACAAGTAACTTTTTTATTATTATTTAAAGTTACTTAATTACTTCAGTTTAATAAGTAGAAATCAAGATTAAGTACTTGAGGCATAAGTAACTTAAGTAACTTCCGATCTAAACACCCCAAAATGTCCATAGAGATTTTTACAGATACACCTATATTCATCCCCATAGCTATTTTAATTTGTATATTTGTACATAAATATCCTATAATCTAACACCCTTTCAAACTCAAAATGATTTAAAGAACAACTTAAATTTGAGGGGAAAGGGGAGCACTAATTCAAAAATAAAAGGAAAAAAAATCACTGCAGATATAGCGACGATTTAAGCCGCTAACAACGACGAATAGCATAAGCTGGACATACACTTTAGATGACTTTTGGTATACGAATTATTGACCCTTTCAATGACCCATGAATGATATAGTGATACTCTTGGTAATTGTGATTTCAACCATTACTTTTATGATAAATATATACTTTCAGTGGTTGTTTTTTCAATAGTTCTAAAATATTGTGTTCTCAAATTGGTGATGTCCTGAGTTCCAATTAAATATATATTCAAAATGAGTCCAAGAAAGAAAGTCCCACACAAAGAATAAATAAATGGGATTATGGCATCATGTAGTAGACATCCGGAGAGAGTAGATCTGGTCTCAGGATGTTAGAGAAATGATTTGATGGATTTCCAATGCAGTAGGTGACAGATCTAGATGAACAACTCAGAGATGGGAGGGGAATTTTGGAGTTGTAGACAACAACATATGATGGTGGAGATTGTGTAATTGCTTTTCATTTTTCCCTTATGCCCATTTAGCGCGAAAGATTCTAGATGAACAGTCTAGATCATCTGAAAATCGGGCAGAATGGGCAAGCATATTAAGCTAGCCTCAATGGCAGGAGTTGTTTGATACTCGGGCTGTCATATGACCTTGATATGTAGGTACTTAGATATTTTACTTCAGGCATACATTAGTTTAATTTAAGCCTCTTTGTTTCACCAATTATTCTAATAATGTAAAGGAAATGCGTAACAATTACAAATTTCTTACTATTAAATTAAACATGAAAATCATTGATCAAATACAGAGACGTATTTAAGAAACATGTAAGGTAATTTATAATTTTTGAAAATTTTTATAGCATTGTTATAAAATGTTCTGATTAAAGCAATGTCAATAGTGTATTTTGGTGATGATTTAATATTATGTAAAAATGTTATTATTATGATTTTACTACCGATAAACCAAATATGAAAACGGCAGTCAAAGCAATCAAATGCAGATCTTTTGAAGAGACAAGTGAAGAAATTTGTAATAAGTACACATTTTCTTTATATTATTAGGGTAGTTGGGGCAATAAATAAGCCTTGAATGATCATAACCTCTGATGGGGGGACGTGTTGAAATAGGGCTTCTGGGTATTTTCTATGTTTAACCACCAGTCCCATATTTTAAATAATCTATAGGTGTAATTTTTCGTTTGTGATACATCTAACGTTTAAGCCACGTATGCATCTTCTAAGTAATATGCGTACCATGGCCATCTCACTGGGCCAGAGTATCAACATTTCTCTAGTTATATGCACCAGGGCATACTGATTGGACTATTAGACATTGGACCAGGTCCAGTCCAGCCTACTCGTGTTACAAACAGCACATGTTATGACTAATCTGGTGGGCCATGGCACATTGGAGTGTGTTAGCCATCCGATCAGTGGCCTGCAAAATGAATGGCTGAAGCAACCATCCACATTCAAGAAGCCATACTTACGGCTACATGTGGCAATGGCCCGACTTTGAGATGGGTTCGGGCCAAGCTAAATGGATAGCGAGTTGGGCTCAGGCTAGAAACATGACCCGTTTAAGTAAATGAGTCGGGCTTGTTTTGAGCCCCATCTGGTTGTCAATGGGTTGGGCCTGATGACCCAACCCAATGCCAAAACCAGAAAACAAAATACAGAAAAAAATTTATATACATCACCATTGTCTGGGCTAGAAAATTGGGTTCGAATTCCACTCTCTGCAGTGGGTTGAACCAGGTTTATCGAGCTGACTCATTTACAATTAAATGGTTTGGGTGGGACCTGACGGATTTTTAAGTGGGTCAGGTCGGTCAAAGGTTAATGGGTCGGGTTTGGGTAAGAATGCTTGGTCTGTTTAGTAAATGGGTCAGGCTTGGGCTCACTCTGAGCCAGTTGGAATAGGACCCATTGCCATCCCTACCTTTGCCAGCCGTTGCCATACTGCCACTTGGAGGAGGTACCATACTTCCACTAATTGAACTACTGAATTTCAAAATAAAGATTAATTGTTGAATTTTTTCAACAAATAACCACTACACATGCCACACATCTACATCAATACAAACTGTCTAATTAGTGGGCCCATTTCTGAATAGAATATTGAAACAATGAATCTATTTTAACTTCAGCCATCCATTCAATGGCCACCAATCGAACAATTATGATCATTTATACATTAATTTCGTCTTATAGACTATCAATAAAGAGTGACACAATTAGACCGTTTGGATTGAGGTACGTATATGACATATGTGTAGCCAAGCAGTGACTGCTGGACCTACTCCACCAACATATCAAATTAAAACCTCTACCTAGTTACAGAAGGAAATTGAGAACTGATTTAATACTAAAGAATACAAAGGTCCACTCGCTTGTATACAGAAAAAAAAAAAAAAAAAAAACCCAAAAAAGGTTCAGAACAACAATGTATATATGTATGCTGTACTAGTATAAATTAGAGTATGAAAAACGAAAGGGAAGATAACAACTCCTAGGCCCATTTGGCCATGAGGGACATGCAACCTGCCCCAAGAAGAAGGGAAACATTTACCCACAGCTGAAGTTTTCCATTGCTTTGAATCCTAGGGTTCATGAAATCTGCTGCGAGTAGATCCACCAGTGCCATGTAGATCAGGATTCCCGCTGAGGCCGAATTGAAGACCCCTTCCACGATCAGAGCCGTTGGGCTATTCTCATCGTAAACAGATGATATCCCTATGCCCACCGCGATCCCTACTGGAGTGGTTAGGGAGAAAAAGAGCGCCATGATAGCCATCGATTGGACCTTGAATTTTGCCTATAAGTACATTAATACATGTAAAAGCTGTATCTAAAGCAATTCATTCATTTAGTTATAAATGCATTTTATTTGCATAATTGGCCACTATTTGTAACGCTTATGGGATTTTTGTGCACTCGTTGTTAGGCCCAATAATGTAAGGATATTTTCACACCAAGTTTGAGTGGGGTTGACTGTGTGAAGCAGGGCCACACTCAGGGTGGGTGGCCCATGTGAGATGAGTGGCTTGTGTGAGGTGGGACCCATATGAAGTGGGGCTCATGAGGGGGTTTCAACGAGGGCTTGACTTGGGCTATGAGATAAAGGTATTGACCTCAGCTGGGATAAGGCCAATATAATGAGGGTGCTTATAATTTACACCTAGCAGAGTTTGATGGGTTTCTTGAGATTTTTTGGGACCGTGTCGAGTTAAGTCGACTGAGTCTTGACCATTTATTTCTTCTTCAAGTCTTTCAAAAAATGCGAAATCATACCTGAACGATGCATCCACTAAGACCCGTGCCCTCAAAGAATTGATGAAAGCTCAAGGCAGCTACAAGGGGCCTTATTGTTGATGGGCTTTCCGAAGCACCCAAGGAAATTCCAATAATTACAGAATGAACTACTATGCCCAATTCCAAAACCTACATCACAAAAGGGAGAGAAGTGTTGAAAGTTCTCTGACAAGAATACTAAAAAAGAAAATACCCTTGTCTCCTAGTTTAAAAATAGGTCGTTGGAACCTAACAACATTTTAAAATTTTAAAATTCAAATTTTTTAACGTCGGAGATATGGGAGCATGTACTCCCAATTAACACGTGTGCCATAATACAACCAACAGTCTACATCATCACCAATCCCCCTTTGGTCTCTCTCGCTCTCTCTCTCTCCAAAACTTAAACCTTAATATCTTCTTTCTTTTGTGGATTTCTGATTAAAATGCAAGAAATAATAACAAGATAAAACCACTGTTTCCATGAATCAATTAGCAGCATCCAGTATCCAAAATAGACCATTTTTTATCACTTTTCACCACAAAGGAAATAAGATACCTTAGAAAAATTCCCATTATTAATGAAGTTCATCAAACAGAGTCCACATTCTCCGAAATTCCATCTGAAAAATCCCATTAAAATTCAGTAAAAATTCTTCAATTATTTCCATTAGAAAAGCCCATTAAAATTCAATAAAAATTCTTCAATTATTTCCATAAGAAAAACCCATTAAAATTCAATAAAAATACTTCAATTATTTCCATAAGAAAAACCCATTTAAAATTCAATAAAAATTCTTCAATTATTTCCACAAGAAAAACCCATTAAAATTCAATAAAAATTCTTCAATTATTTCCATTAGAGAAACCCATTAAATTCAATAAAAACTTTCAATTATTTCGATTAGAAAAACCCATTAAACTTCAATAAAAATTCTTCAATCAGACCCATTCAAAAAAAGAAAAGAGAAAAAAGGAATTTACCTGCGATATGACACGGTGTCGAATAAGATCCGTAGAGTTCAAATCATGAGGCGTAGGCGCCAAGCCATGAGCATGCCCATGTGTGGCATGTGTATGCATATGAACATGACCCACATGCTCACCCGTCCTCTCCACATCAACAGCATTCTCATCGTTCATCGGCTGGGCCTTGTTGAACTGCAACCGCTTATAATACGCAGTCGCGAAAGCATCCACCATCAACGTCCCAATCGCCGACAACATGGCGACGAAGCCCGCGAATGGGAATTTTCCCCATGGATTCTCCTTAAGGCATGGCGACGTTAGGTTCTCGAACGCATCCGGTAACACATGTATCATGCCAGTGGCCAGTATCACCCCAGCCGCAAATGCTTTGATGATGAAGAAGATGTCTCTCTCAGGCCGTAGCGCCTGTATTGACTTCCCCAAGATTGGTAGACACACGCCAATCCCGCCTGCTACAAGGATTGAAGCAATCGCAGCCAGCTTCAATCGGAGAGCCACCGTCTTGTTACGATCTTCAGTGTCCGACTCGCATTCACAGTCTGCTGTAGCCAGCAATGGTATGAGTAGGAAGTAGAAGATCAAAGCCATGAGGGATGCTTGGAGCTTGTGCATGGTGAGAGCAATGCAGAGTAGAAAAGGAACGTGAAAAAAAAAAAGGGGGGGTTCCAACGAAGAGAAGTGTTTCTTTCTGAGTAATTAATCTCTTCAAACATTCATTGACGCTTTGGCCTGTTGATGGCCCACCTTTTAAGAAACTCCCAAAACCATGAAAGGGTATTTCCAAACATTTCAAGACATTAGATCTTATGTTGGTTTTGCACCATTTAAAAATGGTGTTGTCCAAAATTGTGGGTCCCACAGGATCGAGCATATTTCTAATTAACGAGCAGTGAAATGGAATATTGTAAAAATAAAATAATGGGTGGTTCAAATTTGAGGAGAAAAATCAGAAGGTTGATATTGTCTGTTAGGTGGGTCTTGCGAGTTGGGTGGCCCTGACTCATCCTCAAACGTTATACTCATGTATGGCTTCATGGACCGTTCAAATTGTGGAGATCATTGCAGATGGGCCATATCTACAACAACATGTCGATCAAGAAATCCTAACCATCGAATTGATGATTATCAAATGGATGGTTACTGTTAAAATAGTGAGTTGTCCAATTTCGGAGAGCAAAATTAGATGTTTACTGTCATCTCTGTGCGTAATTTTGTTCTTAAGCCACAATTGGGTAAGAGATTTGGACGGTCTAGATTTCCGTAATGCATGCCTACTGTTGAAGATTCACCATCAAGTGGAGCGTAAAAAGAAGGAAGAATCCGTTTTTGCAAATACCCCAGAGATGGACGGTCCTGGCAGGGGCTCTGTGGGACCTACCGTGATGTGTGTTCTTTATCCACGCCGTCCATCCAAGTGGACCACATAACAGTAGGTCAGTTTTCTTGGGTTACTGGCCATCCGCCGACGGTTTCGGGTTGAATACCGATATTTTAGCTGGAAATCTAATAAATCTAATTGTTTCGACGGCTCCGTTGAAACTTTCCAATATTATAAATGATTTATGTATTTTATCCACTCCGTTCATCCATTTTACCATATAATTTTAGGGTTTGATCCAAAGCATATCTAAAGCTCAAGTGGACCACACCACAAGAAACAGTGTGAATTGAAGGTTTACTGTTGAAAAATTATTAGGGGCCACAGAAGCTTTGGATCAAGCTAATATTTTTGTTTTCCCTTCATCCATGTCTTTGTGATACTATGAACAAGTTGGATGACAAAAAACATCACTGTGGGCACTAGCAAGGTTTCAACGGTTGAAATCATTGTTCTCTCTGTTTCCCGTGGTATGGTCCACTTGAGCTATGGATATGCTTCCATTTTTGGCTCAACCAATAAAATTATCTGGAAAAACGGATGGACGGCGTGGATAAACCACATACATTCATCGTGGGCCCAACTGAGTTTACTCAGTTACGCAATCCGATTTGGAACCTTGTTGGGTGAGGCCGGGGCCACACCTAATCCGCTCTCAGGGTCAATTTGCCAGATCTTTTGATGGCCTGGGCCCAAAAATTAAGCAGATCCAAATCTCAGGTGGACCACACTACAAGAAACAGTGGTCATTTAGCACCTACCGTTAAAAAATTCCAAGGGTCCACAGTAATGTTTATTTGCCATCCAACCTTCTAATAAGATTACACAGGCGTAAATGCAGGGAAACACAAATATTCAGCTTGATCCAAAAGTTTTGTGGTTCATAAAAGTTTCTACTAGTTATTCACCACTATTTCTTGTGATGTGGTCCACCCGAGATTTTGATCTGCTTCATTTTTGAGCCCATGCTATAACATGCTCTGGAAAAATGGATGGACGGTGTAGATATACAATGAACGCATCTAGGTGGGCTCCACGTTCAGAGTCCCACCCACATCGCTCGATTCAGGCGGCAGATAAGTTGCATCCGTTACAAGTCCTCTTTATCGGGGTGGGTGCGTTGCATGATTAACAAAAAATAAATAAATAAAAGCCCTCCTTATCGGGAATGGAATGGTTTGGTACGCATACCTGCATGAGCCGGTCATAGGGATACTCACTGTGTGGGGCCACAAAAGATGTCCTTGACAAATCCACTCCGTCCCTCTGTTTTGAAAGACCACAATAATGCAGGAGTCCAAAGATCAGACAGATACAAAGCTCAGGTGGGCCACACCAAACGAAACAGTGGGAACGGAAATGTCCACCCACCGTTGAACCTTTCTAGAGCTGACCATGATGTTTATATGCCATCCAAACCATTCATAAGGTTACTACCACTTAGATAAACTGAAACTGTAGGTAGAAATATCATCCTGATACAAAACTTATGTCCCCTGAGGCATTCAATCCCCACTACTTGGTGTGGTATGGTCCACATGAGTTTTGTATCTGCCTCTACTGTCTCACGATGGACGGAATAAGTTTGTAACGGACATCTCTATGGCCCCCACACAACCCCAGGCTCAGGAATATCCCTGGGCCTCATATCATCTACCGTAATATTCATACTGATCCAAAATTTTTGTGCTCAAGGAAAAGTTTTTAATGTTTGATTACCACTGTTTCTTGCAAAACGGATGAAAGGAGTGGATTTCTCACAAACATTTAGGCCCGCCTAGCTTTCTTGCGCAGGAAGTTATTGCACCGCTCTCTCGAACAGGAAATCGGTCCTCGGATGCCAATTTCCCACAAGAAGTTACTGTCCACAGATTGTCTAAGGAAAGTCCACAGTCCATCAGTTTCTCAATATCAAATTGAATGAGAGTCCAAAAAATGTACAGATACAAAATCAAGTGGGCCACGCCACATAAAACAAAGGTGATTGTGTTGTACCCTATTTTTGACAGGCCTCTCATAAACCTTTGAAAGGAACATATGATTGTCATTTGCGTTCGGGAAAATCTGCCGATTTCGTTGGCTGATTACCATATGTAACTATGATATCGGCTGATTTCGTTAGCCGATTGCCGTATGAGAAACAAGACAATGGCTGATTGCATCTTGTGTATGAAAAAAGTAACCGATTGCAGTGGCCAATGACCGATTTCCACGGCCGATTGCCGTTTTGCAATCAAGGCGGCGGCCAGAGGTTGATTTCCACGGCCGATTGCTATTTTGCAATTGGGACAGCGGTCGATTACCATTTGGAGCATATCCAAAAACTTTTGTAGGCCCAAGTTTTTAATGATTATTCATCACTCTTTCTAGTTGTATGGTCCATCTCAGATTTGGATCATATTAAGGTTTATGATCTCATCCTAAAATAAGATGGAAAAACATATGGACGGCGTGGATACAACAGAAATACATCAAGGTGGGCCACACACGATTGAGGTTGTTATACCCTATAGGAAAGAAGTATCAGGAGAGTAGGCTATAACCGTTAGGAAGCAGAGCATCCTTAGTAAATTCTTTCATAGCAGTAAGTTTTACGATTAGTAAAGTTCTGTTTCACAATCTCTTAGTGGTGAAGAAAAAGTAAAGATCGCCCACATGGTCGATTATAAATTCTTTTCTTTGCATTTTTTAAAGTAACATCGAGAGAAATCTTTTCTCTCCAAAAGGTAAAGTTGCAACCCACTTTCTGGAAGATGAACCCCACCCTCCAAACGTCTCTTGATCACTTTTACAAAGCAATTTGAGCGAGTTGCTAGTTGGGCGATCGATCTCTACAAATTTCGGTCACATACGGTCGATCACGACGTATCTGCCTTCCCTGGCGCTCGGGGTCATTGTTGTTCGGTTGGAATCGAGTCGTGAAAAATGGTTCTAGCACGCTCGCACACACATCACACGTGTGGCCAATGAATAAATCAGTAACAGATTGAATGGCCACTATTGGAAACTCTGTGAGCCCACAGAAGTGTTCTTTCATGATATTTGTGCCTATAGTTTATCTGAGACCCTATTAACGGTTTGGATGGCATAATAATATTATGATCGGCTCCATGCACGTTTCAATGGTCACTTTTTCACTGACCTACTTTTAAACTCTTCTGCTTATTTTATTTTAAGAAAAGTTTTGGGGGCTCTCGTGCTAATTTTATTTTAAGAAACTGACAGACGAGGTGAATTTTTTGGAAGGGAATGCTTACTGAGTAAACTCTATGTGGCCCACCGTGACTTATTTATTTTATCCACTTCATCCATCCATTTTAACAGATAATTTTAGAGCTTGAGCCCAAAAATAAAGCATATCGGAGCTTAAGACCACACCACAGGAAACAGTGTGAATCGAACTTCTACAGTTGAAAATTTCTTGGAGGCCACAGAAGTCTTAGATCAAGCTGATATTTGTGTTTTCCCTTTGTCCATGTGTTTGTGATCTTATGAACAGGTTAGATGACAAATAAACATCATTGTGGGCCCTATTAAGGTTTTAATGGTGATAATCATTATTCCCACTGTTTCCAGAGGTATGGTCCACTTGAGCTTTAGATATACTTAAATTTTGGGCTCAACTCCTAAAATGAGTTGGGAAAAAGTGGATGGATGGTGTGGATAAACCACATACATTCACAGTGGGCCCAAATGAATTTACTTAGTACAATAAAGCGTACTGAATATGCAGTGGTAAGTAGCTGACGCCTTATATTGGGAGACGTTACTCTCCTTTTCCTTGTCCAACTCCCTCTCTCGCTCTACCATATGTCCATGAATATGCGCGTAGGTGAAACCCGGTTTCTCTATGGTTCATGGTTTATGACGTGCTCTCCTATAGTGTATTCTAAGGAGGAGCTCATAGTGATAGAAAGAGGCTTTCTATTCGTTTCATCTTTTAGAGTATTCGTTAGTAAGATTCCTAGTACGAGTGGAAAAGATGTAAGTCTTGTATTTTTATTTTTAGTAAAGAATAAAGTTCTAATATTACTGTTTTGTGGAGTAGGTGTATTGCCAAACCACATAAATCCTTGTGCATCTTGTTTTTTATTTTGATTTGGCCTTTTTATCTTTTGTTTGGCTCTTTTCTTTTGTGTTTTAGTCTCGCTTATGTTGATCATGTACATGTGTTTTCTTATAGCAATTGATATCATAACTAAAGGTTGAGAAACTTTTTAGCACAAGATCAGTGTTGGCGTTTGTTTTGCAATTGTATTTAAGATGGATGCATCGAGTTCTACCAGATTCGAGGTGCTGAAGTTCGATGGATCCAATTACGCGTCATGAAAACTGAAGATGAACACGATGTTGGTGAATGAAGGATGTGCAATTACAATTCATGAAAAAGAAAAGAAGCCCATAGAGATGAAAGACGAGGTATTTGAGAAGAAAAATTAATGAGTTATGGTGAACATTCTCCTTGCTTTGGATGATTTCGTTTTGTTCAATATGTTTGATCAAACTATTGCAAAAGGTTTGTGGGACAAATTGCCAAACTTATATGAAGGAAAATCAAAGTTAAATGGGATATTTCTCCAACGACAATTGTATAAGTTAGAGATAAAGCAAGGGTCATCTTTGCAAGAACACTTTGATGAGTTTTAAACACCTTAATTAGCTTATTAGTGGTAGTTGATGTGAAATTGACAATGAAAAAAAGGTCGCAATTTTACTTTCTTCGATACTAGATTTGTGGGATGGTTTGATTATGAATCTCAGCAATGGTTTAGACCTCATGACTATGTAGTCAGTTGTGTCTAGAGAATCTGTTGGTGATGCTATGATGGTCAAAGAAAGATTTACTGAAAATTATACTAGTGGAAAAGATCAGATGAAATCCAAATCTGAGGGGCATAAAACAAGTAAGTGTTGGAATTGCGGAAAAAAGGACCACTTACGTAAAAATTGTATACTGAAGAAATCAAATCAGGAAATTTACAAACTTAATTCACATGATTAAGTGTCAGATTTATAGAGTTCCGATGAAAATCTAATTAAGAAAGAGAATATTTGAGGATGAGAAAGTGTTGACTGCAGTGATTCTACGTAAGTATTTAACCGTGCTGCATGTAGTGATTCTAGAAGAGAATTTGAGTTATCAATGGATCTTACATTCGGGCGCTACGGTCCATATGACTTCACATAGAGATTATTTTTACATATATCAGTCACGTGATGACGACATAATTTACATGGGTAATGATAACACGTGTAAAATCGTAAGCATTGGAGATGTCAAAATTACTATGTTTAATAATATTACACGTACAGTTTCTGGTATGCGGCATGTATCGAACTTGCAGAAGAGTGTTTTATCATTAGAAAAGTTCGATGAAAATGACTATAAATTTTTTAGTGAAGTGAGTCAATTGAAAATTGCAAAGGTGGCAATGGTGGTGAGGAAAAGAGATTTAATGGGTGGTTTATATTATTTAATTGGAGATACCGTAGTTGGCGAAGCTATTATTGCTAATGCCGTCAAAGACTCTACTACAATTTATACAAGCAATTGGGCCACATGAGCAAACAAAGGACTAAAGGTACTTGATTAAAATTTACTTCTTAGTTTAAAGTTTATTAATTTAGATTGTAACATCCTAAAAAATTTCACACTCGAGTAAGTACGTAAATGTTTTTTTTTCCACGCATATATTTTAATACTTAAAATTTTTGTAAAGATATAATGGATGGACGCGTGTATACACACTCTTGTGGTCTCACATCCGTACTATAATAGACTTTAAGTCTTTATATATTTTTAATATTCATGTTCGTTCCTTAAATTAATCATTAAAATAATTCAACATCGTTAGGTTAAGATATTTGATCGTCCACTTTAATTTTGAACCACTCGATTACAGTAAACTAACTATGAGATTTTCATATCCACTCATATACACATTTATACTATAATTTGATCCATTTACCTTGCTCATTACCCAAGTAAATGCTTAACCTTTCATAGAAGTCACGATTTAAGGAACTTTCATATGTGTACAAATTATAGGAATCTAATAGTATACAAGACTTCCCTGGATTACTTTAAAAGCTACCTCATACTTATGTGTTCATTAAATTAACTGTACATTCACCTATACACGTGTCTAGAGTCTTAACTATTTGATTACTTTGATGATAACTCATCATTTGATAGTTCATCACAGTTGTATCCACCAAACGAGTTATTCAAGTATAAAAATAAATTGATAATTGCAAAGCTCACAAGATAAATGTCAAAACTACCAATAACTTTTCCATTAGACATGTATACGTGTTGTTTTGAACCACGTTGTGACATAGTCCATTAAATACATCTTCATCAATGTTGTGAGATCAAGGTCTAAATTAGGTCATTTGAAAGAGCATGACAAATAATAATCCCCTGTCAAATTTTGACTTAATTGAACAGTGTAATTAATATCTATGTTTGGCGGAAGATTTTGGATAAAATATGTTAATCAGATGCCACTAATGGAGAGATGGTTTCTTTTAAATAATTCATTGTGGGACCTACAAAGCCTATCTCACGAGTGAATATTTGAATTGTCTATTCAACTGCTACTGCAAAGTTATCTGTATAAACTCCCTTCAATAGTTATATGATTATTCGAATTATAGTTAAGAACTAACCAGCGACCACAATCATCTAATTAAGCGTCACTTAGAGTCATCCTCATGGATGATTTGAACCGAGCATTGACAAGGCTGCACGAAGTACATTACAATGTACGGTGCATCTTAGTCATTCCATTAGGTATACACGTGTGTACTCATTACGCGTATCCGCTCTAAGGTTGTGTAACGTCTCACACAATGTCTCAATTTTCTTCTCTTTCCTTTTTCTTCGACTAAAAATCGCGTTACGGCATAAGCCCATAACTTATCAACTGGGGCTCGTAACTCTCCCATCGGGACTATCCATTAGCTAGGTCTTTGAGCTATCCATGTAATATTTCAAAATTTTCTATGCACGAGTAGGTGCATAAGTGTTTTTTCACATGTATCTTAATACTTAGATTTTTCTTTTAGTAAAGATATTCATATGAAAATTGCACACACAAAAAAAAACATTACCGAGTCACCCAAAGAGCAATCAAGCCACAACCAAGTTGCATCGAGCGAGGAAAATCCATGTTTGTTCACACCGGAACATGTGAGTGATTCATTGCATGAATTTCTTCTTAATATTCTTTTCAAATTATTCAAATTATGTAGTATTGAATTTGATTTAATTTTCAACTTTATATATCTTAAATTTTCTCATTTTGCGACCCTAGGCAAGGGATTCTTTCCTATCTCTCTCCTTGACTAGAAATAGAAAAATCATCACTTTTGTATTTAAATATAGTCATTTCATTTTAGGGTTAATCCTCTTATGTTAGGTGCAACCTTTCCTTTTTCCTCTTAATTTAAGGGCTTCTTTTAAAATGTCATTACTCAACTTTTCAAAGTTTGAATATGCCATTTTCACCACCTTTCTCTTTGAGATTGCACTTTCATAGGAAAACTATAATATTGAACGCTACCATTTATAACTTTCACTAACAATATAAGACCATAACAAGTTTAAGAAATAAACAGTGAATTTTCCAAACATAAGTATCACATACATACCTCATGTGCATCGTATGCTTAGGTTTGAATTATACAATGCATTGTATACTTGAGATGTGTTTCCATATTCATAACATTCATGTCATTGCTTTATTTGAATTTATTTTTGGATAGGTCGACAGATCAGTGGTGCATAGTCGAATTGTTCACTGGCGTGCATGGTTGATTTGTCCCCTCGTTGTACCGATTAGGTGAGTATGGTTGATTTGTAACAGGTTCCTAATATTCAGTGGCAATGAGATCTGGTTGTTCCATTTGTTTATTGAGCGTGATTGATTTGTTGGGTTGGATCGGTGATGCATGGTTAGTTTGCTCACCGGCGTGCATAGTTGATTTGTCGTCTCATTGTACCAGTTAGGTGAGCATTGTTGATTTGTGATAGGTTCTTAATGTTCAGTGAAAATGAAATCTAGTCGTTCCATTTGTTCATTGAGCATGGTTGATTTGCTCGATTAGATCACTGATGCATAATTGATTTGTTCACCGATGTACATGGTTGATTTGTCGCCTCGTTGTACCAGTTAGGTGAGCATGGTTGATTTGCAACAAGTTTCTAATGTTAGTAGCATGCATATCCTCATGTACATGTCTTGTCGAACTGGTTAAGCGAGCATGGTTGATTTACGATAGTTTCCTAGTGTCAGAGCGGTGAAAGATCGTGGACATTATGTACACGCCTTGCTGTAACGGTTAGGTGAGCATGATTGATTTGTGACAGGTTCCTAATGTTCAGTGGCATGTAAGTTCGTATACATCTATTGATTTAATTGATCAAACATTCATTATAGCATACATAATATCAAGATCATCATACTTTATTTATGAAACTTTCTATAAGGAATCCAATCCATGAAATTATTCTGTGACTACATTGTCAACTCTATCTAATATTGAAGAAGATCGTTCATATATCAACTAAAACTTCATCTGTGATGAATGTGATCTTACTAGGCTTTTAGCTCACAATAATCACAATAGTTCTTGCAGGTTTTGAAGAAAAAAAAATAAGTAAAGCAAGGTACTAGATGGTCATATTCTACTACAAGTGTCACCCGTAGTTTTAGTCAATTTATTTTATTTTATTTTATTTAAATTTAATGTAATAAGACATTAGTGACATTTTATACCAGTCGAGAATTTAGTACACTTAGTCTTGACTTTTGAATCCTAAATTTAAATTAAATTATAGTTTAATGAAGTTCTTGCCTCGTTGGTAGACTCTGCGGAGTTTCAACGAGGGGTTTCAGTCTCGAAACCCATTAGTGGTGAAATATTTACGCTGTTGACAACATCAATAGGTGTGTTGCATGACTGACTGGGTGGGTGTGTTGCGCGACTGACTGGGTGGGTGCGTTACATGACTAACAAAAAAAAAAAAAAAATACAAGTAGAGAATTTAATACACTTAGTCTTGGCTTTTGAATCCTAAATTTAAATTAAATTATAATTTAATGAAGTTTTATTTGATTTTAACTTAAATATGCAATATGTGAAATGAAATCTCAAAAAATCTATACTCAAATTTTAATTCACACCCTAAAACTCAGGATTAGGATTACTGTATTTGGATTTTGAATTTCGGGGTATGATAGTCCGAAGAATATCAAGGGAGATTTCACGATAGGTAGTTCTCTGCCTCAATTCACATTGTTCGGCCGAGTTAAGTTTTGAAATTACCTCAAATTAAGGCTCATGTAGTAGCATGATCGGGCAATATAGATGGTCAGATTGGATTTCTTACAAACACCACAGTGGACCCCCTAGACACCTTCCAATAATACAAGAAACCAACTGAGAAGTCGAGGATTGAACCCAACTTTCATATAACCTTTCCAATTTCGGAAAAGTAGATACATCCGTATCTTGATTATGCGATCAAGATGCATCAATCTAAACCATACATTCCTCTGCCTTATCACGTAAGAAAACGCGTTGCCATGTTTCACACTGAATTCATCGCCGCAAGAGTGGTAGAAGCTGCAAAGTTTAAATTCATGAACTACCACCCAAATCTTTTTCAACCTTCAATCTGTGGGGTCTACAAGCTCTTTTAGGTCAATTTGAATCGTCCAGAACCAACAGAACGAAGAAAGAAGCAAACGTGAGAAATTTTCCATTAATGGCCACCGAATCCTTCACCGAACTCCCACCACCATTGAAAGCGATGAAGTTCTTGATACAATATCCAAACTGCTTGTAGTGTGGGCCATCTGATCACAATCCAATCCCTAGACTCTGACCAGATTAGGCCTCACCTGTAATAGTAGAAAAACAACACGAAAATGGTGAAACAAATCCTCTATTAAAATTTGGGAATCCTCTATTAAAATTTGGTGCGTAAAGCAACCAGAGACCTAAGAAGGCTTTCCAAAAACTTTTGTTCAATGGATAAACATATCACAAATAGCGAGAGAGAAAATTGGAGATAGAAAAAATGGCCATTTAAAAAAAAAAAAAAAAAAACCTAACTTTTGGTCTATTAGTGAAAAACAACCTATTTTTAAAATATTTAAAGTAATCCACGCACCCTTTTACTCCATTATCATTTTAAGCACTTGGTCGCAGATCCAATTGCTTACTGTGCTAAAACCGTATTTTGAAAAATGCTAATGGTCATATAGGTAACATTTCACATTTGAAACTAAATAATCCATTCTTTAGATAAGCCAATGGCTCAATGGGTGTTATCTTTTCCATACGGCCCATCAATGGCATGGCCCACCATATTGACTGTTCAAATGACATATATGTAGGTGTGGACGTCATATAATACACACCCTACCTCATCACTATTTTTGGTGAAACCCTATCACACTATCTAACAACCCCATCTTTATCCCATTACATTTTCGAATATTGAAATCCCATCATACAATCGAATAACTCCACATTTTTTTTAGTGGCTCTCATCAGACTTTCGGTCGTGTGATGCACACCTTATCCAATCACATTTTATGGTGAAATCATATCACTTATATATATATATATATATATATATATATATATATATATATATATATATATATATATATATATATATATATATAGTGGAAACCACTTGATTAATGTATTAGGCTGAAAGTTGGTATTTGATGGCACTCGCACATCACAGTGGGCCCACGGTGACTCGTAAGTCATAACTCAAAGAGGAATTAATTGTTCATGGTAGCTTAGAAATTGTTCTATTGAAGTGCATCCAAGTGGGCCCTAGTCCATGGTTCCACAATGAGGTTTGTCGAACAACCCAAAATCTTATTCAGGGACACTTGTTTGTTAAATCCGAAGCATTCAATCATTTTTTACTATCCCTCAAATGTTCACTAACCGTGGAATTAATCAAATAATTGTAATTGTTGGTTCATGATACATATCTATCCTATATGCCACGTATGCATCTTTTAAGTGATATGTGTAACAACCATCACACTGGGCCAGAGAATCAAAATTTCTCTGTTTATATGCACCAGGGCCCAGCACAGCCTGGGCACCCGGACCTAGATTTCAAACCCAATTCCTGCTCTCAGGACAAGTGTAGGGGCCCAGCTTACTCATGGTACAAGCGGCACATATGTGGTGACTAATCTGGTGGGCCATGGCATTATAGGCCATATTGCAAATGCAACAGTTTGGAGTGTGTTAGCCATCTGATCAGTGGCCTGAAAAATGAATGGCTGGAGCAACGATCCATGTTCAGCAAGCCATACTTGCTGCTAGTGGTGGCAATGGGTTGGGTTGACCTGCTGGTCAACTGGCCCGACCCCATTTTGAGGTGGGTTCATACCAAGCTAAAGGGGTAGCGAGTCAGGCTTGGGCCAGAAATGTGACCCGTTTGAAGTAAATGCGTTGGGCTTGCTTTGAATCCTACCTGACCTGATCCACCCAAATAGGTTTGTCAATGGATTGGGCCAGACAACCCACCTATATTAAAAAGTATAGATGTTTTTTTTTTCTTTTATTTTATTTTAATGTATGTACATATCCAGAGACTGGGCTAGAAATTTATTGTTGTATTCCATTCTTAAACATGAGTCATGCCATGGCGGTTGGGACAGGTTAGCCTAGCCCATCTCATTTACAATTAAATGGGTTGGGTGGAACTTGATGAATCTTTACATGGGTCGGGTCAGGTCGGGTCAAAGGATAATAGGTCGTGGGTTGGTTTTGTGGAAAGAATTCTTGGCCCACTTACTAAATGGGATGAACCCAATCCAATCGGACACGCTGCTAAAATGGAAAGGTGCGCTAGCGCACCATTACTATTGATGGGCTGGAACAATCTGTGCGCTTCGGCCTGTCAATAGTGATGGTGCATGGGAGCAGGGACGTGTAGCCCACCATTACTTTTTTTGAAGCTGCTTGCTTCCTACGTTTTGCCCGGTACCATACTTCCATTTGAAGGAGGTACCATACTTCCACTAATTGATCTAGTAAATTTAAAAGTATAGGTTCTAGAGTGTTGAATTTTTCTTCCGACAAATAACCAGTACACATGCCACACATGTACATCAATACAAACTATCTAATTAGTGGGCCCATGTCAATATAAAATATTGAACCATTGCATCATTTTTCACCTCAGTCATCCATTCAATAGCCACCAATCAGACAATTAGGATCAAAATTCTATGCTAATTTCGTGTTGTAGCCAAACATGTAGGACGTGTGTAGCAGACCAGTGGATGATGGCTCTACTCTGCCTACACATCAAATTAAATCGTCTACCTAGTTAGAGAAGGAAATTGAGAACTGATTTAATCTCCTTGCATGAGATATTAAGAAATAAAACTGTCCTCTCTCTTGCATGAGATACTAAGAAATAAAACTGTCCACTCTCTTGTATACAGCAACCCCCCCAAACCAAAACCAAAAAGAAGAAGAAGAAGAAGAAGAAAAGACCCCAAAACAGGCTCAGAACAACAATGTATGTATGCAGTCCTAGTATTAGAGTAGGAAAAACAAAGGGGAAGATTACAAGTCTTAGGCCCATTTGGCCATTAGGGACATGCACCCCATCCCAAGAAGAAGGGAAACATTTGCCCACACCTGCAGTTTTCCATTGCTCTGCATCCTAGGGTGCATGAAATCCGCCGCGAGTAAATCCACCAATGCCATGTAGATCAGGATCCCTGCAGAGGCCGAATTGAAGATCCCTTCCACGATCAGAGCCGTTGGGCTATTCTCATCATAAACCGACGATATCGCTATGCCCAAGGCAATCCCGACTGGGGTAGTCAGGGAGAAAAAGAGCGCCATGATAGCCATCGATTGGGCTTTGAATCTTGCCTGGAGGAAAAAAACCAAACAAGGTATGTTAAGCTCAGTTACATGTTAAGATGTGTCTAAAGCATTTCATTCAGTCATAAACACACATTGTATTTGTATAATGAGCCACTATCTGTGAATAATATTAGTCAGTTCAAGGACTGAAACCAGTACATCAGCAAGACTCGAGCCCGGGCCTCTCGTCTCAAGGGAATGTGGACCACCAGCTCCAATAATGAACCTATTCAAGACACTCCTTTCTACTTTTGTTTTTTTTAAGTAGAAAGAATGGTGTGTTTAGGAGTTAGAGCAGGTCCAGTCCTGGTTTCAGAACTCAAAAATTCAACTAGAGAAATTGTGAGCGGTCGAGTGAGCTCCCATAACTTTGTTTAGTTCTTGCTGCCCATTTGGATGCAACATCAAAAGAGGTGTTTGACACCCAAGTGCTGTTGTGAGCCAAACCCTTAGCCTTGTTGTATATTGGATGCAGTTTCACAAAGCCCATTTGATCTGCCACTAGTCTAAATAGGCACTAAAATGCCGACTCTCCGAAAATTTAGGAAGTCAAATAACAAAATGAAATCCCTTTTGCGGAAGTTGCATCCAAGTGGGCCCTAAAACTTGTAACATTTAATACTTTATAAACATTGTTTGTGTGTGTGTATTCCTTCTTTTTCAAGTATTTCCACAAATATGTAAATCATACCTGAACAATGCATCCACCAAGACCCATGCCCTCAAAGAACTGATGAAAGCTCAAGGCAGCAACAAGAGGCCTAATTGTCGGTGGACTTTCAGAAGCACCCAAGGAAATTCCAATAATTACGGAATGAACCACTATGCCCAATTCCAAAACCTACATCACAAAAGAAAGGTAATTTAGAAAGAAAAAAAACAATATTCTTCCATAAACGTGTTGAAAATTCTCTAACAAAAAAACAAAAAAACAAAAAAAAAAAAAAAAAGCAAATACCTTTGCACGCACTGGTTAGCTCCCCCATTTTAAAATGGTTAGTGGGAATCTAAAAAACATTTTAAAATTCTATATTACAATTTTCATTTTGAAAAGTGTGTCCAGATTCCCACCCACCACTCATGGACTCTGGGAGAGATAGGTGCATGACACTCCCAATTAACACACATGTGCCATAATACAACTTTCTTTACTTCACTAAGATCCTTGGGGACATTTCACCGACCCAGACCTAAACCCTTTCCATGTAGATCTTTCTACCTTTAGAGATGTGAGTTAGAAATTACTTTTCTTACCGGAGAAACCATTTTTGTTAAAACCCTAGTTCTAATATTATGTGATAAATTTAGGAAAATTATAAATTAGAAAAAAAAAAGCCCTATTACATTAAAAATAAAAATTAAAAAAACACCCACCAACACCCATATGATCTACTAACTCACCTTTTACTGTCTGTTTAGCTGCACACTCAAAAGGGGGAATCTGATGCCTAAACATCGTTTGAGCCAAACCCCATTTTGCACTGAGGGTTTGGATGCACTTTTAACAAACCACGTCCCACTTGCTGAAACAGCCAGTAAAAGGCCCAGCTGCCAGATTTGGGAAATCGACGAACAAAGTCAAGCACACGGTTTCACGAGAAAATCCCCTCTCGTGGAAGTTGCATCCAAGTGAGCCCTCATTGATGTTAACATCTCAGATCAGTAATCCCTTTATTTGTGGCCCATCTAGGGTGGGACCCTATAGATTAACAATTTAGATCATCACCAATCCTCCTCTCTCTCTCTCTCTCTCTCTCTCTCTCTCCATTACTGAAACCTAATAAAAACCACCCATTCCATGAATCTCTTGGCAGAATCCACCAACCAAAATAGACCATTTTTTCTCACTTCACCACAGATTAAATAGGATATCTTAGAAAAAAAATCCGATTTTTAATGAAATTCATCGAACTAATTCCATTAACAAAAAAACCCATTAAAATTAAATAAAAAATCTTCAATTAGATCCATTAAAAAAATAAAAAACCAAACATACCTGCGATACGACACGATGTCGAATAAGATCAGTAGAAGAATTCAATTCATGAGACGTCGGTGCCGAACCATGAGCATGCCCATGTGTAGCATGTGTATGCATATGCATATGATCAGAATGCTCATTCGTCCTCTCGACGTCGACAACATTCCCGTCGTTCACCGGCTGGGCCTTGTTGAAGTGCAGCCGCTTATAATACCCCGTCGCGAAAGCGTCCACCATCAACGTCCCGATCGCCGACAACATGGCGACGAACCCCGCGAAAGGGAATTTTCCCCATGGATTATCCTTAAGGCACGGCGACGTTAAATTGTCGAACGCATCCGGTAAAACATGTATCATACCGGTGGCCAGAATCACGCCGGCAGCAAATGCTTTGATGATGAAGAAGATGTCTTTTTCAGGCCGAAGTGCCTCAATTGACTTCCCCAAGATCGGCAGACATACGCCGATCGCGCCCGCTACAAGGATCGAAGCGATTGCAGCCAGCTTCAACCGTAGCGCCACGGTCTTGTTACGATCTTCGGTGCCTGAATCGCATTCACAATCAGCTGTAGCCAGCAATGGTATGAGCAGGAAGTAGAAGATGAAGGCCATGAGGTATGCTTGGAGCTTGTGCATGGTGGGAGCTATTCAGAGTAGAAAAGGAGCGTATAAGAAAAACGTTACAATGAAGAGAAAATTGGGTGCAATGGTGAAAGAGAAGATGTGTGGACGTTTTATAGAGTTTGAAAGTTTTGTTATTACATCATTTATGGTATAAGAAAAAACATCCATCGACACTTCAACCTCATGATGGCCCACCTTAAGAAATTCCAAACACCATGAAAAGGGTGTTTTAGAAAATTTCAAGGGATTAGAGTCATCAGATCTTAGGTTGGTTTTGCACCGTTTAAAAATGGTGGTGTCCAAAATTGTGGGCCCACTGGATTTAGCATATCTCTAATTAATGGGAACTCCCTGACTGTAGGGAACACTGTTATGTATGTGCCTTACATCCACGCCGTCCATTCTATTTAAAAGTTCATTTTAGGGCATGATGCGAAAAATGAGGAAGATCTAAATCTTAGGTGGACCATACCACAGGGAACAGTGGTAATCGAGTATCCATCATTAAAAACAACTTGGGGTCCACTGAAATGTTTATTTGCCATCCAACCTGTTGATAAGGTTACAAAGACCTGGATGAAGGGAACATACAAGTATAAGCTTTATCCAAAACTTTTGTGGGCCACAAGAAGCTTTTAATGGACAAACACCACTTTTTCCTGTTGTGTGGTCCACATGATGTTTGGATCTGCTTCAATTTTGGGATAATACGATAAATGGAGCTGTAAAACTGGATGGACGGTGTGGATGTAAGTCATATACATTAAGGTAGTCCCAACAGTCAGGGATCCACCCAGCTCGGTGGATCCACCGAAGCCGCGCCCCTAATTAAAGGGCTATGAATTGATAGTTAAAATAAAATAGTGGATGGTCCAATTTCGAAGGGAAAGATCAGATGGTTGATATTGTCTTTTAGTTGTAATTTTCCGGCTCTGCTCCATCCACAGCTGGATCAGCGATTTGGGTGGTCTGGATCAAATTTTAGGTTTCTGAGTAAGGGCATTTTAGTCATTTGGTGGGAAGAAGGCGGTGCACGCCTACTATAGTTCACCACCGTTCTTAAAATTGTGGTGATTCATCCTCCTCAAACGAGATGCTCAGGTACGGCAGTGTGAACCGTTCAAACTACGGAGCTCATTGTGGATCATGAGCCAAATCTAAAACACCATATCGATTAAGAAATCCTGACCATCCAATTGATGACTATCAAATGGATGGTCAATCTTAAATTAGTGAGTTGTCCAATTTCTAAGGGCAAAATTAGATGTTTAATGTCATCTATTGGTGTAATTTTGTTCTTAAGCTCCACCCACAATGGGTCAGAGATTTGGAAGGTCTAGATTTCCTTAACACTATGCATGTTTACGGTTGAAGAGTCACCATCATTATTTTTATGGTGGTGAACTATCACAGTAGTGTCAACGGAGCGAAGAAAGGGCCTCTGGAGACATTATGTGCTCATCTTGGCTAGTTGACGGAGATTAGCGGGCTTTTCTAATCAACTCTTAAATTAGAATATTACGAATTTATCTAGCGGAGCATGGTGTGCCATACTCATGCACATGGAACTGTACTTTAATCAAGACCGTCCAAATCAAGTTTCGCAAATTTTCATTTGGTATAAGTGGAAGTAGCAATGATATGAGAACCCCAACCTTTTGATAACTAGCGATAAAAAAACAATATGGAAAATATTCAACTGTCCAAATTTAATGGTTGAATTGGATGGATAGGATGGTTCTACAGACTCATAAGTAATATTTTAGCGATCCATGGTTGGACCCACATTTCAAATGGTCTAGATTAAGTTACTTGTATTCCATGTCTATTTAGTATGTCTGCACGAGTATGGTCCACCATATGATGCTGTAGAACTATGCAGTGCTTCTCCAGATGGAAAGCTCGTATACATGCCGACGTATATCAATACGATTCGTCGGGTCTTTAGCCGTTGAATCTATACATTTTCCAATAATCCAAACCATTAGATTGTTTGATATCACTTTTAGAGAAAGACTGCTTCAACCAACCGATAATTTTATTTTTCAGAGTTAATGATGAACGGCCATCATAATCTTTAAATAATCAAAGGATGAAAATATTCAATCTGACATTATTTTTTAATACTACCCCAATAAAGAACGAACCATATCAGATAAACGTCTCAGATGAATGAAAAGAAGGCAATCCAACGGCTAAAGTCTCGACGTATTGTATTACAATCCATCGTGATGTATTAGAGCAATCCTGGAATCTCAATGCTGCAGTCCGTAGGTGTCTAACACGGCAGGAAGAGAGACTATTACATACACGCAGAGTATGAGGATGTATATGCATGCACATGGCCACTGTAAATATCAGATATAGATATACTTCAATCGAAGCCGTTCAAATGATATTTCTTATCGTCAACGTACCATATCCCTAGATCTGAAACTAATGATCACAACTATCCAATTGGTGGACATCAAACGTCCGGATAAGGAAATCAGATAATCGTCAATTTCCAGTAAAACCAGTGATTAGGACCGTCGGATGAAAACTTTCTTTCGTGGTACGTACACATCTACAAAGATTTTCAAGATTTCGACGGTCCAGATGGGAGATACTTAAGTGCATTGACAGGTGGAGGTTGAGGTTAGTAACCTTGGAGTTAAATGCGAAATTTAAGATGAGGAGTGTTGACAGAATGTTGTCATGAGGGAGCATCAAAAGGAAGGTAGCCTCCGTCTGTAACGGAATTCGGCCGTATTGGGCTAAGTCAATGCCATGATGTTGATATCTATCGTGCCCCTTCATTCAGTAAGTCTCCCCTGTCCATCCGTAGAACCCAAAAGTCCATCAGGTATAAAATACAGGTGGGCCATATCATAGGTAACACTGTGAAATCATACCCGAAATCCCTGAATTCACATTGTGTGGTCCACTTGGGTTTTGAAATGGTCTGATTTTTTGTTTTTATCTTTATCTTGGTGAAGTATATCTGATGCATGGATTGGATGGAAAAAACACACAAAGGTGGGCCAGATAATAAATATGGAGGATTTGATGAGCTGGCGTTCCATCCCAAAATTTCCCATTGGAATAGTACATTTAATCGTTCGATTGTTCTGATTTTTGGTCACATGGTCTTACATTAAAGGACGCATATAATAGACGGAGTGGATCTGATGAACACTCACATGGGTCCCACAATAACGATGGCATGGTACGACGTGAGCGCGACCCTCTTTGAGTTGGGAGCGAATTACTGTAACAGCTTAGTGGGTGTTACCCCTACCGTGTAGGGCCTACCTGGATGTAATTTTTGTATATCCATTCCGTCCATCTGTTTTTATGTCTCATTTTACGAAGAGATTTAAAATTATAAGAAGATCCAAATCTCAGTTGGACCGTACCAAAAGAAAGAGTGATGAAAAACCATTAAAAACATTGTACGGGCCACAAAATCTTTAGATCAGTGTGATCTTTATAATTTCCCTTCATCCAAATATTCTTAACATTATCAACAGGTTGTATTGCAAATAAAAATTAAGAAAACGTTACAATTGGCCCTTTGGAATTTTCATGTGGTGTGGTCCACCTAAGATTTATGTCTATATAATTTTTGGTATCCCGTTCTAAAATGATCCATAGAAACAGATGGACGGCGTTGATATGATGAAAATCATCAATGTGGGCCCCACGGTAGGTGTAACACCCACCACTAAGCTGTTACCCGGAAAACAGCTAATTCGCGCCCGAATTGAATTAGGGTCTTTGTATCTTGTCCGTCAAGTTTCAATGGAAAAGAAGTATTAATAACCAGATAGGTGGCCTGTATCTTTGCACATTGCAAACCAGCTTTCGATATCAAAAAGTGGGTCCCATGTTTCGTTAATCTAGACCATTGATTTTCTTTGTTTCACCTTGGATGGGCTATGGCTGAAAAATAATCTGGATAAGATAAACTTAATCTTTTGATTTATGTCCTACAGATTGATGGTTAAGAAGAAAAATACAGTAAAGGTCAAAGGAGTTAAATGAAAAGTGATTGCTGGAATATCTTTCTAAGCATGGTTCAGAAAATCAGAGCCCATCAATTATGGAAATATACGGCCGAAACTAATGGTTTCCGTTTGAAGCATGACAACGCGTCTTACTATACAAAGAGTCCAACGCATGTGCTGCCACTGGTACACGGACGCGGATTGTGTAGTAAGGAGCTCACCACGCTATAGCGTAGTGTTCATTCTGTGGGGCCCACCGTGATGTATGTGTTTTATCCACACCGTCCATCCGTTGTTCCAGTACATTTTAGGTCATAAACCCAAAGCTGAAGCATATCCAAGAAGGAGGTAGACCGCACCACATAAAATAGCGGGTATAATGACGTACACCGTTGAAACCTTCTTTGGCCTTCATTGATGTTTATTTGCCGTCCAAACTGCTCTGTGGGGAACAACGTGATGTATGTGTTTTATCCACGCCGTCCATCCGTTTTACCGGATCATTTTATGACCTGACCTCAAACTTACAGAATACCCAAGGCTCAAGTGGACCACACCAAACGAAAGAGTGGGAAATGAGCGCCTACCGTTGAAGACATCACAAGGATGACAGAAGTTTTGGATCAAACTGATATTTGTTTTGTCCCTTCATCCAAGCCCGTGTGACCTTATGAACAGTTTGGATGTCAAATAAACATCAATGTGAGCCCTAGGAAGGTTTCAACGTTGGAGGTCATTATATCCACTGTTTTACGTGGTGTGGCTTGTTTCAGCTTTGGATAGTCTTCAACTTTTGGATCAGCTACTAAAATGAGCTCCTAAAATGGATGGACGGTGTGGATATATAAACATCATACATCACAGTGTGCAATGGTGAATCCTCACCCCTCAATACGCGTCCCTGGGGCACAGGATTTTGTACCGAGAAGTCCAGTTTAGTGGTCCGCAGGAGCACGTCCTTACATGTATGAGATTCAGACTGTTCATCTCTTGCACCGGAAAAATCAGAATAGTTGATGATCCAACCTGCAAATTGGTGGATCGTCGCCAATTGATATTGGCCATTCGTTGGATCAAACCATCTATTTTAACTAGAAAAAATCGCTGGTAGGTGTAGTTTTTGGCGTGTGGCCCACCCATTGTAGAACACGGCAGATGAGCGGTCCGGATCCGATACACGTATGCCACATGGACATAGAGAGAATGCTAATTATCACAACCCTAGATATCTATGATGGATACTTCTGCTAATCGAGGTTGATCGAACGGGAGGCCCATGTGATGTAACCTCATATCTCCATCATAAATGACCGTAGACGTCCAATTTAGCTACTAATAAAATGGCCCATTCTTTTCATCAAGCACGGGAGAGAGTGAGCATGGCCCATTCCGTGGTTGGTTCACCTGTTCACTCATCAGACGGTTGAGATGGTTTGAGAGGTTCGCTAACGAGACACTCAACCTGCTTGCCATTTCTGTTGCCCATATGGTCATGATCAAGACCGTTGGTCTAGAATCTCACTGATCGGATGATTGTCATGTATTTCCCATATGATCCATCTGCCATGAAAAATCTGTAGATGAAAGGTCTAGATATTACAGTCTTTTTGTTACCCATACACGGTGGAAGTGATGGGATTTTTACTGCAATAGCCCCACTTGAGGCTAATTTTACAAAAATTTTAATTTCTCCGAGGATCATCTTTTTTAGCCTTTTCATGAGAAATTATAAAACTTTCAATCAAAAATGCCCCTCAAACCACCGTACGTCCACGAAGAGGCGGAGGCCGTCCTGGGCGTTAAAAAGGGCTCCACCGTGGGCTCCACCATAATGCATATGTTACAATATCCATGTCATCCATCCATTTGGAGAGACCATTCTAGGGGGATGAGCCAAAGAATGAAACAGATCCAAAGCTTAAGAGCACCTCACTAAAGAAAACGGTGGGGATTGATGTCCTACCATTAAAAACTTCTTAGGGTCACAAAAGTTTTCAATCAAGCTGATATTTGTGTTTTCCCTTCTTCCATGTCTCTACGAACTTATGAATGGGTTGGATCTCAAATAAACATCATGGTGGGCACCATCAAGGTTTTAATGGTCACATCACTATCCCCATTGTTTTCTTTGGTGGGGTCCACTGAAGAATTGGACCTATCTCTATCTTTAGATCATGCCCTAAAATGATCTCTCCAAATGGATGGACATCGGATATAACAAATACATCACGGTGGGGCCCATAGAAGTTGGTGACGTCACTTCAGTAGGATGGAAGCCCTCTGACCACTTGCTCCTGCGTACGTCCATGAAAAGGCAAAGGCCCTCTTGGGCATTACAAAGGGGCTCCACCGTGGCCCCCACCATGATACATATGTTACATCCATGTCATCCATCCTTTTTGCAAGATCATTTTAGGTCCATCTCTGAGATAGATCCAGATCGCAGGTGGGCCACACCATAGGGAATAGTTGGGACAACGATGTCCACTGTTGATTCCCTGGGCACTGTGGATTCCCCCTGACACTTTGTGGATTCCCCTAAGCCTAAGGAAGGCTTCAACGGTAGGCATCACTGCCCTCGCTATTTTTTTATAGTGGGCCTACAGGGCCTTTGAATCAAGCTGATATTTGTGTGGTCCCTTTATACATGTCTATGTGACCATATCAACAGGATTGGATGACAAATAAATATCAAAGTGGGCCTGGAAAAGTTTCAATAGTGGACATCCTTGTCGCAACTATTTTGTTGTAGTATGGCCCACTCGAGATCTAGATTTGGCCCAAAATAGGGCCTAAAGCCTAAAATATTTGGAAAAATGGATGCACGACATGGATGAACATATACAACATGGTGGGTCCCACAAGTAGACCACCCGTCCACGCTCAAGAGGGCTTCCACCTCTTCATGGTCGTACACAGGAGTAGGTGGTGAGAGGGGCATTTTCGACACAAAGGTTTGTAATTTCTTGTGAAAAGGTTGAAAAAGATGAGCCCCATGAAAAATTGGACTTTTAGTAAAAATGGTTACACCTCAGGACTATTGTAGTGAATATCCTGGAAGTGATGCCAAATGAAAAAACTGTTAAAGTGAACCTAAATTGTTGATTTAGTCAATAAAAGGGCGCTACTATAGTAGAAAGACGAAATTTTAACCCTGAATCATTGTTCAAGACTATTTTTCCCTTTTGCTCCTTTTCAGAAAGTACGACAATTGAGTAACTCGTAAGTTAAAGTCAGTTTCAACTGAATCGAGAGAGTAAATCTCAACAAAGAGTGAATTGACCTGTCATGCAAGATCAAATTCGTTCATTTGAACCAACCACCATTGAATCCCCCAGGTATCACCTTATTAGATTATTACACAACCACTCGGTGGCCCACAAAAGTATCAACAATCTACATTAATTTTGGTCATAACTCCCTCATTACACAAAAGGGTCCCACAAAAATGATCATAACTCTCTCATTACATGTTGAATTTGGATGATCAAATACTTGTTGGAAGGGTTTAGGGCCTTTACCTCATTGGTAGACTCTGCGGAGTTTCAACAAGATGTCTAGGTCTCGAAACCCATCAGGGTGAAATTCCTGCTGCTAACTGCACCAGTGGGTGCGTCGCATGACTGACCGGGTGGGTGTGTTGCGCGATTAACTGGGTGGGTGCGTTGCATGACTGACTAAAAAAAAGTACTTGTTGGAAAGCTAATTGAATGATTTTTAAGATGGCTATAGAATCACCTCATTTAGACACTGTATGATAGGTCAAAATTGAGTCTAAGTAACTGCGGATCACACCCGCATCTTATGTGCCACGAAAATGGTCATAACTCTCTTGTTACATGTTCGATTTGGGTGATCAAGTACTTGTTGGAAAGATAATTGAATGTTCTTTCAAATAGTTTAGAAATCCTTATTTGGACACCATTGGATAGCTTAAAAGTGGGTCCAAGTCACTATGGATCGCTGATCAACATTGTGGATCGCCGATGATCACTGTGTCCCATAAAAACGGTCATAACTCTCTCGTTACATGTCGAATTTGGGTGATGAAGTCTTGTAGAGGGCATTGAACGTGGGTGTTATGCCTGTAATGGGCGGGGTGATTCCCGACGACATGGGTTATGACTGTAACTCCTGGAGACGTGTCCAGTTTATTCGAACTCGTACGTGATCTGTCACTCGCCTTTATGGAGGTCATGTGCCTGGTTAGCCTAGGGGCAGAGCTCGTCGACTGATCTCATCATTGGTCGATGGAGTTCGTCACCCGAGCTCCTCACTTCGTAGGTCGTCCTAGAGGTCTCAAGTCGGCTTTGTCATAACTTTGGTTCTTGTCCTGGGCCTAGTCCCAACCAGGTCGGCCTCGACTCTTGTCCTTGGCCTAGTCCCATGTCGGATTTAGTGCATGACGTGGACCTAAATTGGGTATAGCCTAATGTGAACTAAGCTCTAAAAGAGATGCAAATAAATACTCTTCTGCCACGACTAAGCTGCCTCCGCTGTGATGTGGCGGGATTTGTTTGGACAAGGCTATTTAAAGCATGTATCGAATCAAATTTGATTGCATAGTGAGTTACACTGGACGTTCTTATCGTATCGAGTAAACCTTCTTGGGCTCACTGTGAATGTACATGGTTCATTCATGCTAACCATCCATTTTCTAGCTCATTTTTGGGGTTGAATCCAAAATTAAAGCATATACAAAGCTCAAGTGAACCATACCACAATAAACATTGAGAATAATAATTTCCACTGTTGAGACCTTCCTAGGGGCAGTGATGTTTATTTGTCATCCAATCCATTCATAAGATCAGGAAGACACATCTTGACCCAAAACTTCTGTGATCACCAAGAAAATTTCTTCAACGATAGACATTCAATTCACACTCCTTCCTGTAATGCAGTCAACTTGAGATTTTTATATGCTTCACTTTTGGGCTCAAGCCATAAAATTATCTCATAAAATGGATAAAGATAAAATACATAAATCACAATGGGCACTACAAAGTTTACTCAGTGCGCAATTGGCTTCGGTAACGAAATTGTTATTTCATGGACCCCATCTTCAATGGCAGCTCCCATCCAAACAAATCCTACCACCTCCATGTGTATGTCCCTTTCAGTGGCTGGCAAATGAAAGCAATCGTTCACATTCACGCCAACGTGACAACTGTACCGGCTTGGATATGGAATATCAAGTCTACACCACTTGTCCATTAAAGAACGGGAGCGAATTAGGTGTAACACCTTAGTGGGTGTTACCTCTACCGTTCGAGGCCTACTTTGATGTAGTTTTTATTATCCATCCCGTCCATCTGTTGTTACGTCTAATATTATGACATGATCCAAAATTATAAGAAGATCCAAATCTCAGGTGAACCATACCAATAGAAAGAGTGATGAATAATCATTAAAGGCATTTTGCAGGCCACAAAAGTTTTAGATCAAGATGATATTTAACTTTTCCTTTTATCCAGACTTTCTTGACATTATCAAGAGCTTGGATTGCAAATAAACATTACCAAAACCTTATGATGGGCTCTTTGAAAATTTTAATGGTGAGCAGTCTATTAGCACTGTTTCCTAAAATGTGGTATGGTCCACTTGAGATTTGGATTTGCATTATTTTTGGAAGACCATCCTAAAATGTGATGTAGAAACGCTTGGACGGCACGGATATACAAAATACTATCCATGTGGGCCACGTGGTAGGGGTAACACCCACTAAGCTGTTCCCGGGTAACAGCTAATTCGCTTCTGTCCGTACACATGTCAGATACATCAAATCAAAACCATCGAAGACTTGACCAACTGTAGATCGATCATATCCCAGTCTTGTTTGGGCGCGAATTTCCTGCGAAAGCTTGGGCAGGAGTTCCTGCACTGGAAACCAAGGTGGGGTCACAGTGATGTTTTTTTTATAAATTCACCTCATTCATTCGTTTTGGGAGCTCATTTTAGGACATTAAAAAAATGAACTATATCCAAGACTCAAGTGGGCCTCAATAAAGGAAAAGGTGGGTAGGTAAATTACTGCCGTTGAAACCTCCCTGGAGTCCACAGTGATGCTTATATGACATTCATACCGTTCATAACGTCACTGTTACTGGGATGAGCTGAAAAACAAATATTATCCTGATTCGAAACTCCTGTAGCTCCACAAATATTTCAACTGTGGACGCTCGATCCTTACGTTTTCGGCCCACTTGAGTCTTTGATCCGATTCATTTTTATTATCATGTCCTAAAATGAGTCCCCAAAATGGATGGACAGGGTGGATTTATCAAAAAAACATCACTTTGGCCCGACCTTGTTCCCAACGTAGGAAATTTCGGCGCAAGGCTCTCCAGGAAATCCTCGAGTAGGATAGCATGATAAAGCCTTTCGCGGCATCTCCTGCACTCAGAATCTAGGTGGGGCCACCGTGATGTTTTTGAGAAATCTATGCCGTCCAACTATTTTATGAGATCATTTTACGTGTTGCAACAAAAAATGAACAGGATCCAATAGTCAAGTTGAGTCTTAGATTCCGTTCATTTTTTGTTGCAACACCTAAAATCATCTCATAAAACGGTTGGACGGCATAGATTTCTCACAAACATCACGGTGGCCCCACCTAGATTACGAACGAAGGAGATGCCTGCGAAAGGCTTTCTCAGGCAATAGCGTCCGTCCTGTGTTATGTCCAATGGAAGCACACTGCGTGGTGTGCCACACATTGACCTCCGAAAGCGGCTTTGATGGTTCCCCAGTTCCACCGAGGTGTTTGGGATCCCTGGCTGTGGGGCCCACCGTAATGTATATGCCTGATTTCTAGCTGTCCATCTATTTTGAAAATTAATTTTATGGTAGTCTATAGTATGGGATGGAAACAGTTGTAGCTGACCATTAAAAACTTCTTGTAGGCCACAAAACTTTTGGATCAAGCTAATATTTGTGTGGTCTCTCCATCTTAGCATTTCTAACGTTATCAATAGATTGGATGACAAATAATTCAATTATGACTTTCCTGTGGTTTTGGATCAAACTGATATTTGTGTTTTCCTTCATCCAAGTTCGTGTCACCTTATGAACAGTTTGGATGTCAAATAAACATCAATGTGAGCCTAGGAAGGTTTCAACGTTGGACGTCATTATATCCACTGTTTTACGTGGTGTGGCTTGTTTCAGCTTTAGATAGTCTTCAATTTTTGGATCAGCCACTAAAATGAGCTCCTACAATGGATGGACGGTGTGGATATATAAAAATCAAACATCACAGTGTGCAATGGTGAATCCTCACCACACAATACGGCGTCCCTAGGGCACAGGATGTTGTACCGAGAAGTCCAGTTTAGTGGTCCGCAGGAGCACGTCCTTACATGTATGAGATTCAGACTGTTCATCTCTTGCACCGGAAAAATCAGAAGAGTTGATGATCCAACCTGCAAATTGGTGGATCGTCGCCAATTGATTTTGGCCATTCGTTGGATCAAACCATCTATTTTAACTAGAAAAAATCGCTGGTAGGTGTAGTTTTTGGCGTGTGGCCCACCCATTGTAGAACACGGCAGATGAGCGGTCCGGATCCGATACACGTATGCCACATGGACATAGAGAGAATGCTTATCACAACCCTAGATATCTATGATGGATACTTCTGCTGATCGAGGTTGATCGAACGGTAAGCCCATGCAATGTAAACTCATATCTCCATCATAAATGATCGTAGACGTCCAATTTAGCTACTAATAAACATCGCCCATTCTTTTCATCAAGCACGGGAGAGAGTGAGCATGGCCCATTCCGTGGTTGGTTCATCTGTTCACTCATCAGACGGTTGAGATGGTTTGAGAGGTTCGCTAGCGAGACACTCAACCTGCTTGCCATTTCTGTTGCCCATATGGTCATGATCAAGACCGTTGGTCTAGAATCTCACTGACCGGATGATTGTCATGTATTTCCCATATGATCCATCTGCCATGAAAAATCTATAGGTGAAAGGTCTAGATCTTACAGTCTTTTTGTTAACCATACACTGTGGAAGTGATGGGATTTTTACTGCAATAGCCGCACTTAGGCTAATTTTACAAAAAGTCTAATTTCTCCGAGGATCATCTTTTTTAGCCTTTTCATGAGAAATTATAGAGCTTTCAGCCAAAAATGCCCCCCTGACCACCACCGTACATCCACGAAGAGGGGAAGCCCTCCTCAGCGTTAAAAAGGGTTCCACCGTGGGCTCCACCATAATGCATATGTTACAATATCCATGCCATCCATCCATTTGGAGAGACCATTCTAAGGGGATGAGCCAAAGAATGAAGCATATCCAAAGCTTAAGAGCACCTCACCAAAGAAAACGGTGGGGATTGATGACCTACCATTAAAAACTTGTTGGGGTCACAAAAGTTTTCAATCAAGCTGGTATTTGTGTTTTCCCTTCTTCCATGTCTCTATGAACTTATGAATGGGTTGGATCTCAAATAAACATCACGGTAGGCACTAGCAAGGTTTTAATGGTCACGTCACTATCCCCACTGTTTTCTTTGGTGGGGTCCAGTAAAGAATTGGACCTGCCTCATTCTTTAGATCATGCCCTAAAATGATCTCTCCAAATGGATGGACGGTGTAAATATAACAAATACATCACGGTGGGCCCATAGAAGTTGGTGACATCACTTCAGTAGGGTGGAAGCCCTCTGACCACCTGCTCCTGCGTACGTCCATGAAGAGGCAAAAGCCCTCTTGGGCGTTACAAAGGGGCTCTACCATGGGCCCCATCATGATACATATGCTACATCCATGTCATCCATCCTTTTTGCAAGATCATTTTACGTCCATCTTTGAGATAGATCCAGATCGCAAGTGGGCCATACCATAGGAAACAGTTGGGACAATGATGTCCACTGTGGATTCCCCCTGACACTGTGGATTCCCCTAAGCCTAAGGAAGGCTTCAACGGTAGGCATCACCGCCCTCACTATTTTCTGATAGTGGGCCCATAAGGCCTTTGAATCAAGCTGATATTTGTGTAGTCCCTTTATACACGTCTATGTGACCATATCAACAGGATTGGATGACAAATAAATATCAAAGTGGGCCTGGAAAAGTTTCAACAGTGGACATCATTGTCCCAACTGTTTTGTTGTAGTATGGCCCACCCGAGATCTAGATTTGGCCCAAAATAGGGCCTAAAGCCTAAAATATCTAGAAAAATGGATGGACGACTTGGATGAAACATATACAACATGGTGGCTCCCACAAGTGGACCACATGTCCACGCCCAAGAGGGCTTCCACCTCTTCATGGTTGTACGTAGGAGCAGGTGGTGAGAGGGGCATTTTCGACCCAAAGGTTTGCAATTTCTTGTGAAAAGGTTGAAAAAGATGAGCCTCATGAAAAATTGGACTTTTAGTAAAAATAGCCTCACCTCAGGACTATTGTAGTGAAAATCCTGAAAGTGATGCCAAATGAAAAAAAACTGTTAAAGTGACCCTAAATTGTTGACTTGGTCAACAAAAGGGCACTACTATAGTAGAAAGATGAAATTTTGACCCTGGATCATTTTTCAAGACTATTTTTCCCTTCTGCTCATTTTCAGAAAGTACGACAGTTGAGTGACCTGTAAGTTAAAGTCGGTTTCAACTGAATCGAGAGAGTAAGTCTCAACAAAGAATGAATTAACCTTCCATGCAAGATCAAATTCGTTCATTTGAACCAAACACCATTGAATCCCCCAGGTAGGACTTTATTAGATTATCATACAGCCACTCGGTGGCCCACAAAAGTATCAATAGTCTAGCGCCCCAGTGCAGCCTGGCTGTGGTCCGAGCGTGGGTTGCATCCGGGTCCCCGTTGGGGACTGGTTGGGCTTCGAAAATAGTGCTCCAGTTGGTAGGGCCTGGGTGAGGTTAGTCCCACATCGGAAGGATGAGCGCCCTGATTCTGGGCTATATGTGCGGTTCTCACCTTCCCTGTACAGACGCGTTTTGGGGGAAACCTCGGGACCAAAACCGTGCGGGCGCGCGTGCGTGCCCAGAGCGGACAATATCTGTACAGTGTTTGTGGGGGCGTTACAGGTGGTATCAGAGCCGAGGGCGGCTCTGCCCTGAGGGTGGGGGATTCTAGCGCCCCAGTGCAGCCTGGCTGTGGTCCGAGCGTGGGTTGCATCCGGGTCCCCGTTGGGGACTGGTCGGGCTTCGAAAATAGCGCTCTAGTTGGTAGGGCCTGGGTGAGATTAGTCCCACATCGGAAGGATGAGCGCCCTGATTCTGGGCTATATGTGCGGTTCTCACCTTCCCTGTACAGACGTGTTTTGGGGGAAACCTCAGGACCAAAACCGTGCGTGCCCAGAGCGAACAATATCTGTACAGTGTTTGTGGGGGCGTTACAAATAGTCTACATTAATTTCGGTCATAACTCCCTCATTACACAAAAGGGTCCCACGAAAATTATCATAACTCTCTCATTACATGTTAAATTTGGACGATCAAGTACTTGTTGGAAAGCTAATTAAATGATTTTTAAAATGGCTATGGAATCACCTCATTTGGACACTGTATGATAGGTCAAAATTGAGTGTAAGTAACTGCGGATCACACCTGCATCTTATGTGCCACAAAAATGGTCATAACTCCCTCGTTACATGTTCGATTTGAGTGATCAAGTACTTGTTGGAAAGATAATTGAATGTTCTTTCAAATGGTTTAGAAATCTTTATTTGGACACCATTAGATAGCTTAAAAGTGGGTCCAAGTCACTATGGATCGCTGATCAACATTGTGGATCGCCGATGATCACTGTGTCCCACAAAAACGGTCATAACTCTCTGGTTACATGTCGGATTTGGGTCATTAAGTATTGTAGAGGGCATTGAACGTGGGGTGTTATGCTTGTAATGGCCGGCGTGATTCCCGACGATATGGGTTATGACTGTAACTCCCAGAGACGTGTCCTTTATGACGGTCATGTGCCTGGTTAGCCTAGGGGCAGAGCTCGTCGGCCGATCTCATCATTGGTCGATGGAGCTCGTCACTCGAGCTCCTCACTTCGTAGGTCGTCCTAGAGGTCTCAAGTCAGCTTTGTCGTAACTTTGGTTCTTGTCCTCGGCCTAGTTTCAGATAGGGCTGCACACGATTCAATTTATGATCAATTTATCGATTGAATCGAATCGAACAAATTGAATCAAATCGAATCGATTCGTTCTACAAGATCAATTCAATTCAAATTTTTTTTTTTAAATTCAATTTCAATTCAATTTTAATTTTTAGTTCCGATCGAATGAATCAAATCGAAAATTGAATTGATCTGTATCGAATTGAATCGATTGATCAAATTGAATATATATATATATATATATATATATGGACGGTATGGATGAACTAAATACATCATAGTGTGTTTTATCTAGGCCGTCCATATATTTTTATATATAAATTTACGGAAAATTTTTATAAAATTAGAAAGATGTATATCTCAGATTATCACACCACAACAAAATAATGGGAATTGAACGTCTACCATTCAATTCTTCTTAGGGCCCATTGTAATGTTTATTTGCCATCCAACATGTTAATAAGGTCACATAGACCTAGAGGAAGGGAAAAAACAAATATTAGCTTGATACCAAACTTCTAAGCCCCCCAAAAGTTTTCAATAATAAGCATCAATTCCTCAATATTTTCTTGTGGTGTGGTCCACTTGAGATTTGGATATGTCTCATTTTTGGGATAATGTCTTAAAATCAGATGGAAAAATGGATGGAGGGCCTAGATAAAGCACATACACCATGGTGGGGCCCACAAAGCTTTGAAAGCACCCTCCTGCATATCCGTGCCCACCTAAGAGTCCAAGACGAATCAGATTGCATACTTAGTAACTCAATGCGCTTGGCGTACTGAGTAAATTCTGTTGAGCCCACGGTGATTTATTCGTTTTATCCACTATGTTCATCCACTTTAAAAGATAATTTTATGGCTTGAGCCCAAAATTGAAGTGTATACAAAGCTCAAGTGGCACACAATAGGAAACAATGTGAATTGAACCTCTACCATTGAAAAATTATTATAGGCCATAGAAGTTTTGAGTCAAGCTGATATTTGTGTTTTTCATTCATACATGTCAACCTGATCTTACGAATAGGTTAGATGACAAATAAACATTACTGTGGGCCCTGGGAAGGTTTCAACGGTGGAAATTATTATTCCCACTGTTTCATGTGGCATAGTCCACCCAAGTTTCGAATATGCTTCAATTTTAGGCTCAACGGCTAAAATGAGCAGGCAAAACGAATGGACGATGTGGAAACCAAATGCATTTAAAGTAGGCCCAATTAAGTTTAATCAGTACGACAAAAGCGTACTAACTTAGTACGCAATCTCTAAAGTTCGCCCAAGAGTGAATTAAGTGTTACGTTGGTAACAACTTAGTGGGTTGTATCCCTACCATGTGGGGCCTACCTTGATGTATTTTTTGTATATCCATTACGTTCATCTAATTTTACATCTCATTTTAGGACATGATCCAAAATTATAAGAAGATCAAATCTCAAGTGAACCATACCAAGAAAAAGAGTGATGAATAACCATTAAATATATTTTTCAGGCCTCAAAAGCTTTGGATCAATACGATCTTTCTAATTTCCATGTATGGACCAGTTATTATGCATTTGTTTTCAGAAGTATTTCTACTAATATTACTATTTGAGGTACTATAAAATCTAACCCTATAAAACTTAAAAGTTTTCAATTTGTAATGTGTGAAAAATCAAATCGAATTGAATCGAAAAATTCATTGATTCAATCTCAATTCAATTCCAAAAAAAATTGGGTCAATTCAATTTCAATTCGAAATTTCAACATTAAGATCAATTCAATTTCAATTTCAATTTCAAAAATTAAAGATCAATTCAATTTCATTTTCATCCAAAAATTGAATTGATCGAATCGATGTGCAACCCTAGTCCCAGGTCGGCCTCGGCTCTTGTCTTCGGCCTAGTCCCATGTTGGATTTAGTGCATGAGGTGGACTTAAAGTGGGTATAGCCTTACGTGAACCAAGCTCTAAAAGAGATGCAAATAAATACTCTTCTGCCACGACTAAGCTCCCTCCGCTGTGATGTGGCGGGATTTGTTTGGACAAGGCTATTGTCAGCCATGGCCATTTAAAGCATCTATCGAATCAAATTTGATTGCTTAGTGAGTTACTCTGGATTCTCTTATTGTACTGAGTAAACTTTATTGGGCTCATTGTGAATGTACATGGTTCATTCATGCTGACCATCCATTTTTCTAGCTCATTTCTAGGGTTGAATCCAAAATTAAAGCACATACAAAGCTCAAGTTAACTATATCACATTAAACAATGAGAATAATAATTTCTACCGTTGAGACCTTCCTAGGGGCCAGTGATGTGTATTTGTCATCCAATCTATTCATAAGAACACAAAGACACATCTTGACCCAAAACTTCTGTGACCGCCAAGAAAATTTCTTCCACAATAGACATTCAATTCACACTGCTTCCTGTAGTGCAGTCAACTTGAGATTTTTATATGCTTCATTTTTGGGCTCAGGCCATGAAATTATCTCGTAAAATGGATAAAGATAAAATACATAAATCACAGTGGGCACTACAGAGTATACTCAGTGGACCCATCTTCGATGGCCGCTCTCATCCAAACAAATCCTACCACGTCCAAATATATGTCCCTTTCGGTGGCTGGCAAATGAAAGCAATCGCTCACTTTCAGTACGCCAACGTGACAACTGGACCGCTTTTGCGCTTGGATTTGGAATATCAAGTCCACTGCTTGGCCTTAAAGAACAGGAGCGAATTAGTTGTTACCCTCGTAACACCTCAGTGGTGTTACTCCTACCGTGTGGGGCCTACCTTGATGTATTTTTTGTATATCCATGCTGTCCATCTGTTGTCCATCTGTTGTTCCGTCTAATATTAGGATGCGATCCAAAATTATAAGAAGATTCAAATCTAAGGTGGACCATACTAATAGAAAGAGTGATGAATAATCATTAAAGGCATTTTGCAGGCTACAAAAGTTTTAGATCAAGATGATATATAACTTTTCTCTTCATCCAGACTTTCTTGACATTATCAAGAGCTTGGATTGCAAATAAACATTACCAAAACCTTATAATGGTCTCCTTGAAAATTTTAATGGTGGGCAGTCAATCAGCACTGTTTCTAGTGGTATGGTCCGCTTGAGATTTTAATTTGCATAATTTTTGGAAGACCATCCTAAAATGGGATGTAGAAACGGATGGACGGCGTAGATATACAAAATACTATCCATGTGGGCCACACGGTAGGGGTAACACCCAATAAGTTGTTCCCGGGGTAACACCTAATTCGCTCCCTTCCGTACACATGTCAGATACATCAAATCAATCTTATCCCGTCCGTACACATGGAAGACTTGACCTACTGTAGATCGATCTTATCCCAGTCCTGTTTGGACGAGGATTGCCTGCGAGAGCCTTTCGCAGCATCTCCTGCGCTCGGAATCTAGGTGGGGCCACCGCGATGTTTTGGAGAAATCTACGCCGTCCAACCATTTTGTGAGATCATTTTAGGCGACCAAAAATGAACGGGATCCAATAGTCAAGTTGAGTCTTGAATCCCGTTCATTTTTGGTAGCAACACCTAAAATCATCTCACAAAACGGTTGGACGGCGTCGCTTTCTCACAAACATCACAGGGGGCCCCACCTAGATTCCGAGCGGAGGAGATGCCTGCTAAAGGCTTTCGTTGGCAATCCGCGTCCGTCCTGTGTTATGTCCAATGGAATCGCATTGCGTGGTGTGCCACACGTCGACCTCCGGAAGCGGCTTTGATGGTCCCCAGTTCCACCGAGGTGTTTGGGATCCCTGGCTGTGGGGCCCACCGTAATGTATGTGCCTGATTTTTAGCTGTCCATCCATTTTGAAAATTAATTTTAGGCAGGTTGCCTATAGTATGGGATGGAAACGGTTGTAATTGATTATTAAAAACTTCTTGTAGGTCACAAAACTTTTGGATCAAGCTTATATTTATGTGGTCTCTCCATCTTGGCATTTCTAACATTATCAACGGGTTGGATGACAAATAATTCAATTATGACTTTCCAGTGGTATAGTCCACCTAAGATTTCGATATGCACGTCTGGGTGTAAGGCACATACATCAAGTGGCCCCACAGTCAAAGATCCACCAAAACGGCGCCCATGGTGTCTCGACGTCACCAAGATCTGTGGGACCCACCATGATGTACATATTATATCCAGTTCATCCAATTTTGCGCGATCATTTTAGATCATGTGTCCAAAAAATAGGAAGATTTAAAGCTCAAGTGTACCACGGCATGGAATTCAGTTTTAACAATAACATCTACTTTTGAAACCATCCTAAGGCTCACTATGATGTTTATATGCCATCCAACCTGTTCATAAGGTCACATAGACCGGGATGTGGGGGAAAACACAAATATCAGCTTGATCCAAAATTTCTTGGCCCCAGGAAGTTTTCGATGTTTGACTTTTATGCCCCACTTATTTCTATGATGTGGTCCACTTTAGCTTTGGATGTACCTCATTTCCGGTGCCATGCCCTATAATGATATTGAAATATAGATGGCCAGTGCGGACATACAACATACATCATGGTGGGGCCACCATGAGGTCGGCGGTGCCCGTGTGTGGCACACCATGCAATCGGCTTCCACTGACGAGCTATTTGTTAATTTATTACTTTTGAGTTAGTTTGTACCGAACATTGGATGTCCATCTGTGGTAAGCTACGCTTTTATGGTGGTTCCGGACGCGGATTAGCTACTGAAGTGACGTTACCAAATTCTGTGGGTCCCACCATGATGTATGTGTTGTATCCACACCGTCCATCCATTCGGAGAGATAATTTTACAGTATGATCCAAAGAACGAGGCAGATCCAAAGTTCCAAAGTTCAAGTGGACCCCAACATAGAAAACAGTGGGGATTGAACGCCTACCATTAAAAACTTCTTTGGACCACAGAAGTTTTTGATCAATCTGATATTTATGTTTTCCCTTATTCCAAGTATGTGTTAACTTATAAACAGGTTAGATCTCAAATAAACATCATGGTGGACCCTAAGAAGGTTTCAACAGTAGACGTCATTGTCTCCACTGTTTTTGTGGTGGGGTCCACTTGAACTCTGGATCTGCCTCACTCATGCCCTAAAACAATCTCTCCAAATGGATGGATGGTGTGGATACAATACATACATCATGATGAGGCTCATAGAAAGTGGTGACGTCACTTCACTAGCCAGTAGCTAATCCTCAACGGGTGGTTTTAATTTGGGGCCGAGCTCGGATTGGGTGCTATACACCTGTTAGGAAGCAGCCACAGCATTAGTAGATAACAAGTGGGATCCGGCTGATGTGATAGGTCTAACATTTCTCCCTTATTATTGAGGTGCGGGTTCACATGCTCTCTATCAATACCGGGGTGACATGTTCCCGTCCTGTTGGGTGGGGTAGTATCCGATTGACCCCTTTGAAGGAGGATACTGAGGAAAACTCTATGGGGGCCCACTGTGATTTACATATTTTATCCACTCTGTCCATCCATCCATCTTAATAGATAATTTTAAATATGATGCCAAAAAACGAAGCATATCATAATCTAAAATGAAACACACCACAGGAAAGGTGTGAACTGAATGTCTATCATTGAAAAGTTCTCGGAGAACAAAGAAGTTTTGGATCAAGTTGATATTTGTGTTTTCCCTTCATCCATGTTCATATGATCTTATGAACAGGTTAGATGACAAATAAACATCACTGTGGGGCCTGAGAAGGTTTCAACGGTGGAAATCATTATTCCCATTATTTCCTGTGCATGGTCCACTTAAGATTTGGATATGCTTAAATTTTGGGCTCAACCATTAAAATGAGCTGAAAAAACATGCACATACATTTTAGGTTGGCCCATGAGAGTATACTCCGCACGATAAGAACGCAATCCGATTTCTTTGGAGCAATGGCACGTGTACGTTATGGAGGGCCCACCATATTAATTGTGGTATAGTGCCTAGCCGCACCCAACCTCTCCACTATAATCTGAAGCGGCGACGCAAAAACAAGGAAGACTCCTATGATGGGATTTTGTGCGTGTGAAATGGAGAAATCTGAATGCCAGCCATCATATATTGACCTGAAGACTTCCCTCCAACTTTGAATAAAACCATATCCTTCCTCTGGATTTATGTGGTCCTGCTCTGCTGATCCACACCGTTGATCTGATCAGACTCATGGATAGCCTATGCCCCCCAAAAAATCTCCTAGTTAAGTTGCACCATTGGTGTTATATTTTCACAACCATCTACTTTCAAGCCACAGATCAAGAGCATAGGATTGACCACCAAAGCATGGGTCCCAAATTGGACGGCATGTGGGCGATGTGGGCCCGATGAGCCCATGCTCGGGCCGAGAATCATACAATTCTGATGCTACAGGTTAAGTGTTCCTGGCCATACACATGCTTATCAGCAAAGACTTTGTGAGGGTCTTGGTCTTTTTGTCTCATAATGCATAATGCAATGAACATTTTCTTCTTCCTTCTATTTTGTTTTTATTGTTTTTTTTATCTTCACCTTTTCCTTTTTTTCTCCCTTTTAGTAAAGAAATGTTCCTTAGTTTGAAAAAGGACTAAAAGCTTTGCTAAGGTGGACCTTGATTCACCAAAGAAATGGACGGCTGAAAATACTATGGGCCATTTTTTTTTTTTTTTCTTCTCCTCTAAATTTGACCCTTGTCGGCCAAAAGAGGAAGGGAACATTGTGGGATGAATTATCACAATAGAAGAACCCTCACCAATGCAATGATTTGGATTGGGTCGTTACTCATGCCTTAGTGGTAGACTCACAAGTGTTTTAACTAGTTCTACGAGTTCGATTACCCATTATGGTATAAAAAGTCCACTGTGATGTGAGTGCAAGGGTGTGTGAGGGGTGTGGGTGTGAGATGTTCTAATTGGTGTGATTTTGGAAGGGCCCGATCAAGAGGTTGGCTATAAATGGGATGTTCAGATTTGATGTCCATTCACACCATGAGGATTAATAATTATAGGTGTAGCTTGGGGATTCACTGAGGTGGGTTCCTTAACCATATGCCCATTGTGATGTATTTGTCTTATATCCATGCTGTTTATCTATTTTGAAGACTAATTTTAGGGCATAAACTAAAAAATGAAATAGATTCAAATCTAAGGTAGACCATAATCTAGGAAACCATTGTAATCAACTATTAAAAACTTATGGTAGGCCACAAAAGTTTTGGATCAAGTTGATGTAATTGTGTGGTCTCTTCATCCAAGTCTTTGTGACCTTATCAACGAGTTGGATTGCAAATAAACATTTTGCAGGCACTCTTGAAGTTTTTTAATGGTGGAGATACAATCATTATTGTTTTCGGTGGTATGGTTCACATAAGATTTGGATCTATTTCAGATTTAGGATACCCAACCGTGCCCAATAATTACATGATGCTTTGTACCACAAAGGTGTACAATATGCCCCCACCATTCCTGCATGTGATCATTGATCTAGACTAGGGCTGTCAACGGATTAGATTTGGAGCGGATCAGAGTTCGATCTAATTTGTGATCCGAATGATCCGAATTCGATCCGAGATCCAATGGATTTCTAAACATTTTATCAGAAATCTAATCCAATAGAGATTCGACTGATCTGAATGCGATCCGACCTGATCCGAATATAAGTGGATATCATATGAGTTATGCTTATACTACTTTTTTTTTTTTTTTTTTTTTTTTTTTTTTTTTTTTTTTTTTTTTAACTACTCAGTCTTTTACACACACATCTCAATATCTTATGGGTTATGCTTACCCTAATTCACACTACAAGAAAATGGATTTTTACCGACGAAAGTATCCCCGACGAAATAATTTTCGTTGGGAAAAACCATTTTTCCCGACGAAATGGAAAAATCGTCGGTAAAAATCTCCCTCCACCACCAAATTCATTGCCGCCATACACTTTTACCGATGAAATTATAATTTCGTCGGTAAAAAGTTTATTGCCGATGAAGATACCTGTCGCTAAAAAAGAAAACAGCAAATTTTACTTTTACCGACGAAAAGTTTCGTCGGTAAAAGCGAAAACTTTTACCGACGAAACTTTTCGTCGGTAATAATGTGCAATATGTGATTCCCGCCAAGAAAAGAGGTGACTTTTACCGACGAAAAGTTTCGTCGGTAAAAGTTTTGAAAAGGAGTTTTACCGACGAAATAAAACTTTTACCGACGAAAATTTTCGTCGGTAAAAGTGGTCTTTTAACTTACCCGATCGCCCTCTTTTCTCATTCGGTCTCTCTCTCTCTCTCGCGCGCTCTCTCTCTCTCTCTCTCTCTCTCTCTCTCTCTCTCTCGCGGCCATCCCTTACTGCCGACCACCGGCCGTCCTTCGCGGGCCGCCACCCGAGCACCGACCCCCAGCCACGCCGCCGTACGCCGTCACCGACGCCGCCCGCGTGAGCACGCTCCTCCACCAGCCACCGTACGCCGCCGCCGCCTCCGCCGGTAACCATCTCCCCCTTCCTTCTTCCTCCATTTCCTCTCTCTCTCTCTCTCTCTCTCTCTCTCCTCGTTGTTCATTGTGGGGCCCATGTGGGTCCCATGCTCCATCTCTGTCCAGTGCATGTGGGTCCCACCGTTGCTGTCCATTGCATGTGGATCCCACTGTTGCTGTCCATTGCATGTGGGTCCCACCGTCGCTATCGCTGTCCATTGCATGTGCGTGGGGTCCGCCTTAGCTGTCCACGATTTGGTGGGGCCCACTGATTTAGTAAATCCCTAATTAGGGATTTTGAAATTAAAATCCCCTAATTAGGGATTTCAAAATTAAAATCCCCTAATTCA
>PVNU02003532.1:0-220663 GCA_003013855.2 Liriodendron chinense | reverse complement strand
AAAATTAAATAATCAAATAAATACTTAAATAAGTAGATAAAATAAATTATTTATACTAAAAATATGGGGCGTTACAGTTGGATTATCCAGAGAAAAAAAAAAAAAAAAGCGAGTTAACTTCAAGTTCATTTGAATTTTACAGAGTTGTTCATGGTTTCAGACAAGGCGGCTGGAACTCAGAACAAGGTGCTTCAAGCTATGAAAAACGGTTCTGTTTGTAGATTATAAAGCTGATTTCCTCCAAGTTTTCAATTTCATCCAACTGAAACTTCTTGCATAACAGTTATCAAGCTTTTTTTTTCTTTTTTGTTCTTAGATTACAAAACTCATACTCTTATGTTTTATATTCTGAATTTTGCAGGTGGGCCAGTTGATGGATTTGCTAACGTATGAGGTGGACGCAGCTATAAAGGAAAGAGTAGAAATGAAGGCTTCACGTATGAGCGAGAGATCGGTCTCAACGAGGACAAAATAAAGCCTAGTTGCTCATTATATGGAGAATATTGGTTCACTTAAATGTGTAGATTTGTAACAAATATTAATATGATTTTCCACTAGAAATGTAAGGATTTGTAAGTTTCATATATGATATAATGATGATTTGTGAGGGTTACAGTTTAGTTTTTCTTCTTCTTCTTCTTCTTTTTAATAATTTGGACGACTATCAGGTGTAATATACTCAAGAAACAATTCGAGCCATAGGTTTCTGTTGTAGAAAATTTAGCGACGACCAAACCCGCCGTTAAAATTCCTAATAAATGCAATCACGCTGTCGCCCATAAATTTAACGACGGACCAATATCCGTCGCAACAATTTTGTACGACGGACAATATTCGTGGTTAAATTCGTCGCTTTACATAATTTAGCGACGGACGTAACTCGTCGTTTAAAGGCGACGGACATAATTCGTCGTTTAAAATTTGCAACAGTAAACTGTGACGGGCTATGCGACGGACCAAGTCCGTCGCTAATAATTTACGACGAACCTGCTCCGCCGTAAAATAGCAATTTTGGCGTAGCGAGGTACGTGGCTGCCATGAAATCTGCATTGAATAATTATTGAATTATCTCACAAGTCATTAGGTTGGGATTTAGTCATCATCTAGGAATAAAAAGGAAAAGCTATAGTCATCTACCAGTATATCACCTAATCACAAAAATGCTATTACACCTATACATTTGTCCAGAGAGTCAACTCAACAAATGAATTAAAAATTTAAAAAGACCCATTTATACTAAACCTGGATAGTTTTGTTTGGGGGGAGGCAGAAACTACATGTTTCCCTTTTCCAGTATACCACATTTAGAGAAAAATAAACAAGTCAATTTTGATAATTTCACTACATGAATAAAGCACTTCTTACATGTAAAACGCCCAATCTCTATGGGTCCATCATGTCATATAATATAAAATCCACTCCACCCATCAAGTGAGAACCACTATTTGCATCTAATATGTAGAAGATAAGCCCAATAAAAAACACATGGGCCACACCGTTGGAGTAATGTAAAATTGCTCACAAAACTGCTAAGTTAACTCCATGTGGCCTGCCCAAGCATGATAGAGTGCTGATTTTTGTTTATTTATCGTAGTGAATTATAGGCCATTTAAGGTTCGATGAAAGACACATCATGGTGGCTCCACACACAAACCTATTATTGGCATCCCATCACTGGCAGGATTTCGTGGGGACAACGGGTTTATCCATGCTGTTGAAGCGTATCTGAAGCTCAAGTGGACCACAAAAAAAAGAGCAAACGCTACGGACTATGTTGGCATTTAGCTAAGAATTATATTCATAGCTAATTTACTATAGATTTGATCCATCACTGAATTTACCTACTCTTGTTACGGTTAGATTGTCCAAAATGGGCTTTCTGGGGCCCAAAACAATGTATGTGTTTGATCTAAGCCGTCCATCCGTTTTAAAGTTCATTTTATAGAATGGCCCCAAAAAAAGGGGCAGATTGAGGGCTCCAGTGGACCACACTTGGAAATAGAGTTGATTAAGTTCTGACCATTGAAAATTTGTGGTGTGATCCACTTGGTATTTCGATTTTATTTTTGAATACTTTGCCCAAAAATATCCATCCAAATTAATGGACGGCATGGATGAACTACATACATCTCGGTGGGCACCACAGAGCCCCAGCCTTCACCATCTTACCTCTGTTGGGATTTTTTGTTTAATTTTTTTCACTCGCTTGCTGCCCCCAAATTCACTCCCGCTCGCCCGTGGCCCCCAAAACTCCCACTCCCTCCGTCCCTCTCTCGCTCCTTCTCCCATTCTCCCTCTCTCACTGCACCATTCTCCCTCTCTCACTGCCTTTCTCCCTCTTCATCTCTCCCTCTCTCGCTGCCACTCTCCTTCTCTTCATCTCTCCCTCACTCGCTGCCACTCTCCCTCTCTCGCTGCCACTCTCCTTCTCTTCATCTCTCCCTCACTCGCTGCCACTCTCCCTCTCTCTTCAGCCGTCTGGAAGAAAAGGAGGGATTCTTCCCCAAATCTTTTCGGCGAACATCTACTCAGTCTGCCCTTGCCGTTGTTGGTATCTCTCTGTCTGTACCCTAATCAGAGTTTTAGTTAGAAATTTTTGTTTTACCCTTATGGGTTTTGCATAAGGATTGATGTTCATTGTTCCTGTTTTCTTGATTTCTAGGGTTTTGGCGGCCGATTTGCAGGTTTTGGTGTTCTACAATATTCCTGGGTGGCCCTTTGATGATGGACTAGCCAATGGATCTAACAGAGCCAATCTTTAACAGGCTAGCTGTTCTACTAGCAAATCTCTTCGCCCTTTGAAGCAGGTTCTGCTGTATGTAGATAGGAGTGGGTAAATCTACTACCAATGTTGTTAATTGTTGTATTCTTTTGTGATGCCTGGATGAAGATCAATTTGGAAAGTAACTTTGCTGTTTGATGGAGTTTGATTTTGTCTAATTCAATTTAGGAGATCTTGTGATTTGGGTTTTTGGTGCATGCAAATGAGTTTTCTGGTTTATTTATTTAGTTGATCTTGTAAATTTTTTATTAAGTTTAATGTGTAGTTGATAATCGAAAATTGTATCCAATGGTTGGGAAGCCATTGGATCCGTGGATTAATGCTTGCCAGCAACGCCATCCACCTGATTGATGAAATGCCCCACAACCATAGTATCTAATAGTGAAGGCTGCAGCACATCCACTTGATCGATGAAATGTCCCACAGCCATTGGTTCTTTCCTGGTGTGGTTTTTGTCAAATTGGGTTTAAACTTAACCAATCAATGTGTTGAAGTGAACTGTGTTTGAGTCGGACAAATGATTCAAATGACTTCTTTTGGTATGACATATAGTGATTTCATAACTATGCTTCATTTTATTACAGTATGCTTCGAGATCTCTATTGCCTCCTAGGTGATTTCCTTTCATTTCCTTCTGTTTTTATCTATGAGTTTTGAAGCTCTTGTTATTATCTTTTCTAAAATGAGATTGATTTCAATTTAAAAAAACCACTGCGCTAAACCTCATCTTCCTAATCCAAAACCAACCTATTTGCCTCACAGTCGATTGAAATCAATCTTACATGATTGAAGAAAAAAAAAATCAATTCAGAAAGCAATGAGTAAGCTCTGAAATCATGTAGATCTTGTTGTTTATTGATGCATTTTGAACGGTTTTGTCTATATAAACAATGTGAACATGTTGACTCGATTTTGGATGTTTCGGTTCCATTCTGTTTCATTACCCGCTAAAACCGAGACAAATTGGCCCAGTCAACTTGGTTTTGGATGATATTTAGAACCATGTTTTGTATCAGATCATTCTTTGGAAGCACTTTGCCTCTATCATTTTCTTGTACTTTTTATGGATGATGACTTTTATTAGCAATTTAGCATACATATTTTCTGTAAGCACAGAAATAGAAGCTATTACATATCTTTTGATCCCAAAATGTTGGGTTGTTTATAGGTTTTGGAACAGCTGAGTGGACAAACACCAGTGTTCTCTAAAGGTAGGTTCTTTAATGAACTCATTTGCATTGATGGGTCACTTTGGGTGGAGGATCCTTATTTTTGCTTAAGGTTGATGTTTCATTACAGTGAGATACACTGTTTGATCTTTTGGGATCAGGCGTAATGAATAGATTGCTTGCTATGTTACTGTTAGAGGGGACAAAGCTATGCAACTTTTGGAGAGCGGGTTGAAAGTGAAAGAATACGAGCTGTTGAGAAGGAACTTCAGTGATACTGGGTGCTTTGGCTTTGGTATTTAGGAGCACATTGATCTTGGAATCAAGTTGGTTCTTCTGTCATATGCATATGTTTTTTTTTAATTCTTTGTCCATTTGCTTATCATGGTTGTAAATAGCGTATGGGTTAACCATTGCACAAATTGACGAGTGTTTGCAAATGTAGATTCTGAATGGAGCTCTGCTAAGTCCACACACACGTGCAATAAAGCTCATGTTCACACCACATGTACCAGCATGGCATGAAAGGTCTGAGATCCAATCCATCCATCAGAATGACACCACTATATTGACGTCCTAGCCCAAGAATCAGGTTGACCCACTGGTCAGTTGGGGCACAGTTTGCAAAATAAATGGACAGCTTGGAAGGCTTCACTGAAGTTTTCAACCCATTCACCTGTCTTGCAATATTGGGGTCCACATGCTGATTGGACCAGATTTTATTTTGGGGAAAGCATGTGCAAGGTTGGGCCAACCTAATGGATGGATTAGATCTCGCACGTATGTGCAATGCTGGCACGTGTGGTGTACACAAGCTTTATTGCATGTGTGTGCACTGAATGATTATTTTGAGTTTGTGGGGGGGGGGGGGGGGGGGGGGGGGGGGGTAGTGGATTGCTTCTTCACTAGAGGATTTTGGTTCACAAGCTCTGTCCAAGCCTACCTCTCTAATCTGTAACTAATTGTTTTGCTAAGCCCGTACACTTCTCGTTCAATATACTTGTGGTCCTGATTTGTGTACTGGGCTTATTTTTCTTCTACGTCAAGGAATATCGAAGATTTTCTATTGTCCATCATGTTTCTAAAACTTTGAAAGATGATATGTTTAGTCTTTTCGAAAATTCCAATGCTCTGATTTATTTTTTCCACAATGCTTTGTCTACATCAAACTACCTAAAAAATCTTCTCAGGGGCAATTGTAAGTTCTTGTCCAGCAGCGAATGCACAATTTTGCTGTTGCTGCACAGATTCTATGCATGTGGGACCCAATATTCATCAATCCAGTCCGCTGATCTGATGGTGAAGACTTAAAAACAGGACCCCAGAAAATTTCCAGATTAGAACATCTTGATCAGTCTATCCATGTGCCACAAAGAGACAGTTAAATACAAAATAAACCAACAGTCTATGTTCAATGAAAATAAAAGAAAGATAGCAGGTCAGGATCTTCCAACCTGTAAGATCACAGTGGGGCCTACATGAACAACGGTCTGGACCACTCAATCATGGGCCTCACATGTACGGCTTCACATGCAGCAACAACATGGTGCGAGGTGAGAGCTTAAGCACTAGAGAATAGACCGATCAGTGTTCTCACTATCCTCAAACCACAAATTATGTTCATTGATTATACCTTGATTTCTGCATTTTAATCATGTCGGGCCTCTCTTTTCAATTCCTGACATTCTAATCGGAATTGTAGGAGCCGCCCACATGATCTTCGTCATCAAGGGCTTTAGCATCACTTATTTTCAAAGTTCTGCATGTTTGATTTTAATTAAAATTTGTCGAAAAAAAAAGATATGGTCAAAGTTCAACACCAGCTGCTAACTTAATCATTCTTCTTTTAATGTGAGTTAAAATCAAGATGAAAGAAATCGTGAGATAATGAAAGGTATCTTGACTTGTAGTACCATTCCTTGTTTTGCTTTACACGGCGCTTGTGAAAGACACCGTGCATGGCATGGTAGAAAGATCACTTGGTGCGAAAATCAGGCTGCTCCACACTTGCCAGGTGGGCCACACTCTTTGAGTCAATGGATAACCAATGGTTAGATTCAATATACAGGTATGGTCCACTTATATAGTAGATCAGCCTAATCTTGGAAGTGTGGTCTTGATGGTGAGTTCTACTGTTTTCATGGTAGTGATGTCTAAGTACAAGTGGTATGTTTGTGAGAAAGATAGCAATGTATTCTCGCCTAAAATACGAGATTGGATGGTTTTCCAAAATTTGCAAGGCTGTATAGCCCACATAAGCACATCGTGTGGTGGACATACAGGCACTGCACCCGCAGCCTAATCATACGGCACTGCATGCTTTTTCTGTCAACATGTCACGTGTGTAGTGTATCTAGTCGTTTAAAAGGTTTCTCTCATCATTAACATTGTTGGACGTGAAAATCAGGCCGTGAGTCACGCACCATTTAAATCAATGATCAGTTGATGATCCGGCAAACATAGAGATTTTGACACCTGTTTGATAGCTCAAGTGGCGGACTGAGTGAAAATAACCTCATTTCAACATAGAGGTCATGGTATTGACTCCCAGAGTGGGGGTGGCTAACATTGTGGTGTGAAGGATTGGGTGTACTAACAATGGGGGTGTGTACTAAATTACAAAAAAATAAAAAAATAAAAAATAAATTTGGCTTAATTGATGCAGGGCAGTGTATGAGGAGATAGTGAGAAAGATTACCGTCTTCTTCAAACAATTAAAACATTAAAACCACAAGGTAGTTCTTGAATCCATAAGAAATAAGAGAAAAAACTCAAATAATTTTATTGAATAATGTCTAATAGACATGATTTGTTGATTACATCAATAAAAAAGAAAACAATTTCTAATTTGAAATTACTCAAAATGACAAAATTCTAACCCTAGTAGATGTCTCAATTCAATTAGAATTGAACTTATTCAAAATAGAAAGTCTTAAATTAATTTTATTGGATGATTCCTGATATGATTATAATCAAGTTAAAAAAAAAAAAAAAAAATCTAAAACTTTAAAAATAAGAAGAAATGTTAAAAATCAGAATCACTAAAAATAGTAATTTTTTCATAAAATAATAATTTTGAATAGGAAGTGTGCTGTTTTCTTGCTAAACGGCTGAACATGACCCCACTATGTGGGTCGGTTGACCCCAAATTGCCTGCTACATAAAGATCGATAAGTCATGCATCTCATAACAATATCAGGATAAAAACTTATGGACGATATGGACAATTTACGGTTCACATTTCAAATAGCAATTTCTGCATATCTGAAATAAATTTCTTCGAACCTAATGCACTTGGGCCTAATAACATCAGCCCTATGTAGGACCGGACTTTGATGTATTGGACTACCTTCACTTCCATTTGGCATTCTTTAGGTCCAACAATGCTAGGAATTTATCTGTGCCACATCTACATCATTACTAATAAATGGATCGAATTGATTTTTTCAGCCTTGCAATTTTCTTGAAGGGGCCATTCTTTCTTCGCATTTAGATTTCTAAATCATAGCAACACAATCTATGCCGGGAGATTTTCCTGTGTGCATTTCTGAGTGTGTAGAATACAAACTTATCTAAGCCAGTCATTTGGTGTACCCCAAATGGATTGGCCACGATGTAAAAGATGAACTAACTAGACATTCCTACTCATCCAATTGGAGGACTTTTCTCCATTTCATGCTGAACTTATATTCTTTTGTACCATCCATTTGTGGGTCCACAATCACATGGTTGAGTTCATCTGATTAGTGAGATTTTTTTTTAATGACATTTCAAGTTCATGGTAGAGCATTTCTTGTGGTTTATTTGAGAATATGACCTGTGATAGAGTCGAATGTCAGAGCAAGATTCATGTAGTGGACCCAGTTAGTTTGTGTAATGCTTAGATGATGATGATGATGATCTGAACTAGCTGTAATGCTTAGGATGATGATCTGAGTTACCACCGGTGGATCATGATCATGGATAGACTCTTCAATCTGTAGGGTAGACTAGCATGCCTGGCCTAACATAGCCCAGTTCAATAGCTAGTGGGTCTGCATTTCTATAGTCCATCTGTACATGGACCACAGACAAAAATCCTTCAGATTGGAGGAATCGTATCCGTTAAATAGTTGAGTTGACTAGAAGGTTTTTGACCTTGATTACACCAACTCCTCACACTCCCAATCTGGAGGGCGTGCAGCCATTGCATGATCTTTTGGGTGAGTCATTACTCTGGGCCAACACTTCACTGAGTTGAGTTTACTCAGCCGAGTTTTGAGTAGAGCCAACCTGTTTTAGAAATATGATCGCGACCGTTGGCCCGATATCCTTGTATGAGAGATGACCAGCATTCATGGTCAAGGTTTCTCATCCAAAGAGCATTGGACTAGTCCTCTTCTAAGACTATCCAAACCCCAAGGAGATACCCTTGTACGAGGGATGACCAGCATTCATGATTATGGGGCTCCTTCAAACAGCATTTGAATAGTCAACTTCCTAAACTATCCTAACCCCCAGTAGACATCCTTGCATGGCGTGCCGTTACGGGCTGTACAGACCGTTACATAAAGGTAATGGTGGCAACCATTACATGTTATGGGATCGTAACAGCCATTATGGGAAAAATGACCCATAACAGCCGTTACAGCTAGGAATTTACGAACCATGTGGCCTTTCAAAGTCATATTATACAGCCTCAACTGCCTTTAGTAGATAAATAGTATTTGGAGTTGTTTTCTTATTTGCTCTTTTAATAGTTGTTTATAAATATGGGTCTATGCCATATGCAACATTATGATATAATTTTTTTAATTGAACAAAACCTGCAGGGATTTTTTTATGGTAGTATACTTTTAGTGTGGTAGGGGAGGGGGATTATCTATTGCAAATTTGATTTCCCATGTAATTCTCTTAGGGCTGGTTTGATTTGTCGAAATTATAGATATGTAGATGTAATTAAGTAATGATTACTTAGTTATGCCAACCACCCCAAGTAAGATGTTGATAGTTACAGCGTTTGATAGGGTTCTAACTCTTTAAATAGATCTCAATTTTATTCAAATGTAAGAAATATTGCATCGAGTACAAAAAATGTTATGGTGCTCCCCAGGTGATACGATTCTCTACCAATTACCACGTTTAAATAATAACATTTCCACTATCGTTTGAAGTAGACTGTATTTGTGTAGCCACATTTTTTTTTTCCATTTTCTTTTTCTCATCTTGCATTGTGACAACAGAGGGGATGATAGGCCAATAAGAGGACCATGTTGTAATTACACCGGAAAGTCATGTTTTCATCCCTCTACCTGACTGGTATCTTTGATTTACCGCCGATTTTTTGACTACTAATTAGAGTCACAGAAAGTTTTTTTTAGTGTCGTAATCCTTTTTATATTTTGGTCTCTCCTCTTTTGCAGCTCGAATACCTTGGGAGCTTATCTAATCACACCAACAATAGGCTTGCATTTTGTAATGTACTTGGCAAATATGCAAGGTCTGATGTTATTTATTTTGTATGGAGCATGCATTATGTTGTACACGTATGATCACAATACAATAGTACAATTGTTGTAATTACCCACCCTGTGTTTGGATCTTTCTACCCATTCAAAGAATTCAAAGTTGCTGTGCTTTTCTTTCTTCCGTTTCTTTTCTTTCTCCTGTTTATGGATCTGATCAATGCTTTTGCCCATGCAGATAACTCAAAGTCAGCGCTACCTCCATGGGATGTTGAGAGGTGCATCATCTTCTTTTCTCTTATCTCAATTGATTTCTGCAGGACACTTTTCTTTGACACCCATGTTCACAGGATACAATCCATTTTCATGATTACTGAAAGTTGCTTTGCTACCCACACTTGCATGTTATTTGATAAGGTCTGATTATTGCTATTGGTACTCATGTTGGTGATGATACATGAAAGTATGTATTAGTAATTTAGTATATGGATATGCATGTACATATATGCAATTGCAGAAACTTAATGTGGAAAAAAATGGGTTGCTAATAGATTTATAAATGATATTCACCAACCGATTGTTGCAAGAAATTTATTTCATACAGAAGGCTGAAACCACTATAACAAATTAATGAAGGAAGCTGAAAATTAGGTGAACATTCACAGCTTTTCATCTCGCAACCTTATGCTACACACTCTTGCAGATGATAGACTTCCTCTCTAGCCAATATTCTCTGAGAACATCCCAAGTGGATAACAGTTATCTATTTCAATCTTGGCAGCTGCCAAAATGGGCAGTGCCTCCATAGCCAAATGATTTCATTTGATGGGCCCAGATATTGTGAAGAAAACATTGATGGGCCTTGAAGATTATAAAGAGAATGCTGGATCAATGGTTTTGTCGAATTCTGAGAACATTGAATGGTTCACAGCAAGTTTTTTTTTCAGCATCTGCATACTCGCGTCAAAGCACTAGGATGTTATTCTCTCTCACTATCGAGTTCTATGCTTGCCTGTTCAGAACTGACATTGGTTTCCACCAGCTTTCTATCGGATTATGTGGCCTTCTCATTTGGAACAACATCAATTCCAGTAGGTAGATCGATATTTTTGCATTTCGTGTCTCCACCCACATCTGATGTAGAATCAGTGGCCATTTGAATTTGATCAACCTCATCTGTCGTCACCTTTTCTATGTTCCTTGCAGCTATTTGAGTCTGATCAACCTCATCCGTTGCTTTCACTTCTATTTCCACTGCGCGCAGTAAAGTTACCACCGTCTCCTCCAGCAGCTATAGGGGAATGACCAACTTGCTTGGTAAGAAGAGCATTTGGGTTTTGGCCTTCTGAAATAGAGGAATGATCCTCGACCAGTAACTTGGATTCGACATAACTATTACTATTTGCTGCAGTATTTTCTTCACCTGCAGCTTCAACATGGTTTCCTGAATCACAAGCTTTTATCTTCCTCGACAACTTGAACATCATTTCTAGAATCACCTGCTGGGTGATCAACAGGCATCTTCTCTTCCCTAGTCATTGAATTCACAATGGCAGTACCATCAAGACCCATGTCAGCTTGAAGAGGAATAGATGGATTTTCTACCAAAGCACCTATTAGGTTGTCGCCACTCCCAAAATTGGAGAGGCTTGCCAAAACCTTCAAGTTACTATTTCTTCTTCTATTTCATGAGAGTCCATAGCTGTAAATTGTGGTATAGGGCTGATAAGTATGTTGTTTACCAACATACTTATTTGCTTATTAAGTAGAAACCAAGATAAGTTACTAAGAGGCATAAGTAGCTTACCTAAGATTTGATGATCATGGGGCTAAAAATTGGGTGGTTATAAGACTGCTGATAATTTCCTTCCGCGGCCACCAATTGGGTGGTTATGATCATCATGGGGCTACTTAGTACTTACAAACAACAATTTGAGCTACTGGGTATATAACAACCCATTTGATTTTGAGAAGAATTTCATGATTAATTTAGAATGATGTTTTTTTTTTTTTTTTTTTGGAACTTCTTGCATAATAGTTATCAAGCTTGTCACTTGGCATTTCATTGTCTTTTGTTATTGTTTCTTCTTTTTTTTGTTCTTAGATTATAAAATTGATACTCTATGTTTTATATTCTGGATTTTGCAAGCAGGCTAGTTAATGGATTTGCTAACGTATGAGGTGGAAGCAGCTATAAAGGAAAGAGTAGAAATGAGGGCTTTGCGTATAATCAAAAGATTGGTCTCAATGAGGACAAAATAAAGCCTGGTTGTGACATCTGCAAAATATGCTGGAAAAGAAGATCTTGTTCGAAAATACGTCTCTCTTCAATACGATCACTTCTCCTTGACCACTATCCTTCTTCCTCTCCTCCTCTTCGCAGACCGATATATTCTGTGGTTTGTCGAGTTGCAACCATTTTACAGACAAGATATACCACACCCCCTTTTTAACTGACAGATTTACAGCTCTTCGAAGAAGCAGAACGCCTAGTTACTGAACCTTCAGAGAAGGTGCATTTGAAAACATGCATTGCTAGAGCTCGTGAGCATTTCCATGAGTGGGAGAATAAGACTTCATCCATGGCTGGATGAGAACAACTCATGCCCAATCTGCAGGCATGAGCTGCAGACGGACGATCATGCATACGGGAGCTGTAAAGAGCGGGAGGAGGCAGAAGAAGAAAAGAAGGGTGCTGCGAATGTCGTCCGTGGTGGCGTATGTTTAAAAAGTCCATATCATTATTTGTTAAGAAACACTAGTTAAATGGGTCCTGATCCATTGGATGTTGTACTTAAATGCATAGATTTATAACAAATATTAATATTATTTTCCACTAGAAATGTAAGGATTTTTAAGTTTCATATATGATATAATGATGATTTGGGAGGGTTTCAGTTTTTTTTTTTTTTTTTTTTTTTTTTTTTTTTTTTTTTTTTTTTATAATTTGGATGATCATCAGGTGCAACAGATTCAAGAAACAATTCGGGCATCAGGTATTTTTGTTGCAGAAAATTTAGGACCAAAATCGTCACTACAATTTCAAATAATGGAATTGCCCGTCGCTCATAAATTTAAGGACGGATTAATATCTGTCGCAACATTTTAGTACAACGAACAAAATCTGTGGTTAAATCCGTCACGTCACATAATTTAGTGACGGATGTAATTCGTTGTTTAAAAGCCACGGACTTAATTCGTCGTTTAAAATTTGCCATAGTAAACTATGACGGACCATGCGACGAACCAAGTCCGTCGCAAAAATGCCATTTTAGTTTAATGACACCACAAGAAACAATGAGGAGAATAATGTCCACCATTGAAACCTTCCTAGGGCCCATGGTCATGTTTATTTGTCATCCACACCCCCCCCCCCCCCCCCCCCCCCCCCCCCCCCCCCGCTCTCTCTCTCTCTATTGAATTTGTTTTCGAACAGACCTTATGTGTTTGAACAACACAAAGACTTTCTGTTCGAACAGAGTTTTACCTGGTTGATCCGAGTCAATCCGAACGATCAAACTTGGTTCGTGTCTAGCTCTATACATGTGTGTAATGTAGACCATTTAAATAATAAAATAAATCATAAAATGGATTGGCCATACACCAAAAATCACAACCTCTATCTGTCGATTCACTGAATTTTGACCGTTAGAGTTTTCTCTAACAGTTGTTTTATAAAATTGGTGTGTGACTGATTATTGTTATACCTCAACAGATGAACGATCCGGATCTCGTACTTGTTCCACACGTTGGGTTTTCGAAGAAAATGCATGGAACTTACACACCTCCTTCTTGTCCAATACAGTCCTCTCTTTTAATTTCCCAGTAACATTTGTTCTCATTCCATGAAAACCCAAGAAAGATCTTCCATGCATTTCTTCAAATCTAAGCCGTTGGATCTTCTCCTTGTTATCTCTTCTCACCTCCTCCTCTTCTTCAGTTACAGCAGCAACGCTTCTCCTTTAAGAAGAGCCACTTGCTTAACTAATGTTAATTCCACCAACAGTACTCCATTCCAAGCCAATCTCAATTCCCTCCTTCAATCTCTCATCTCCATCACTCCATCTTTCTTGGGCTTCTACAAGACTTCTGTTGGCGAAAACTCAGATAGAGTATATGGCCTCGCTATGTGCTGGGTTGATATCCGATTCGATGATTGTGAGAATTGCCTCCAAGAAGTCACCGACGATGCCTTCCAGAGTTGCAGCTATGGATGGGACGGTCTTGCATACGATGATTATTGCATGTTGAGCTTCAAAAATGATAACTTCTTTGGTAAGATCAACACCAACAAGTTTCTCCGAAGCAACTCCAGTCAGGACCAGTACTCCGACGTGGAACAACAGGCGTTGATAGCTAAATTGGTGAAGAAAGCTCCATCCCAGCCATTGATGTTCGCGGTGGATGATTTCCAAGTTAAAGTATACTCGGAGACTTAGTATGGCCTTGTGCAGTGCACCAGAGAACTAAGTGGTGATGACTGTGGGACATGTCTGGCCCAGTTGATGGACGGTGAATATGAGAAATGCTTCGTAGGGAAGAGAGGATGGTGCATTTTCTCAGCCAGCTGCAAGTGGGGTTTTATGATCATCCTTTCTTCTCTGAGGTGTTGGAATCTTTCGCCCCCACGCCTCAGTCAGAGCCTGGTGAAGGTGGGTCATCACATCTTTTGATTATCTTTGAATTTTTAGAACATTTCTTTACTTCCTTGCATAAATACTCTGTTCCAATATCCTTTGATCTCTTAAAAGTTAGGACACATATATATTGTTAATTTAAGACAAATATGAAGTGGCACATACGTGCACCCACATTTGCCTGAATCCAAGCCGTTCATCAAGTGGCTGCGAGTCATATAGATATACCTAAGTACCCAAAAAGGTGTTATTGTTTGGGATCAAGCCACTATGTAGTTCTGTTAATATTCAAATCAGAACATTTTACTAAGCCAATAGTCTTCAAAGGTCCAATGAAATGGTCCATACTGATGTTGAATCAAACATTTATATTGTAAGAATAAGAAGAAGATCTCGACATAATAAAATACCAAAAGTAATCAACAAGTCAGAATGGAAAAAAATAACTTATTTTACCTTTTAATAGGACTCGATGAGTGTCTTTTTCTTTGTAAATCTTATAAAAACAACTTTGAATGAAGATCCACACTGCAAGAAATTAAAGAAAAGTATTTCTGGTTGCACTGATACAGTCTAGTACAAATGAACTGACTACCAAAAATCACTAAACTAATCCAAAATAAGTCACCCATCCATTTGATTGGTGGAATTTAGCATGCATTTATAGTCTTTACAAAAAAAAAAATTATAAAACATAAATTATCTTTAAGTTTTGAAAATCATTGATGCCCTTGATTTAGAACTATTTCACTGAGTTATGGTTAGCTAAGCCCATTCAATTAAATGTATAATAAGCTGAGAAGCAAGTAGATACACTAAAGAATTGGCCAGATGATTTTTTTATAGAAATGATTAATTACCTACTTGGATTTTTTAAAATTTTGAGATACTTGGCCACATAGGTTGGCAGTATGGGTTATTAGGATGATTTATGATGGTTGAACATTAAACCTATTAAATAATTTGAATAAAACCTTTTTACTCATTTGTGATTGATGTGATGGAGAATGTTGAATAAATAGTAGACATGTTCAACAACATATCAAAGAAACAATACTACTTGGAATATTCAAAAGCTGGAAGTATTTCTACTACAAGTAAACCCATTTTAACACAGTGTAATTTCTCATTATTTATAATTCCAGAAAAATAAATTCAGTCCCATTGTAATTGTTCAAACTAACATAATACACAATTTTAACATCTACAAATACACAATTATCTATAATGTTCAGTCCCATATTTATAATGTTCAACAACAAATTTTGGAGAGCTTTGCTAAGCCCACATGCATGTACATGTCAGCTAATGCACAAGCCACCACTTATGCTAGCTTGGCACACAGGTGCAACATCTAAGCCAATCCATCAGAAGCCTACCACACTATTTAGATTCTCTATCCTAAGAATCAGATCAGTCCAAGCTAGGTAGGCCATAATTAATTCATCAAATGTACAGTTGGACTTACAAGGTGGGGTTCACCTGATAGATGGTTTGGATATTTCACCAGTCTGTCATGCTGAATGTCACCTTTTAAGGGCCAAAAATTAGGCCCATCTGTTTATTTGGTAGACACACAAGTAGGTTGAATGTGTACAGGCGGTCAATTTCTTTCATCAAATGCTTCCTACATATGAATGGACGGTCGGATCTTCTGGTACATGAAAACTACATGGTGGGAGTAGCCTATAGTGCTAGTAAAGTTCCTTGATGCAATGGAATTTTGGGTGGGGGGTGATTAGGTGTTACCTGGGTAACAACTTAGTGGGTGTTATCCTTACCGTTGGGCCCACCTTGATGAGCTTTTGTATATCCATGCCGTCCATTTGTTTATCTAGCCCATTTTAGGAGGGGGTCCCAAAAAATTAAACAGATCCACATCTCAGGTGGATCATACCACAGGAAATAGTAGTGATTGAGTGACTCACCATTAAAAATTCCACGCAGGAATGGATAACAGTAAAAGAAACTAGAAATTGAGAGATCTTACCAAGTACAAAGACATAAAAGAACTTGAGACATTGAATAAACTATAGAGCAGAAATTTCGTCTTCACAAGCATCTTCTCTCTCTCATATTGGACTTGTAAAACACCTATTAGGATGCCCTAATCTCGATTTGGAAGATCTTATAGAGTTAGAGCCAAAACAGAAAACTGCGCATCACAGCCCATGCGCATCGATGACCGGTTGCCAGGGGTGCTTGACCAGTCGGTAATGGCCAAAAACAGTCCAGAGAGTTTTGTAGAAAAAAAAACACTATTTTTAGACCGGTCGGAGATGGCCCCAAATTGGTCGGCGACCAGTCTGGACGGGACATATTCTGTCCAACGAGCAGAGCTCTCCCAATATGAATTTCAAATCGGTCGGCCAGGGGGTCCGACCGATCATCAGACCATGTCTGCAAAATTCTCTCCTCTATCCTATCCTAAGGAAGAAAAATCCCATCGTCGTGTTCTACACTGGGCCAATCCAAGTTCTACTAAACCATGGCCTCACTTGTGCAATCTGAAACTCAGAGTTTACTAAGAAAGTCCTGTAATTCCTTTCCCTTTGTTACTTTCATAAGAACAGAGCTATGACACAATGCAGGTCTGAGTGTTGGTGTAGTATGTTCAGTGTTTTCAGGTTTTAAAAGCCAGTCCAATGTGTTGATTACTGTCAATGGCCCATGGACCAAAAATAGTTTACACAGGTGGACAGCCTTTTTTTTTGTTTAATTAATGAGAATTGTTATTGTATTTTCTTTCCTACCATCTTTTGTTGGCTACCTATTGAAGAGACGGGAATTTTCCATCTAGGATATTTTTGTGAAATGGCCCATCCACATTGGCCAACGCAATCTCATCAACGGTTTAGATGCATGATAGTAGTGATTGATTCCTTGTCTTCCAGTCATAAATTCCTCTTATGTGAACTTGCATTCTGCAGCTCCAAGACCCAAGTCTGTCTCCAGCTCCATCAAACTGAATATCATCATAGGTGAGGCCTCTCATTCACTCAACATCCTTGGCACGCCTACCATGAACATGCCATATCAGATAGGCTGCAGTCGTGTGTCGAATACAGACCACTAGTCACTTTCTGTTACCTGAATCGGTATGATTTTCCTTCGAGGGCATGTTCATGGCAGGCCCACTTGGTAAATGGTCAGAATCGTCTTGGCATTGATCTAATCACAAGCTACTGATCAATTAATTTAATTAACACCTTTCTTTGGTCACAGGTGCAGATCATCGTGGGGGTTGTAATCTTGTACTGTCGGAGAGTCTACTCAACAAAGAAGTCACTGGATATAGAGATGTTCTTGAAGAATTATGAGTCCCATGCTCCGAAGCGATACAAGTACTCTGATGTTAAGAAAATGACCGACTATTTTAGCAATAAACTAGGCCAAGGAGGCGACGGCGACGTCTTCAAAGGGAAGCTCCCCAATGGCCATCTGGTGGTTGTTAAGATCTTAAACAAGTCTAAGGGAAATGGGGAAGAATTCATCAATGAAGTTGACATGATCGGTAAGACCTACCATGTTAACATTGTTCGCCTTCTGGGCTTCTGCTATGATGAACAACGGTCGAAAAGCGCTATCTATGAGTACATGTCGAACGGGTCCCTTGAGAAGTTCATCTTCAATAACCAGGCCACATGTTCTCTAGGATGGGAGAAGCTATACCAGATTTCACTTGGCATTGCCCAAGGGCTCAATTACTTGCACCATGGATGCACCACATGTATCTTGCATTTTGACATAAAGCCACACAATATTCTTCTAGATGAAGAATTCTGCCCGAAGATCTCCAATTTTGGGCTAGCCAAGGTATGCGAGCGGAATGAGAATATCATATCCATGCCGGACGCTAGAGGGACGTGGGGTTACATCGCGCCAGAAGTCTCATCTAGGAATCTTGGAGCTTCTCATAAGTCGGATGTCTATAGCTATGGAATGATGGTGTTTGAGATGGTCAGTGGAAGGAAGAACCTCGATGTGGAAGTAGAGACTGTTAGTAAAATATATTTTCCACATTGGATCCATAAACATCTGGAACAACAAGGAGATGTGTGGAAATCATTCGGTGAATTTGCAGGGGTTGTAGAGGAAGAAATTGCTAGGAAGATGAGCTTGGTCGGTTTATGGTGCATACAGACAGATCCAAACGATCGGCCTGCAATGAGTAGGGTGGTGGAGATGCTGGAAGGAAGTGTTGGAGAGCTGTCGATGCCGCCTAAGCCTTAAAACTGTCTTCTCTTTTGAGATCGCAAGACAGGTCTTCTCCAGCGTCGGATGCAAATTCGAATACATTGTAGGCTAGCCAAAGGAGCGGTTTGCAATGATGGAGATGTGAGGTTTTTTTTTTTTTTTTTTTTTTTATGCTTAATCAAACTTTCTTGTGAAAAAAATAAAAAACTGGGTGTTAAATGTACTTAATTTGCTACTTCAGAAAGTGAGAGATCTCCATTTTTATGTTGATTCAGATTTCTAAGGCCGTGTTTGGAATTTTGGTTAGCAGGAATACAAGGAAGAGGAAATTCATTTTCCTTGACAAAACAGCTTGGGCTGTTTGGATTAGCAGTAAAACTTAGGATTCTATAATATAATCATCATGTTTATCATCCGAGGCTTTACAAGGTGACTTTTTGTCTAATAAAGACAAGATTTCCTTCATTTTTAGGATAGAGATGGAAATAATTATATTTGGGTAATCGTTAGAATTTTCATATCGACATGTGCTCCTTGTATCCAAACACGCGACTTTTAGCTTGGACATTGTATATTTCCTCTTTGAGAAAAAGAAAGAATAGTCTTATGCACAAAGTGAAAATGAATTTTTGACCAAACCACCATTATTTAATCACTTTACTAGTTTGATTAGGGCTGTCAACAGATGAGGTCAGAACCTATAGAATCCATAACTAGGACAGCCAGCGTTCAGGTCTTGTTCTTAAAGACCTGGCACCAGGCACCATTTGAATTCAATACCCATTTGGGTCTTTGGATCCAAGTTTTGAGCTGAGGTCTTCCATCTAAAATTTGAAGTGGGTCTGGAACGAAAAGAGCATTTATAGCGGGACACCTATGTTGGTGGTGACCTAATGGTGGGATTTGATTGGACTATATGCTGCTAAGATTGATTTGGTGCTCAACCCAACTACTTTCGGTTTTGGATGGGGCCATTTCTAACAGCGGCATGTGGCCCAATCAAATCTCATATTGGTCATGAGTTTTTTGAATCTAAATTTTTAATAACATACGCTGGGAGGGATGTGGTGAGGTTTCTCACCATCTTCCTCACAGGATAACTACTCAGAATTCACGAGAAGTTTCTCGAATCCACAAGATAAAATCAAATAAATCAAAGTTTTTTATTAATAATAAAAAAAAAGGATGTTTAATAACGAAAATAAATGAGCTTAAATAGTCATAACAAACCTTAAATACACATTAAAGAAGTCATAATCAAACAAGAAAACTAAATAAGAAAAATTATGCAAATTTGTCGGAACCCATCAACCTATCGACCCGATCCGTCGATCAGTCAAAGTTGAGTGTCGACCGGTTGATTGGTTGAAATAGGAAAAATTGTCCAGAGAGTTTTGCTCTAAGATCCGAATAAATCTTCGAGCGACAAACCAGATCTGTCAAGTAATTCCTTGGGCCTCTAAAATCTGTTGAGTTTCTATTACTTTCCTTTAATCGTTTCCTATCCATGTGATATGGTAATGTACTTGAACCTCGTCCCTCATTGGGGGCTCTTGTTCTACATCAGACCTCTCCACTTCAAAATAAATTGCCCTTGAGTTATGCAATGAAATCGGGCAATGATGCATGCTTAACTTTGGATGCCTTCGTTTACTCAGCATTTTCCTTACATGTCGGAGAATGATCAAACATAACAATCATGAACTCTAACAATTCTAGTACTACATCTTCGTCGATATGCATGAAATCCACTTCTACTGCTTGTTTGATGAAGGCCTCGATCATTACTGTCTTGATTTCTTCATCCTCTACCGTCGATAGTATGGAAATTTTAGTAGTGGGGTTACCTGAACCTGAATCATCATTCAGATTAATGCCCTCCTCATCGACTTATGGCAGTATTAAATCCACAACAGAGATATGATCGACCACATGTTTGTTCTCCTCAACCGATTCTTCCTACACGAGCCGAAAGAAGCGTTTCAATGAGAGACGATTTTGCATCATGTGACACGAAACATGCTCGATCTTCTTGAGGCCAACAATCCATAAGCTTTGCTTCAAACGGACGATCTGATTCTCTATTGCACTCGCCTGGATCCTACGTATCATCATCAATTTCCTTGGCCAAATCCTAGACAGTTACAAAAGACTGCCCCTCCATTTTAAAAGTTTCGCGTGGGCTTTTCGTTCCTGCAGGGATGACATACGCGTTTAAGATGGAGCTGGGGATTTGTTGCGACTCCGTCTCAACCAGATCTTCATCATTATATAGGAATCGTGATAGTAACCGTCGTTTCATCCACGACCACTTGCGGATTGACACCTTCATCTCTTGCGCCCAATAGTGCTTAATGAATTTCTACCAAATCACACTACCGCCCTTCAACTTATTGACCATGATTGGAACAATTCTCCCTTTAAGAATCTGCATGTAGTTGAAGAAGTGGTTAACTTCAAAGTGTCATTTGTCAACGTGACTCCGGTCATGGAAGCTAGGGAGATCTATCATCCTCTTGTAGGATCGATATTTCCAATCCACTTGATCATAAAACCAGCGGATCCCAGAAGCGGGATTCTGCTATGAACATGGAGTTCTACGACCTCTGCTACACGATCGAAGGCAACCTGTGACCCATGCATAGTTTGTCAATTCACCTATCGGTAATTCTCAAGCATCGTCCAGGAAGACACTACTATGTGAGGATAGATCCCTAGAGCATCGTCCATGGAATTGTTGTCCAAACTTTAGTTAAGAGATACCGACCTGAGGGAAAGACCTCACTCTAATATCAATTGACGTAGGAAGGGATGCACGGTGAGGTTGATCACCATCTTCCTCACAAGATAACTACTCTGAATCTAAAAGCGATTTCTCAAATCCACAAGAATTTTCTTGAAACTACGAGATAAAATCAAATAAATTGAAGTTTTTTATTAATAATAAAAGAGGAATGTTTAACAACGAAAATAAATGAACTTAAATAACCCTAATAAATCCAGATACACATTAAAGAAGTCCTAATCAAACAAAGAAATTAAATCAGAAAAATTGCGCAAGTTCATGCAAATCTGTTAGAACCCATTGACTTGTCAACTCAATTCATCAACCGGTCGAAGTTGAGTGTCTACTGGTCAATTAGTCGAAACACGCAAAAATTGTCCAAAAAGTTCAACCTTGCTATACGAATAAATCTTCAAGTGACAGACCAGATCCATCCGGCCTCTAAAATTTGTTGAATATCTGCCATTTTCCTTGAATCATTTCCGGTCCATATGAGATAGGAAAATAATTAAACTTCGACCTTCATAAGGAGATCGTGTTCTACATCACATCCCGACAGTATTTACGTTGAGATGAGGCCTGCCACCACTGACTTCCCTAGTGACTACTATACATGAAGGGATTAATTTGATTGGGCCACCGTTGCCCAATAGCCCAACCTAACAACTTTCAAACATGCTTCTGTGGGCATCTTTGGTAGCAGCACACTGGCCAGTCAAATCCTGTGTAATGGGTCACTGCAGACATAGGTGGTGGCTGGCTCATAGTTCCTTGATCTAAATTTTGAATTGGGTCCGGGCCCATAGGCTGAGTGTTCTGATGATCAAAACCGTAAGAAGCTTACGCATTACGGATGGTTGTTTCATGACGTGAGTTTGGAACAGTGGAGAGAACTTTCAACGGCTCTCATTCAACTTTATAAATCAAATGTTAGATCATCACCGAAAAATAACTTAAAAATTATGGTAGCAAAGAGTATATTGACGGTTTAAATCATTGGACCATCTCAGCATCTGTGCCTTAGTAGGTAGCAAGACACAATAGTTCCTCCTTCACGATGGATGCAAAACGAAGTATATATGGTATACCTCTCCAAATACCTGTTTTTTTGTTTTTAATTGTTCTATAATCTTCTCTCCTCTTACACTAAATCAATCATTTGGTGGGTCACTATGTGGGCCCCACTAATTCAAATTCTTTATTCTGATGAGAAACTATTAAATACAACAACTAACTAAAATAATATTAAATTAATAATAACTAATGAGTTTAAACATGTCTTCAATTATCCAAATAGGCATAGCCTGTTTATACATTAATACATAATAATACATAATGCTCATCTTTTTATTGGGCACGGGCCAGTTAATTGACAATTAGGACCATCGGATCCAAACCTTTTAATTAATGGCCATCAAAAGCAAAAAATAAAGAATTATTTATTTATTTATTAAAACCGTATATGTGGGATGGAATCTACAATGTTCATCTATTTATTTTGGCCACAGGCCATCCATTGGATCAAAAATTTTAAATTGATGGCCATCAAAAGGGGCCTGTGGGGCCCACCTTGATATATGTGTTTTATCCAAGCCGTCCATCCATTTTAAAAGATCATTTTAGGGCATGAGCCCAAACAGGAGACAGTTCGAAAGCTAAAGTGGACCACACCACATGAAACGGTGGTGACAATGAACCCCACCGTTGAAACCTATTTAGGGCCCACCGTGATTTTTATTTGCCATCCAACCTGTTCATAAGGTCACATAGACCTCGCTGAAGGGCAAACATAAATATCAGCTTGATCCAAAACCTCAATGAGCCCGGGAGGTTTCCAACGGTAGGCATTCAAATCCCACCGCTTCCTGCGGTGTGGTCCACTTTAGCCTTCGATCTGCATCCTTTTTGGGCTCATGCCCTGAAATGATCTTTCAAAATGGATGAAGGGCGTGGATAAAACAGATACATTATAATGGGCCCTACAGAGTCCCTGATAGGACCGTCCGTCTCGAACTAGGTCCTGGTGGCGGTAGTACCCAATCCCCGCCCAACTGCTTCAGGAGTGTCTTGCATTCGGGTTTCCAACCCTAGCAGCGGTAACGAGAGAGAGAGAGAGAGAGAGAGAGGTCCAGACACTCGCCGGAGAAAAGGTACGTTCTTCTCCTTCTTCTTCTGCTTCAATTTTTGTTTTTTCGTTTTGGGTTCTTGCATAGCCGTTGGAAGATCCGCAACTCTCCCCGTATTGAATTTTTTTCAAAAATTAGAGCCGTCGACTGAAATCCCTTTACCTGTAATCTGAAACATGGCCTTTTGTCATGTTTCAGATTACAGCTAAAAGCTGTAATCGGATTACAGCCTGCAATCTGTCAAATACACCTACAAACGCCCCATGTAATCGGATTACCTGTAATTGGATTACCACTCAATGATTTTACAGGCATCCGAACGACCCCTTACCAGCTCCAGCGAGAGTAGACAGTTCTTCTTCTTCCAGCTGTTAGGGGTTTTTTTTTTCCCTCGATCATCATCTCCTTGAATGGCTTCCAATCGATTCAAATCCCATTCAATCCAACCCCCTCCTCGAACCCTAAACGTCCAGAAATTTGCTGAATCGAGAGCTCCCGAGCTTGAATCCCTGCACAGCATTGTCACCAGCCGTTTAAACCATGATTTCCGATCGCACCGTAGCAAAAGGCGTCGAACGACCAGCTATGATGACCGTATTGCGAAGAACCGGTCAAGAAAGAGGCGGAAACTGGGGAAGATTGAGGAGGGCAGAGGTTCGGTGGCGGAGAATGATGGGAAGAAGGTTTCTCGTCAGATTCGGAGGAGAACTGAGTTGAAGAGCAATCCGGTGTCAGGATTCTGTGTGTCGGGAGACGGGTCGAAGAGGTTGAGGATGCACGTTTGGCATGCAAAGCGGTTCAAGATGACTAAGCGGTGGGGGTTCTATCTTCCGTTGGGATTGCAGGGAAGGTAATGTAGTTTTTAGTTTTTCAAAATTCTCATATGGTTTCTGTGTTTGGTATTTTTGGTATTGGAGCTTTGTATGAATGGATGAAAAGGAAAACCATGATACTCTGTCAGCGTTTAATGGATGATACACTTGCACATAGAAATTACTTAGAAATTGCATATGTAGCATACAAGTAACTCTTAAGTTAAACTGTCCAAATTAGGGGTCCTAGTTTGAATGTATAATGAACCAAGAATTATGCTTATTTGATTATTTGAGTTTTGTACGAATGGAGGAAGAGGAAAACTTTAATACTCTGGCAGAGGGTAATGGATGATACACATGCACTAGAAATTGCATATGTGGCATACAAGTAATTCAAATTAAACCGTCCAAATTATGGGTCCTAGTCTAAATGTATCATGAACAAAGAATTATGCTTATTCGATTATCTGACTATTGGTTGGTGGACATTTATTGAATGGTTAAAGTTGTATAATATCCAAATGGTTCCATTTCAACAAACAAGTGTCCACGAATCATATGTTAGGATTGCTGAACCAATTTGATTTTGGCACTTCGACTTAGCAACAGTGACCTCCAAAATTTTGTCGGTTTAATTTGAGTAACGTGTACAATTTTCTAGTGCCTGTGTATCAAGTGTCATAGTCTGCCAGATTATCAAATGACTCCCCATGGAGGAATGCATAGTGTACAGTGTACTAGCTCAGAAAGGGGTGCGCTTATAAGTGCATATGTCAATTTTGCAGATGTGTGAGATCTGTAAAGTTCATCAGGCAGGGTGCACTGTGAGCATTCCCTTGCCCAAAATCAGCATGGTCCATTCAAGAGGTGGACCACATTACTATGAGAAAAATGGATGATCAGGAAAAATGGATTGACAGTCTAGTACAGTTAGTACAGGGTGCATGTCCTGCTGGATGCATGGACTGGACTGACTTTTGGGTTGGTGTTGGTTTACCATCTGCCCTACCTGATCAACGGAGATGTTCTCAGATGTGTGGTGTGTGTTCCGTGAGGTCCCTCGTCCATACCCCACAAGCTCACCCTTCCTTATGCATGTTTATTGAGATTCATAAGCATTTCTCGCCATTTGTGGCCCTCCCATTATTGCTCGCCATGAGTTGGTTGCTATGTGGTGATCTAAACAAGTCATTTCAATGTTATAAAGCCCTAGGAAGTAGGAACCCGGTTTTTGACAAGAAACTGTTTGGACCATCTGGTTCTGGCGGTCATTCATGTTGAGGTTGAGTAGACAAACTATCTGGATCACTACATGAAAAAGCATATGGGATGAGTAACAATGGGAGAGTGACAGCGGCATGCAACAATATCAAGTTCATGTCTCTTATCATATTTATGTCTCGTATGATTGTCAAAATGTGCATGTTTAAAGTTATTTGTCCCAGAGTCGTGAAACATCAAAATTGGATGATTTTGAAAATCTATGCAAGGTAAGCATATCATTCCTGTGATTGCCTATTTCTTATTTTCTTTTACATAAATTACCCATTAATATGTGTAAATGTTTTAGATATGGACACAAGGCAGTGAGCTCTAAAGAGCCAGCACTCGTTGATGCAAGATATGCCATAATATGATCACTAGAAGAGAGAAGTGTAAGATATATGGGAACGGTTTTAAATCATATAAGCAGTGTCTTAAGTAATTCCACAATGGAATGTTTGGATAGACCCTTGAATTCAATTTCAATAACTAGTTAAGAAAGGTGGAAATGACCAAATTGCAAAAACAAATTGTAATACCACTCAAAGAAAGAAAGAAAGAAAATGTTCAAGCTGTACTCAATCCTCACCGTTCATTCTCCTCCTCGAGGTAATTTTCTAACTTATTTTCATTTCTTTTCCTTACAAGCAATGTCATGACTGGCCATATTGAAAGCAGGTCTTGTTTGTTGTGACATGGCCCTTTCGGCAATCCAAACCATTGGAGTTGACAGAGGTGTTCTTAGGCATGTGCAGGAACTTCGTTGGTGGGAAATGCTTAATTACTTCTCTTCACCTTCAAATTGGAGTTGCATTGCAAGGAATGCTAATTACTCTTTATGAATGCTAGGAACCATCATTAGTTTTTGTCATTTTCTTGATTAACTGAATGTTTGGCAATTGTTCCCAATGCACGACACATGCGCATCTAACCAATATTTTATTATCCTGAATGGACTGGACTGTAGGATTGTGTTGGACTTGGATCAGAAGTGGGCAGAAAAACAGTCCAGTTCACTTGAAACCCAGTTCACTGAGTTGGTTGAGAAATTAAACATCTACTTTTGTGAAACTTGAACCCGTGATCTCACTTCAATAGGGGAAGGTATTATGCACTTGACAAGAGGCATTTTGGATGTTTAATCCTGATGTCCCATACAGGAATGGTTCGATACGGTTGACCACTGGTTGGGCTGGAAAATCAATTAAAACAGTTTGATTTCTGGTCCAGTTTTTAAAACATCGATTCAAACAGAGTCCAAAAAAATGAAAGAAATTAATTAATGCTTTCTCCTAGTAACTGGTTTTTAGGCATGCATCCCTGACACGTCATTTTTTGTTGGCATGGGCTGTTCTTTTTATATGAGTGGGTTGGTTATTTTCTGCTAGATCTCTGCAGCGGTTCCTTGTCCTCTGCATATTTGTTAGTTTCTGCTAGGTCTCTGCAGTTCCTGCCTGTCTGCTGCTATATATTTGGATTGCTTTTTCTGCTGTGCTTTGCAAGTTGCAATTTACTAGAAGGATTGTAGTAACAAATATATGTTGAAAACCTTATCATTTATGTTCTTCAGAGGAAGAGGTTCGAGGTCTGTCTTGAAGTGGCTAAGGAATGGAGCACTCATACATGATGCAAGCTACAACTGCGCTGTCCAATTGGAGGGTCCAGAGGCAGGCATTCCCTTTTTCTTTGGAACTCATGAAGTTTTGGCTATAGTTATATTCCCTATCAATATGATGACTTTCCCAGATGATTCACTGCAAATCTGTCCTTGTTTTTCTTTTAATGGCTCTTTGGGTAGGGGATTTGGGCATGGATTTAAAATCTCCCCTGTTTGTTCTTCCGAAATCCAAATCCTAATAAATCCATGTATTTTCAAATCCCCTGAAACTAAAGACTTGACAAATCCACATTTTTGACGAGTTGAGGATTCGCAACGGTTCTATTTGAGGGGTTTTGAACCACAGCGGCACAGAAGTATTGAGTGGTTGGGCCTGATTTTTGGCCCTTGACATATTCACTACTACGGGATTGCTAACGTATAACTCATTAAGGCCATTGTGCATACAAACAGGTCCTTTCATTTGGGGGTGTCTCTGTCGTAGAATACATCATATTGATGGTTGGGATTTATTTTTATGCAATGGTGGATGGCTTGGGTCCATGTGATAGGCTCCATGATGGATAACTTGGGTCCTCGTGGTGCATGCTAAGGCCCACATGATGGAGAATTAGAACCACACGAAGGACCACGACAATAATATCCTTTTGTTACGAAGTTTCAAACCATGGATTTGTACCAAAAAAGAAAAAAATGTATTTGAGCAGTCACATCCATGGATTTGCAGCTGGATTACTAAACAGCACATTTTGGAACTTGCCGAATCCAAATTCAAGGCAAGTCAATGAATTTGACAAGTTCATATTTCATGGTTGCCAATCCACATTCACAGTCCTTGACCCCAAACAGGGCTTAGGATCCATTTGGATGCAAGTGAAGTTGTGTTCCAGACAAATTGTCTAGATCATGTTGTCTTGGATATCTAGGTTGTCTTGTACTAGCCATTTTGTTTGCTGTTTGTCAAACACCCTAGAATAACAAGTAAAATTGGATTGTGGCACACTTGGGAACTTAAGATGGATGGTGGCACATGTAGCACTTATGGTGCATGTGCACATTGGCACATGTGGTATATGCAAAGCACTTGAAGATTACTGGTGGCACGCATGAGGCGCTTGAACATGGATGGTTGCACATGTGACACATTTAACACTTGATGCATGTACACAAAACATTCTATTCCAGCATATGCACTGAACTAGGGATGAGCTTCCTCATCTTTGTTTTACCTCTTCTAAGATACATGCTATCCTTGCTTTATTCCACCTTTTGGGAAAAGATTATCCTTATTTTTATTGTTTCTCGTGCATAAATGGGTAGAAAAACTATGGATAGCTTGTCTGCCCCAGACAGCCTGTGCCAGCCAACTTTTCTTGCATCCAGATGGCCTAAGTGTTTGATAACATCCTTGATGCCAGGTTCATTATTCAGAAAAAATCTATGTAGCTGCAATACACTTTATTGTTTTATTTTTGCGGTAGATGTGCAGAAATTAAGTGGGTTTTAAAATTTATTTTTGTATGTTCCAGGAATCACTTTTGAAAATTTTGAAAATGGTGACGGTTCTGCCACCATCACTATCTTCAGAAGAACCATCCAAGCCTGTCTACCGTGGGGTCTGTTATGGAAATGCTATGGTCGGTTGCTCCTTCAGTAAGAACACATCTAGTCTATGAAAGAATGATTGTGTAAACGGATGAACTAAAAGCTGTCTAATTGTGCAGCTTCATCATGTCGGAGCTCCTGTTTCCCAACTAATTGCCCCTGTGACTTTCATGTGGCGGCCTTTCTCAAGCATCCATATCGATATTGATGTTGAAAATGATTCGAATTTAAATGGACATTGCATGAATGAGAAAAGTGAATGCAGTACTTCATATCGACAGTTGTGGGTATGGATACATGCTGCAGCTTTCAGTGAAGGATTTGGTGCTTTAAGATCTGCCTGTGAAGAGCTGGTACGTCCTAACAAATTAGATTAGCCTATGATGGTATTCAGATCGTGATTGGCTGCCACTCCTTGCAATGTTAATTGTCTGGTCATTTTGTTAGTCTGTTCCTATTTATGGAATTTAGTTTATGCCACCTCATCCCTGATAAATGTCTTGTTTAGAGACCCATGGAATGTCTATTTACCAATTTGGTAGCAGTAACTTGACCCACTAATGGTAGTAAACATGCATTATTCTTCATCTTTTGACTTACTCCATACCACTCCTAGATACCATTTTTTGTTTCCTTTCTATTTCCCTGATTAGTTACCCATTTTGGAGTCAGGGAAGCTGCTCTATAAGATGTATCTCCGGCTTCACAGTTATTGTGCTACTCTTGAAGCATCTCCTCACATTGGGGAAACTGTTTGACAGTTAGCTTCTGGGCTTATCCTTCAAAAAAGAAGAAGAAGAAGTTAGCTTCTGGGAATGTTTCTTCAAAAAAAAAAAAAAAAAAAAAAAAAAAAAAAAAAAAAAGAAGAAGAAGAAGAAGAAGAAGAAGAAGTGTTAGTTGCTGGGTGTTTTCTACATACGAGGATCTTTTTCCGCGTGTTTTACCATCTGGAGTCCATTTCTTAAGCATCATCCCTCACAAAAATAACTAAAAAGGAGATCATGTTTTCCTGCAAGTAGCTTTCAATTGTCCCGAAATTGTCTAGTCTAGCAGGCTTTTATATGGAAGGCAAATTATCTCAATATGTATAATGCATGGAGTACATGTTGGTATAACATATAATATTACTGCATCTTGTTGAACTCTATGTAGTCGATTGAGTTACAAGGTTTGTGTCTTTCATGTCCCTGAGGTCAGATTTCTAATCAGTTTCATTTAAAGCATACTTTTTCGAGATCTAATGCTGACAGAGTTTAGGTCTATCTAGTATGGTTATGATGAAGTGCATTTTTAATCTTGTTCTTTTCTTTTGACAAGTATTTGAACTTTCTTTAATTCATTCTCGTTAGCATAAAAGAGGTCAGGGTAGTTTAATTTTTCTCCAGTTATATTATGCTTAATTATCTACTTATAAATACATAAAAGAGAAGAATTCTTGTTACCTTTCTGATGAATTATTTTTCTCTTTACAAAATTTCTTGCACATCACGAGTCATTTATTTTCTGTTTTTTAGTTTGAAATTAACTACTGGAGATTTATTGCTTTTGGTTTTCACTAGTTCAAACATAAAACTCAATGTGTGGCTGGAAATGGAGGACAAAAGAAGAGGGAAGGCAGTATTGGTGAGGATAGAAGACCTGATGCTACTGAAGCATCCATTGACCTTGGATGAGGTCAATGTTGGATCAAGACAGAATCGGGATGAAGGCGATGAAATAGGTGGAAGAGACAATTTGAGATTGAAATATAGATGGTTGGGAGAAGGGAAAGAGGGAATTAAGGAAGGAGAGGCTGAGCTAGGTGGGATGGCAAAAAAATAAAGGTCATGGGAGGATGAGCAACCTCACCAGTGGCCATAGGAAGCTGGGAAGAGGGTGGGGAAGAATACAAGTGTTCAAGATTTTTTTTTTTTTTTTTTTTTTTGAATCTTTTTGCACATACACCCCTCCCTTTTGTCTATACGAGAAAAAAAATCCTCCCCTTTTCGTATTTGTAAATAACTCCCGGCCTTTTTCGTATTCGTGCAAAAGAAGAAAAAACCCTCGTGGTTAAATTTTGTCAGTGGATGACATGAGGATGTCTAAACGGTGTTAGTTTGAGTTGTTAGCATGTTTAAATTACCATTATACCCACCTCGAGGGATAATATGCCTTACATGGTAGTAAGGCCATGGAAATGCTGTACATGATATTTTGGTGATTTAATGGATGCAACTGGTGCCCATGTAGCATTTGTGGATGGGATCTAGTTGTTTAGCTGGTGGGCCCACTTGAGATTTTTTCAATAGTATCCTCTCCTTTGTTTGCATGTTAATTTGATCCGTGCCCCATGGTTGGACCAACTATGTGGATGGTTTAATTTAAGTTATGACCATACCCTGTGTGCATTTTTGACATTATGTACGACAACCTTCACATCCTACCAGAATAATTAATTTTTTCAACTCGGGTGCAAAATACATAATTTGGCAGCTTAACTTGGATTAGTTAAGCTGCCATCTAACACTATTGACACTTTGGGGATTTCTATATGATGGACAGAAACGGAAGGTGTTATTTACATGTACAAAAAGAGGATGGTGTTTTTTCTTGTATAGATAGAAGGGAGTGGTGCATATGCAAGTAACTGTTTTTTTTCTTGTATAGATCGGCCAAGGGATTGCTTCCGGTAAAGGGTATGAAAGAAGATTTAACAGGTTTGATTGCTTCCAGCAGGGGCCCGCATCTGGCGGTAGGGTGTTGTGGGTTATATTTTTCTTTTCTTTTCATTTCTCTCTTTCTTTTTATATTTCTTTTTCCTATTATAATTTTTTTTTTTTTTTGGAAAACCGAGATCTATCGTAACATAAAATTCATAATTTCAAACATCAACTCATGAAATTGAACTAATTCCCATTCTAGGCTTGCTCTTTTTTATGTTCATTAGATTGAGTGTAATAGTTATTCATTTTGAGTGCATGCGTATTTGAAGGTAAAACCTGCTTGGTGTGAATCCATCAATATCTATGTGCATTACTTGGTAATAAAATATTTTTTTTTCTTCAAATTTCTACTCATCAAAAAGAAAAAAGATATTTTTATCTTTGCGGAGTGGAATCTTTATGTTAACTCGGTCACTTGTCTTGATATCTCAGATGCATGAAAATGGTGCTTCTGTCAATTGTTTTTCACTGGAGGGGAAGCTAGCAAAACTGGAAGTTATGGGAGCAAAGGCAATCCAAGTTCTTCGGAAGATACTACATCCTGTTGCTGGGTGAGTTCTATTACCGAACTGCTTCCTCAATAAGGCTCGAAAGGTGCAACCTATTCCTCTTCTAATTGATAATGGAAACTTCATTTAGTATTGTTGACAGGGCGTCCAGTACTTCCGAGGATTTTCATCCGAGCAAATGTTCGATTTTGAAGGCTGACAACACTTCACAGCTTCAAAAGACATTTGTCCTTGAGCATGCTGAACACCTCCCCTCACATGCAATAGTATCTTTAACAGTCCCAGATCCGCGTGATATACCTGTAAAAGCAATTGAAAGTGTTCCAGAAGCACCTTCTACTTGTCCAGAGGGCAATTTACTAGAAGAAGAATTTTCCAAGGAAGATGCTGCCTTGACCTCTGTAGCTCCAAATAGTTATAGAGAGGCCATAATATCTTTTTGGTTAAAACCTGATGCAAGCAGTGTTCATTTCTCCGACAGTGAAGATCTGTGGACTTCTAATGATCGGATGAATCCTCCAATGGAGGAGAATCTTCTTTGCATGGAAAAGCATCAGAGGCGCTTATCTTCCTTTTACCTCGATAATACAAATTCAGGGACATTGACCACTAAACCGAAGGAGGGCTCTGCTAGATCTTGCCCTATTTTGCTTTTAAAGAATATAAATAACCAAAGGGGCTCTCCCATGGGGTAAGTTAACGACTTAGTTTTTACTAAATGTTTCTTTCGCGTCCGCGAAAATATGTTTTGTTGTAACTATCTGTTTTCCAATCTCCTACAGGTGGTCTATCATTCTTCCTTTAAGTTGGGTAAAGGCCTTTTGGATTCCTCTTGTCTCCCATGGGGCTCGGGCCATTGGTTTGCGAGAAAGGCACTGGGTTTCATGTGATGTAAGTACATACTCCTGGCCTTATAATTTGTTCTATTCCTCGGTTTCCAAATGTTGTGAATAAAAGTGTATTCTTTGTTGCAGGATGGGGTCCCATCATTCCCTTCTGATTTCCCTGATTGCAAGTCATACTCATGCTTCATGTCTGCTGAAGCTACTGCCTGTGATCAAAGAGCTGAACTCCGTCCTCTTGCTACAAGACCTTTAAGAGTTCCCATACCACCCCCATGGTATTGTGTTAGTTCCACTGTTAAGGAAGGGACGACCTGCGTGGGAGACGATCAAACACCAGATGTGCAAAATGGCAGTTCATTGGTAAACCCAGACACTGGAAACAACAATGCAGCGTCACCAGAGCAGGGCTCGTTTCCGGGTTTCATAGCAAGGACGTCTGACATTTTGAGTGCTTACTTGAATGAAATACATGGCCATCATCTACCCTTATTCCCTAATACAGCAATGGGGAAAAAGATTTTCTCTGAGCTGATGGATAAAGGCAGGCTCAGCTGGGCCCCTAAAGGAGTCATCCAGATACCAGCTAACCGTAAACTGTGTTTTTTGAGAGTTCTTCTCCATGCCTACAAGGAAGGTGTTTTTGAAGAGGGAGCTGTTGTTTGTGCACCCATTCTTACTGATTTATCATTGTGGCAAACCAGGTTAGTAGCACTATTGAGCTTTTCTATTTACCAGTTTTTTTTTTTTGTTACTTGGAATTTTCTTCCAAAGGTTGCCCTTTTTCTTTAAAAAAAGAAGAAGAAGAAAGAGATAAAAAGAAAAAGAAAACAATAAATCTGTGAGGATAAGTCAATAGTCTCTCTTAACTGGCACCTTTATGTTAAATAAATGAATATTAGGAGCAATAGTTTCAATGGGAACTGTTATAGTATGAAAGTCATTCATCAAGGAATTGGCTGACCTGTTCTTACAAATCAACTAGTGTTGCTTTGCCCAGCTTTGGAAGCTTTGGTTGAGATAGATTGACTTGACAAAGGAAATCGATCATGAAAAACCACAAACTATGGCAATGCAAATAAGATCAGTGACCTGATCTAGGTTGCAGTTTTTCCTTCAGATCTGGATCTGAGAATATTATACAACAAACACCAATGAAGAAACTAAGACTGGGGGAGGGAGTCCCAGTTGTCCACTAGTCAAAACTAGTGATCAGTCACCCTCTCTCTTCTACTGTAGGTGACACATTCCAAAAGGGAAGCAGTACATGCTGTAACTCAAAAGAATATATATATATATATATATATTTCAAAGGTATATGTTGGGCTGTGGGAGCCCATCTGCCGATAATGGCATCTGTGATTGTTTCACTAACCTGAGTCTGTGGTTCTTATTTGTTCATTGCAGTGGCTATGTGAAACTTAGAAACAAATCCTATCAACTTCTTATTGGCTTGACATGATTCTTTCAGTGAAATTCAGTTTCATACCAAAACTAAGGGACTGAATGTGAAGTTGCAGATCAGACGAACAGGATGGACTTAAAATCCCACAATCCTCGATAAAGTCATATTTCATACAGCAACAGTGTGGCAAGTGGGAGCTGCAGATACCAGAAGACCCTGTGGCCAGGCAATCCCACAGGTGGCCTATTGGGTTTGTCACGACAGGATTTGTTTGTGGAAGGTCTGCATTTCCTTCTGAATTCCTTTTTCTTACTGGAAATGATTATTGTATTCTTGTTTAAACATCTTAATATTGTGCCATGTGAATCTGTTGTATGTGGCTGCAGCACAAAGCCAGTGGCGGAAGCCTTCTGTGAGGTGGCATTGCTTGCTCAGCTGAGAGGAGAGCAATGGAGCGAGATGCAAGAGAAGGGGAGGCCCGAGATTTTCGTGCTGGTAAGGAATCTGAGGTCTGCTGCCTATAGGCTTGCCCTTGCAACCATTGTAGTGGAACAGCAGGCGGAAGACATGGAGTTCATCTAAGCTGCTGCATCTCTATTTATTCTAGTCCCTATTTCATCTCTTAATTTAGAGAACGTTCTTATATCGTTTTAGATGGGAAAAATAGCTTAAAGATCACACTACTGATTGGTTTGGGTGGATATGGCCAGACCTCTCCTGATGGTGCAGAGAGGTCTAACGTTTTTGGAGTGGGTTAGGAACTGTTTCTGGGTTCTGCTTGCTTGTACAGGCCATGTTTCAAAGCCATGTGTATGGTACACATAAATAGAGGTGCATGACTGTTGCAAGTTGTTAAGCAATTTCATTTACTTTATATAGTGGCGTGAAGCCCTTGAATCCTTCAGCAACAGCAATCAGAAAATAAGGCTAAGGTGCGTGAAGAGCGTCTGTGGTTTCTTTTCAAAGGTGCTCTCCAGTGGTACCAGGACGATGTGGGACCCATGTGATTTATGCACGGGGAAATTCGGGTTCTTCATGTAAAGATGATAAGGGCATTTAATCAGTGAGATTCTCCCATGCTGCCTGTATATGGTGGTTTTATATGAATTGTTCAGGTCGTGATAAGGTGTAAAAAGGGTGCACCACCTTGGCCGCAAGGGATGCAAAAGCTTATGCAACCAAAAGCTGTGGGCCCACTGTGATATCTGCATCACATCCATTCTGTCCATCACCTGAACCTGCTGATTTTAGGACATGCTGTGGGCCTAAATATGAGGTAGTTCCAAGACTCAAGTGGGCCACACTGTAGGAAACAGTGGGGATGGGATGCCTACCATTGAAACCTTCCCCGGGCCAGCGGGATATTTATATGCCACCAACCCATTCACAAGGTGAGTCCCACCGGAATGAAGGGAAACATAAATATCAGCCGGATCGAGAGCTTTCGGTGGACCACAGTAAGGTTTCGATGGTGTGAGTCTCCATCCCACTATTTCCTGTGGTGTGGCCCACCTGGGTTTTGTTTGATTTCTAGGCCCATGTTCTAACTTGAGCTGGCACAAATGGAGTAGATGTCACGGTGAGTTCCACGTAGCTTTTTCTTGCATTGGCTCCTTAACGGGGCTGAATTTTGCGTTCTGTATTTCCGTCCGGGCAGCCCTGGCATCACCCAAGACTGTGCTGCCCTTACCGTGGGGCCCACCTTGGTGTTTGTATTCTATATCGACGCTATTTCATCCGTTTTACATTAGCATTTTAGGCCATTGAACACCTAGGGTCCACTGTAATGTTTCCATAATGTTTATTTGCCATCCGGCCTGTTGATAAGGTCACATAAATTTGGATGATGGGAAAAAAATAAAAATAAATATTAGCTTGACCCAAAACGTTTTCCGACCATTAACTTAATCCAAAACTTTTGCAGTCACCCAAATCTGATCGGCAACGGATGAGGTTGGAGTGATGTTGGAGATGGCTTGCAGCTTAGTGAGAGAGAGAGAGAGGCAAGAGAGGGGGAAGCTGCTGTGTGGTAGAGGACCTTCCGATGCCTAAGTCAAGTTAGCTGAGATTGGGTAACAATTAGGTAAGGGTTATGCAAATAAGGTAACTTGGCCTTAAGTGGTGGTGGTATTTATAGGGTGTGGTTGACGTGATTTGGGTCTGATAGATCTGGACATTCCAGCTTATAACTTTCCAATCATGGGAGTGTAGGGCGGCTCCTGGCACTGGCAGGCCTAGCCTGACACGCTAGGCTTGCAATAATCATTAGCTGTGGGTGTGGGTTCTGCACCTGACATCTGCCACATGTCACATCCAGAGGGATTTGGTGTGATTCATATTGCGAGTTTCATGTGCCATCCTCTGGAAAGGGTTGGCTTGGTTTGGTCAGGCTGCGGAGCTCAGGGGTCTGAGCTCCTCCCCTCAGGCTATCAGCCCGATCGGTGGCTTTACCAATTGCACCTCAGCTCAAGCGCTTATCCTTGGACTGTCAATGCTGCCCGTTGTGTATATATTCTCCCTGGTCAGGCTCTGCTATGGCCTAGGGTGCCAGTTGGTCTTCCACTGAGGCCAAGCTCTACTCTTGCTCAGCTGCTATGGCTGTGGTCCTGCACTTGGGTTTCAGGGTCCGTGGGCCTCTGCCCCGCGTGAGAGCCCAGTTGGGAAACCCCACAACAGCCACTATTTCATATGGTCTGATCCACTTGAGTATTGTATCTGCTTCATTATTGGGGGCTCTAAAATGATCCGGCAAAACAGATGGATAGCGTGGATATAGAATGCATGCATCAAGGTGGGCCCCACAGTAAGGACCGCACCTAATCCTACTTGCGCATGCACACATGCTGTACGCACCAGGTACAACAACCGGTCTCCTTGGGCCCTCCATGTTGTGTGTGTGGCATCCACTCCATCCATCGGGTGCTTCTCACAATATTTATGGGGCTAGAAATTAGCCCAATCGACAACTCAGGTGGGCCACACATGGGGGAACAATGTAGAGGTGCAACCATTATATATGGGGCCGATCATGGTGTATATTTTCCATCCAATCCGTTCATCACGTGCGCCCCATCAGGATGATCAGAGACACCCCAAAAATCATCCTGATTGAAAACCCAGACGAGCCACACCCCTTGAGCTTTAGAGGCTATAGGCGTGATTTTGCATTTTTACCCGCAGTGCGGCCCACCCAAGTTTTATATTGAGCTGGTTTTTGGGATGGACGGTGAAGATGATGAGGCACACCTGATGAACCGATTGGATGCCACACGCATGGTGGGCCCCACGTCATTTACCCGCTGCGTAAATGCAAGAGAAGTCCGGTCGGAGAGAGATCAGATCCCCCACACAGAAAAACAAAAGAAATGCAACGCTACTGCACAGTCATGGTTAACGAAAAAGACGAAAACACCCCTCGTTTACAAAAGAAATCACCGCAAAATTCCACCTCTCTTCCTCGACCCAAAACAGGAGGAGGACAAAAACAGTCAATGAAGATGAAAGAATCTCAGCCGTTGGAAAAAAGAAGAAAGAAAAGAAAAATTAGCAATCTCTTCTCCTTCCTCAGAAAAATCCAAGAGACAGCCAAGACGAAGGCAGAGGAGCAGAATCATCATCAAAGACAGCAGCAGCAGAAGTAGAAACATCAGTTTCTTTTTTAACGAAATTCCGCTTCCTCCGCTTCGATCTCAGCTTCCTAGCCGGAGTTAAAGCAGCCAATGCCTTTCTCTTTGCAGGCTGTCCGCAGATGATCTGGAGATGGTCTTGATCGCTGGCTAACTGATTCTGCTCCGCCCATCCCATTGTCGCGACTGACTGGACGGGGCACTCCTGCCATTCCAGCGTGGTGAGATCTTCATTCACCTGTTCGAGCGGGAGGAATGCGTCGGAAGAGATGTTCTCGTTCAGCGTCGAACGTAGGGGTGGTATCAGCATATCTAGTGAGTTCAACGCGTCCAGGAGTTCGTTCTGAGAGATTATGATGATGTTGATGATGAAGAAAATGAGAAATATAGAAAAGGAAGGGAGGGATGGAAGGAGAGATCTTTCTTTTTTACCTTGGGACGGTTGTGTAGTTTGACGAAACCGTGCATTTGAATGATCTGACAGAGATTGACAGGGTTAGATGAGAGAATTGAAAAGGATCGGATCTTGAAATTCGAAATGCAAAGGAATATGAGAGAGAGAGAGAGAGAGAGAGAGAGAGAGAGAGAGAGAGAGAGAGAGAGAGAGAGAGAGAGACCTGTTTGAGCTGTTTGATGGTGAGATTGGGATGTTGGGGATTTTCATGGAAATACACATAGTCTTCCAGCGTCACCTTCTTCTTCTCTCTCTCTGATCCTCCCATCTCTCTCTCTCTCTCTCTCTCTCTCTCTCGCTCTCTCTCTCGCTCTCTCTCTCTCCTTCTTGATTTCTCGCGCCTTTTCGCTTCTTGTTCGAAAGGGGAGATGGTTATATGACTTATATCTTGCTGCTCTGTCTCGAGATTACGCACATGTGCCAGCTTGGCATACGTGTGCGAGATCTGAGCTGTTCATCGAGCAGCTCTCCACGTCTATGAACCCGAACGTAGAAACAGGCCTGCAATGGGTCGACTGGATGTAGACCGTTTGTCATTTTAGCTGGCTCATTTCATTACACTCGCTTCTGGCCCATTTACCGGACGGTTTTGGCCCAGGGGCATTCATACGAATACATGGTGGGCCCAATTATCACAACTTCCATGGACCCGTAACTCTGATGCGTCTGCCTTTGTGGGCCTGGAAAGAATTAAAAGGATGTAAATCGAGCAGCAGATCGTTTAAGACCTGGTTCAACACAATTAGTTGTTAGGTCTAGAACTCAGGCCCAAGTCTTCAAGATTCCACCACATAAACATGGTTCAAAATAGGCTACAATCATGCTTGCCAGTCGAGTCTCCTTAGGGTTGTCAATGAGCTGGGCCGGGGTCAAGATGGGGTTAGCCCTGGTCCAGCCCTTGTACCCTAAGCCTACACTGGCCTTGGACCTTAATGGGCTAAAAGCCCTTGGCCTGGTAAGAACAGTCTACATCAAAGAATCCCATCTTATAAATGATTTTGATGATAGAACTGCAACGTGGATCTAAAAAAGTGCCTTTAAATTATATATGAAAACTGAATGGGACCCTCACATGGAATCAACCATCCTTTTCCTACTTGAGTATTGTACCATGCTCTTAGGCCGGGATTGGCCATTCGTTATCAGCCCTGTGGCCTAAATTTCAAGCCTAAGCATGTCCATTGGACCAAGTTTAAGGGCCCAAGCCCTAGCCTCATAGGGCTCGGCTACTGGTGTCAAAGCTCTTTGTGCCCCCACCATGATGGTATGTAAATTATCCCTGCCTTCCATGCATTTTTACAACTCATTTTAGAGCATGGGCCCAAAAATGAGGTAAATCCAAATCTCAGGTGGACCACACCATAGGTAAATAGTGTTGACTGAACATCCACCGTTAAAAACTTTCTAAGACCCACTGTAATGTTTATTTGCCATCCAACCTGTTGTTTAACTCACAATGCCTTGATGAAGGGAAAACACAAAATCAACTTGATTCAAAACTTCTATAGCCACAAAAAGTTTCAATGGTGAGCATTCAATCCCCATTGTTTCCTGTGGAGTGGTCCACCTAAGATTTGGTCCATTTGGATCTGACTCATTTTTTAGATCATGCACTAAAATGAGTTGAAAAAAATGAATGGATGGCATGAATAAAACACATACGTCATGGTGGGGCCTGCATAGCTATGACATCAGCTAGCTGGCTGGTGTTGGGGTCACTAGCCAAACCAATACTATACGTCTGGACGGTTCGATCGTAGGACTCAGTAGCCGACTCGTCCGAGTCGGACCGGTTCGGGACCACAGTCGTCCCCCAATTCATATTATTCCCGATTCGACTCAGGGCTGAGCGAGTCGATCTGAGTCAACACTGTCGATTTAGCTAATCTCAGGGGTACTCTGGTCTTTTCACAGAATCGAATAAAAGTCCGCGCAGAAGAGAAAAAAAAGCACGAGCGCACTCGAAATTGTCGTCTGCTATCCGTTCCCTCTCTCTCTGGGATGGAGTCTCTGGCTCCACTTCGCGCCCTCTCCTTTTCTTTTCCTTCTCAAAATGCCCTCCAATCCAAAACGATCCGGAAAAACGCCAGAATTCCAACCTCCTGCTCGCCAATTCGATCCCAATCGGTACGTCTTTGCTCTTTCTACTCTTTCTTCCTTTCTCTTTAAAACCTCATCCATCCATTTCACGATCGGAATTTTCACTCTCTCTCTCTCTCTCTCTCTCTCTCTCTCTCTCTCTCTCTCTCTCTCTCTCTCTCTCTCAGATCGATTCTACAAACGTTGCTGCGAAATCCGAATATAAGCCGGGCATCTTCGATGATTTGATTCTCGCTTGGTTTCGGAGTAAAATGGTTCAGGTGATTTCTTCTTCTTTTATTTTTTATTTTATTTTTTATGGTAGAGTTGTAAATATCGATTTTACCGATGTTGAATTCAGCACTCTTGACTTGAGTTGAATATACTATGATTGGCTTGCTTTTCCATTTGGATGGCTTCCTGTACGGGTGGGGCCCGTTTTCGGCAATCCAGACGGTTCATCTGAAAGGAGCCATGATCGATGGCCAAATTGGCTAAAAACCAAATAAATAAATAAAACCCTCATTCCAGGACAATTCCAGCCACCTGATCAGTGGGCTTATTTACCCATTGTCAATGGACGATTGGTTATATCTGCTTTTCTGGCTGTCCATATGCAGGCCAATGATCAGATGGCTATGGTTGTCTTCTGGGGGATTTTTTTCTTCTTCTTCTTCTTCTTTTTTTTTTAATCTTTTGCAGCGTCTCGCATCAATGGATTGGGCCACCAGTGGACAGTCTGGGTTACTGAAATTTGACCCTATCCGTACTGAATACTGAACGTGCTAGTAACTAAGCTGGATCATCATATACATGGTCATTTTTCTGCTTATTGAATTTGGGTTTAATCATTTTTTTTTTTTAATATTAAAGTAGATCTGGATATGAATTTGAATCATGCTTTGAGTTGGTTAATTCGGGTTGGGAGTAGATTAGGGCTGTCAATGACCCAACCAGATTTTAACCACTAGAGTCCCATTTTTGGATTCATTGACAAATCAGGTTAGGTTTGGGTATCACCTTTTTGGTCCAGGTTAAAAAAAAAAAAAAGGGTCTACCCGGGTCCAGATGGGGCCAGGTCAAGTAGGTTCGGTTCGGGTCCAGTTAATTTTCATCTTACTATTATATTTATTTAATATATATTGATTATTCTGGCAAGTTTTCTAAGCCACACACATGTAACAGAGCCTGTTTACACACCATGGATATGCGAAAGTGGCACATGTGTGTGCAATCTGATCCATTTATCCGGTGGGCCTGACCATGTAAATGTTCTTATTCATTCTGTACCCAGCTTGAAGCCTAGATCCAAAGACATTAATGTAGAATGGGTTGCTGATTATTTCATGGCCCAGATGGATCAAAAGAAGACCGGTCGGAGTCAAAAGTGATCCGGACCGTCAGGACCTTAAACCGACCGTATCTCGCAATCCGGAATGAGTTTCGGGACATATAATATATCAATTTGGGGTAGCTCGAGCTACTTTAGCCAACCAACCCGCTATGCCGGGTTGCCCATGCCGGAATCGCGAGATTCGACCGTATCGACGGTCATTAGGCTAGTTTATTTTCAGTTTTACTATTTATAGTAAGTTTTAATTCGATCATAACTTGGGATCTGTAGGGCTTTAGAGTTAGTGCCCAACATGAAAAGGGCTTAGAATATTTAGTAGAACAACATGGTTGAGGCCGTTTGATAACTTTCTATTTTTGGCCGAAACCCAAGAGTTCTAGTAGGATTGAACGACTTCTATAAATAGTAAGTTTACTATTTATAGTAAGTTGCGTTTTCTAGGAATTTGAGTTCGAGTTGGAGTTTGATACTTTACCTAGGGTTTAGTTTCCTATTTATATGCATTGTAATTCTGTTTCTATTCATTCAATTATCAATAAATCAATTATTCGAAATTAATTTCCTCTTTTTATCTTTTATTTCTTCTCGTGGATTCGAGAAACACTCGGTTAGGGAGACGGTGATCGACCTACCACGTCCTCCCTGCGTCAGACATTATGGTACCCGAACCTGAGCAGATCCAGGTTCGGGTCTTCGGGTCTTCAAGATGATCAAGACCCGAACCAGTTAGGTGAGGTACAGGTTCTATAGGATCTGACCCAAAACCAACCTGTTGACAGCCCCTATGTAGATCACCCCTGTTCTCGTCATTGACTTTGCTTGATTGTTTCCCACACATTGTTCATTTCCATGTCACAGAAATTGGGAAAGTAAAGGAATGGATGCAAAATTAAAGTACGATATGCATCAGTGCTGTGGTTATGGTCTTAAAATGACAGTTAGGCCCTGTTTGGTAGATACCTGAAAGTGAGTTGATCTCATTTATTAACAGTAATTATGTATTAGAGATCTTGATCTCTAATGCACAATGAGTTCAAACTAACAGTGATTATATATCAGAGATCATGATCTCTAGTATATAATTACTGTTTGCCAGAATGAGATCATCTCAATTTTTAGGCATCTACTGAACAGGCCCCTAACTGGGGTCTGAAACAGGTACAACCCTTGTGACTTGCTTCAATATATACATGTTTCATATGGGTGACTTATTTCATTGTCCACCAAAGATGAGCCGACTCAGCAGCGTTGACTTGGCTCTATCCGATATTTAAAACGTTGTTTGCAATAGCCTTACCTTGAATAATGGCAACTTTAAAACCTTGTTTACTGTAGTCTTTGCCTTGTAAAAGCCAAGGATTGCTTGTAATTTGTTTTTGAATGCTTTCTTACAGTGCATTCTTCTTTTTTATTTCAATAAGTGTAGGAGGTTGGATGGGACTCAGAGAAGCCTGGATATGATGGACTTATGGAAGTTGTAAACCGTCTGATGATCAAGGGCAAAACCAATCAGGAAACTGAGCAAGCAGCGGTACAACAACTATATTCACCTTATGGTTATTGAGTTTTGACTCTGCCTATGAACTTGTATTGTGAATCTTATCCAAACTTAAATTTCATATGAATGGCTATACCTAATGGCAAAGTTTAAATCTTCATAAAAGGCAATCTTGCTTCATTTTATCCATTTTGTGATCTATTACCTTTTCCTCAAGTCTCTTTTTATGCATTGCGAATTTGGCATCTCTACCTCATGATTACCAATTTTTTTTTTTTAATATGTTGCAACAAAAGGTTGCATGCATATGCTCAGTGAGGAACTGGATTTGACCATGGAGATTCTTATGTTAGAATCTCTCTCTCTCTCAACGATAATGCAACTTTCTTGAAAAGAAAAAAAGGCCAAGGTTAGAGATCAATGCCCAAAAGCATTCCATGAATGCAGTGTGATCACCCCACTCAAGCTTTTTCCAAACCGATTGTCCATTCAAGATTTCAAGTGGGACACGAGGTTCTGGTGTCCATGCAAACAGATATTTGAACACACAAAAGTTGCTAGGCTTTATCTGTGCGACTTCCCCAACTGAATCATTCATGCTTTAACATTACAGACCAAAGTACCTATCTCCAAGATTCTTCTTTATAGAAATCATTGAAGAGTTGCTGAGGCACTAGAGCCACCTAAAAATGCTCTGATGCTGCACAATAACAGAAATGGGAATGATCCTGCATGAGTAGGTAATATGATCCCGGGATGTTTGGTATGAAACACGACTTGGCATGGAGTGGTTGTAGGCAACCTAGTCCTGCATATAAATATTACTGGAATCTCCACACCATGCAGGATATGCTTAGGTATCCCCTAGCAACAGAGTTGGGCTCTCAAATGTATCCTGTCTGATAAAAAAGGCCCATCTCTATTGATCGTGGTCACTATGCTAACTTGGAAAACTATTCAACTCAACATATAAATGTCATCCTAATCACACCTCTCACATGATTATAGCGATCTGCCCCTTATTACAACATCTCAAATGCATCAAGTGTCGAGGGTCTGTACTCCATCCAAGTCGCAGATTTGCCTGCTCATGTTAACATGATTTACTCTACGGTTAGTGTGATAGTGACCTAACTTAGTGATGCAGGACACCCTAATTGTGATGCATGTTCAGGAGCATATATAATCCAGCGGAATAACAAAACAATAATAATAAAAATTCAGCAACTATCATCATAATCAAGAAAATACAAGGGAAACATGCAATAAAAGGGGCCATCATCACAACCTCACAGTGAGGGTTTCAAATCATGCATGGATTGGATCCGGCGAGGGATGAAACCTCCCGATCTTGCATGGTTATGATCCAACGCTCAATAAGGTTCACTAGTCTGGGGAATCAAGGGATTTCTCGGATTAGGGAATGAAAATCTGAGAGAAATAGGTTTAGGGATCAATTCTCAGATTTTAGGGTTGCGGATAATGGGAGAAAAGAAGTTTAGAAGAAAGAGGGAAGAAAATGAATTACCTTAGAAGAAAGTTGGAAGAAAGAGGGAAGAAGAAAGAAGAAGAAGATTGAGGAAGATGTTATTGACCAGTTGCGCTAAAAGCTCGAGCTGTTAGAGAACGACAAAACAATGTATATCAGGGGGTTTGCTGACGCCTCCAACACCTCCCCTCACATGCGGGTGGTATACTGGCCCCGCACGTGATACTCTGGGCTGATAAAATACCGGATGCCCTATAATACCGAATTTTGTAAACCCAGGGACTTGACCACCGGACGTCCTGCTTTGATACCATGTTACCTACCGGTTGCACTAAAGCTTGAGTTGTTAGGGAATGACAGAACGATGTATATCAGGGGGTTTGCTGATGCCTCCAACAGAAGAAGATGAAGATCCACAGAGAGAAGGAGAGGAGGAGAGAGATAAGCCACCAAAGTTTTTTCTTCTTTTATCAAATCAATAGCATAATGAAAAAGGTTTAGGGCAACACCCTTATAAAATTCGGAATTAACATAAGTACCAAAATACCTCTACTAACAAAATTAAAAAAAAAAAAAGACATTTGCATGAAAAAAACGCGTGCATACTAACCCAAAACTCAAATAAGTAAAAGTGCATAAAATCAAATCAAATCTAAGATGTCCAATGACCTCCGATAATGGCATGATGAAAGTGGGCCACGAGGAACCAACGGTCTAATCACACCATCCTCGCGATTCAACGGTCCAATCATCTCCTCCAAACAACTTACACATGTCTTCCTCAGGTGGGGTCTTCTCAAATGTCTCGAACCACATGTGTAAGGTCCTTGATGCTCCTCAAGTCATCACGAACGATCCAGGCCCGTCATCATTGAGCTATAAAGATATAGGTGTCACTCGCCTCCTACACTGATAAACCCTAAAGGGCTTGATGTCCGCATCACTTAGCATTCTATTCATACTTCTCACATATATTTTAAGCACTCAGAGAGCGTGTGAGGAAATAAAGCCAAATTGCAATCGTGTGCCCACGGAAATTTCAACAAGGCCACATAATAATCTATTAATATTCTATTCAAAAGGGTTCATTTTTTAACCAGAATTATTTCCAACCATGGGAGAAATTTCTTGAATTACTTATTTAACAAGAATAAGGTCTATCAATTGCAGCACGACTGTTACATTGGTTACTTGTCACCAGTTTATTTAGTTACATTTATTCTTTGAGCAAATACCAACTACTCATTCTACTAATGGCAGGTTCGTGTACTAAGATCTTTGTTTCCCCCATTGTTGTTGGAGCTTTTTCAAATGCTCATAGCCCCAATTGGAGGGGGGAAAGTAGCTGCCATGATGGTTGGTGAGTTAGACCTTTAGAATATATGTTTGAGAGCTAGTTATGTAATTCTGTTAGTCAAGTAAATTTCAACTTATGAAATGTCCGAGTTATGCACTTATGTGTTTATTTTCTCAGTAAAATACTTAGATGGGTTTGGTGATGATGTTAATCTCCAATTGTGATGCACACTTTCTTGGCACAGTTTAGGGGAAAGCCAAGCCCATGAAATAGGCCAAAGCTTGGAAACCCAACCCATTATTTCCAGCCCAAATGAATTCATCATGTATTTTTTTGGGACCATGTTGCATGCATAGGAAAGGAAAGAATTTGAAATTGAAGTATGCCTTGGGAATGTCTTTGGCATGATTGGAAAGTAAATTGAAGTATGCCTTGGAAATGTCTTTGGCATGATTTGAAAGTTTTTTTTTTTTGGGTGGGGGGGTATGTAGTAATGCATTGGGACTCATGGCTGTTACAACTAATATGTAGGAAATTATTAAGTTTAATTATGAGGGGTTGGTGTAATTGGTCTATAGAAGGACCTATTTTTCAATAAAAAGAAAATCCATTTTTTGACTTAAAAAAAATATATATTATTTCTTTCAACTTTCCAGCAGAAGAAAGAGTTGAGTGATTCCCCTTTGGTTGTGAGTAAATCTAACCCATATGGATCGAGTCATTCCTAGTTCATCGGCATCACTTTATGGTTTCAGAAATTTCCTGTTCTGTCAGGTCTGTTGCTTGCAACATTTTTGGCATTTCTAGTTCATAACTGATTTTTGTAATGTTTCTGGTAAATCATCATCAAGTTTATTTTCATCCTACAACATTTTTCCATTATGATTTCTAGAAAAATTATTAAATTTCTTATAGTCTCAGATGCTTGAAATTGATGATTTTCTGGATTTTGGCATTTGAATCACCTCAATCGCAGTTATATTCAAGAAGATATACTATATTAAAGTCAGTGGATTTAAGCTGTCCATTGCAGTCCATTGCGACCACATCAAGCACATCAAATTGTCTAATACACTCATTTGACATCTCTATCAGCTTGAAGATATCATGTTATGGTGGTCATTGATGTTTTTATGTTTTGAAGCTAGGGTGACCGCACTCTCTTGTCAATGGCTGATGGGCCCATGTACAGTAAATTCAGTTGAGCTTCCTGGTGGATCCTCTTGTAGTAGTGGGGTAGTGATTCAAAGTTCCAAGATTTGATTTTGATAGCATTGAAATTAATATCTTTGTTATGCATTTTAGGAACTTAGCGATGGGTACTCTTGGTTCACGTAGGTTTTCATAGAAAGGTGCAGGTATTTGGAGGAAAGCAAATGTGTGGGTATTTGTATTAACACATGCAAGCTGCCAACTCAGGTTAGAACCTATCCATGTTTATCTTTATGTTTTCTATGTTATTTTTTAATGTAAAAATGAAATAAATAAGGTAGCGAAGCAATGTTTCACATGGTTGCAAAATCTGTCTTTTGTCCACTTATATCAATGAATTGGATTGTGTGATGGGGCACTCGTCCAAGAATCTGGAATATTCTTACACCTATAGATATTCTAGATACTTACACTGCATATTTCTTCATACATCCACTTTCAAGGGTTTTGTGTGTAAAGATTAGGTTGGGCTCTCGCAGGGAAGGCTTGACTCTATGTAGATTTGGAGGCATTTCGAGGTGGTGCACTGTTTGAGGGCAAGCATTTTGTTACCCTGTGGCATTGAGATGTCGTAGTAAACTCTGTGAAGATGTCATTAGTGTAAAAAAGAAAAAGAAAAAAAAAAAGGAAGAAAGAAAGAAAGAAAGAAAAAAGCTTTTGTAACAATTCAATATATCTTATACTCACATGTTTGAAAACGGAAGGGTAGGTCGGAACCAATGTTAATACTAAAATATTTGATACATTTTGTTTTGTGATCGCCAAAAGTTCTTTTGAACTTGCAAGGATAAAATAACAGCTGGCATATAAATATATTGGAGAATTCATATGTATGGAGGTTTGCTAATCACAAATGCATGTATAGCCCATTCCATCCACGCGCTGTAGGCATGCAAATTAGTGTGTATGGTGAACATCCAAGACATCCGTCATAGAGGCCTTAACATTGAGATGCCTATTGCCTGGTACAAAACTCAGGCCATTCCACTCAGTAAGTGGGCTACACTGAACCAAACAAATGGATGCCTAATAAAACTTGTTTACCCATTCGTTTTCTGTATACACTGGCAACCTTAGGAGTGGACTTGCCTTTATTTTCGCCTAGGGGCCCCCCTAATGGACGGCTCGTAGTATTCACACATGCCATCTTGGCGCATGTTCCAGCATGCATGTCGGCTGGGCTATTCACGTGTTTTGTAATAGCAAATGGGTGTGTGCGGCGCATGTGTGTAATATGTGGAACTACATTTATAACTTATTGCAAAACATGCATTTGAGCTTTTGATAATACCCTGTTCTGATTCCTAATTGCTTCTAAAGTTTTTGTCATGCTATTGTCCTTCCAGACATTTTTCAAAGATAACATGGGAGTCCCTTTAATGATGGAACCAAACTTCAGCGACTATAGCTGTCAGGTAGCATCTCAGACAAGTTACAACCTTGCATGTCTATATTGCTGGAGATATTGCTTGTTGTGGAACAGTCATCCAAAATCAGCAACTACGTTTATGACCCAACAATTTTATGTGTATTCTATTTCTAGTTTGTACAGAGTCCATTGAAATAGTAGTCTCTTGTTTTCTCTATTGCTCATGTTGTCACAAGTTATTGATGGGGTAGAAATTATTTGTTGCTCATCCCAACCATTTTGTGTGCTGCTGAAAATTAAGTTTGAGTAGACTGGAAACTAGAGCACCAATCCCACCCTTAGTTGCACAATCCTTATAACCAGGTGCCGTTGCCACTTCAAACGTGCTCCAAACTCTCACTCCTGGTTCCTAGTTGTTTATACTTGCTAGCATTTTTAAAAATATGCTTCCCCGCTCCCACACCTGAATTCGTTGTTGCTTCACTTCATGTTCGTGATCGAGAAAAATATGCTTACCCTTTTTCCACTGCTTTCCAAGTAGAAAGGATGAATGTTTTGGTGATAATTTTCTCTATTGTCCTTCACAAGATGGCCACAGCTTGTCAAATCGAGTAACCGAAGTGGGAGAAAGAAATTAAGAAAGGCCTATCGACCTAAGTCCTGTAGATTCACTTGGAAGTGGGATCAGGTACCAATGTATGTGAAATAGGAACTCTTGTGGTTTCTTGGCAAAAGTTGTACAGCCAGCTGCCAAATCCACCCTGCATGTGTAAGCACTCACTAGCTGCAACTGGATCTATATAATCAGGTGCAAATCAATCTGTAAACAACTTAAAGAAGTAAAAAGGGGATAAAAAAGGGAAAGCACCCCCTTCTTACGGCCTCCCTACCTCCCACCCTCTTAATCAAATGATCTTTGAAATTTAGTGACTGCAATTATCTCCAATCAGATTGTTGTCTGCTCTGAGGAAGTTGATAAATTGATCAAGGTAGGATTCATCGAAGGGGTCAACGACTCAGATTGGATAGCTAATATAGTGCCCATTGCGAACAATGGATTGGGTGCGGGCAGTTGATTTCAATCGAATTTATATTTCTTGCACTGATAGTAATTCTCACTCATTGAATATAATGATCTAAAGATCATCCATGATCTTGCTGCACAATTCGATTGTTTGTCATATTTACTAACTTTTTTGTATCGTTTTGGAGTTTGGACTGATTTCTCTTTAAACTAAGAAACTCTCCATTCTGAGTTAGCTTTGATAAACATTCCTAGAAGACTATTCTTTGACAGTTTGATTTATATCTACTATATATAACATCAGTAGCAAATGGACAATTTTGTCCTTGTAAGGGAGAGTCATAAACTTTGAGATTTAATAGGACATTAGACGAAATTCCAACACAGGTCAGGGGCATTTAGGGAATTTTTGAAGTGTGCATGCTTATCAACAGACGGTTTAGATTTTACCCACTCCATGTTAACGATGGTGCTGATTTTACAATATGTGCCTTTTTTTCCATGTGAGTAGCACACACCCTTCACCCTTTTCCTGACGGGTAGCCCACACTCTCTCTCTCTCTCTCTCTCTCTCTCTCACTGCAACCTCTTTCTTTCTCTACATCTAGACCACACCCTTTCCCACCAGATCTCTCTCCCCCTTCCTCTCTCCACGTGTTGCATGGGCCATACCCACTAGTATTATATGTTTACTTTCTGTCATATGTAACTGCATAAAATATGAACTCAACCTTGATTGCAAAGCTTGAATTAACTCACATTCTACAGGACGACCTTTAATTCACTAACTGATCTTTTTAGAAACTACTATTTCTGTGTTGATAAATTCATCACATTTTCTTTGTTGATTGGCACTTAACTGTATCTGCTCCTTAATTTATGAATCCTATTAGTTGGAAATATTCCTAAAGTTTTCTTCATTGTTGATATAAAATGGGTGGAAAATGCTGTTAAGAGTGATGCATGAAGAAAATTTTCCTTCAATTGCTGAGTAACTACATGTATTCCACGTTCACTGTAATTATAAAATGCTGCTGCCATTTTGTCAAGAGCTTTGCCATGTCCATTTGCATTTGGATCCAGGCCCATACACGTAGCCCAACATGCAAGTTTGGCATGTGTGTGGGACATTTAAGCCATGCAATAGGTATGTCCCATTCTGTGGATCACCTGGGCCCAAGTATCAGGTTGGCCCACTCACCAGGTGCTGTGTGGGCCGTTGGCCAACTTCATGCAGGCACACCCTTGAGTTTGCTGGTCTGATTTCATTTGTGGGTGAGATCATCGATGATCCTCATGGACATGGTTGGGGTCTACCAGATGCAGGCTAGGTTATCCCGCAGCATGGGTAAGTCTTTTTTGTCAATATCTACTCAGTTTCTAGACACATTTTGCCAATACTCATCCCTGATCTGTGAGAATCTGGGACCAACACATCCTTCTGTAAGTTTAAATTCCACCTACACTGAAATATTTATTGTGAGAATTTAGAGTCGAAAATTGTGGCCGAACATTATTCATCTGTCTACCTTCCATTTGGCAGTTTAGTTTTGGAGTTCTTCCCCCTCCGCCTGCTGAAGATAAAGCCCTCTGGGAACCTTGCCTGGAGATATGCCCTAATGCGACAAGGCGTAGAGAACTTAGCAGAAATGCTGAGGTGATGCAGTGTCCGAAGGTATAGAGATTTCACCGTCTACAAGAAAGGGTGTACTAAATCACAATTTTTTGCTGTAGATTACACTTGCAGTTCTGTATAGAGAATTATGATTTAGAGCTTTGCTACAGCTGCACAGACCCGTATACGCTTCTGTATGGGACATGTAGGGCTCCCATCAGGAGGGTTCACCATTTAGATGACCTGGTCCAGAAAACTGGCTGGTTAACTCGTCAGGTGGGCTACACACGTGTACAGAAAGAATGAATGATTTAGAAGAATTCCCATTGGAGTGGGACTGTGGGGGCTTGGCAGAACTCTTTCTAATCAAAATTGGGTTAAATGAATTGACATCGTGGAATAGTTTTCTTTCTTTCTTTCTCTTTCTTTCCTTTTATTATTATTATTATTATTATTAAAGGTGAAGCAATTTATTAGGCAAAGCTAGAACCAGAAAAAGAGAAAAAAAAAAAAATAACAAAAGGAAAAACAAGAACAAAAACAAAAGTAAGATGCAACAAATCCAGTCCCACGACCGTAAAAAGAAACCCAAAAATACTTCAAGAGTTTAAGGCACCCTATCTCTAAAGTACAATAGAACCCTATTAAACACCCCCGGCTGAAGAGACCCTAAGATTCCGTTAGTAGCGTTTATTCCTCTCTGCCCTCACAGCCCAAAGGATTCTCCACTTTCTTTCTCCCAATCACACCTCCATGATCCGCATGGAGACCCATCTATTAAGGAGGGCGTCAACCATGCAACCCTAGCCAAGACCAAAACTCTCCTCCAGATATATCATGAAAGGAACAGTGAAGGAAAAGATGATCTATAGACTCATCATCTTCCAAGCATAACAAGCACACATTAGTCAAAGGGTAATCTCTCTTCCTCACGTAGGCACCCAATTCTTTCCAACCAACCACGCAGAAGCAACTAATTTAGGAGCTCGATAGAACTAGCCAGCACCCGTATGACAACATTGCAATGAAGAGACTCGAGGAAGAAAGGGATCCGTAGAAGGATAGCACTGAGAAAGAACCCTGAGTCATTCGATCTCGAAGAAGGAATGTAATCCTATAATCGAGACAATAGAGCCAAAAGGTCCTGAGTCTCAGAATTGAACAGGTTCCTCCTGGGAGGGATATAGACACCTCTCTCACCCTTTCCAGAGAAGCAATCTGTAATGTCCAGAAATGGACAAACGGTGGCAAGAACAGGAAAAGCAACAGAGAAGGAATGCTTACCACACTAAGGATCAGACCAAAATCTAATCCTCGATCCATCTGCAAGAGCAAAGGTCACTCTTTCAAAGACTTTATGGGCCGGCTTAGCAATTCCTTTCCATAAGCTGGAAGCATGGCAGGTAGAGGAGGGTTTAGTCCACTACCCTTGGGGGATTCTGCTCATATTTGGCAGGAGTAACCATTCTCCAAAGACTCTCCTCCTCCCTACCAAACCCTCCAAGCCCATTTACCCAAAAATTGGCTTCATTAACTAAATCCAACATTTTAATACCCGGCGCTCATGAATATCAAACGAGTAGGTCCCTCTTTGAAGTGGGGCCCAGTCTTCACACCACGGTAAAGGTGGTGAGCGCCTCACTACAGTCCCTATCCACTTGGGCATGTTCTATATATGGTAGGACCCACAAAATGGACCACTTGGATCACCAAAAAAGGTCGCATGGCTGAAGTCTCCTCAATGGCCGTCTTTAACCTTTAGATTAATGGCATGCAAGAAGAATGGTTAGAGCCCAGTGATTAGAATTGTTAAGGTGGATGGTGGCCATCTGATCAATGGCCTTCAAAAGATAACGGTTCATTAGTGAGCCACAGTTTGTAAACCAGTGGTCCATTGGTAGATAAATGATTAAACAGTTTTGACACTGCGGCTTGTATAACACCCCACCATCGTCCACTTTAAATACCAGGAAATGACGTGGTTGATACAGCTCTACAGTGATAGATAATTGTGGTCCCTCCACAATAAACCGCTTATCAAACTGGCAAATAGCGGACTCAGATGATAGTACATGGTTAAAATCTTACCCAAAATGAAAAAGGGTTGTGATTTAGCAATGAAGTAGGAGGCAGGGATGGCAGTGAGCATCCTTGAGTTACCAAGGTGCCTGGCAACATGGCAATTTCAGAAACAGGCATGATAAGGCATGCCTCACAAAGGTCGAAGAAAGCTCAAAATGCCAAGTAACTGAAGAAGCAACATCAGTGGATCCCGCCCGCGAGGATCTCTCACCAGATTGCCTTCTCCTTCTATGAACTAGATCAGAATCATTCTCATCGAATTCTGAGTTAAATGTCCTGTTTTCAGGCCCACTAATTGGATGGCTTCCAGTTCAATACCATTTCAGATATGGCCCAAACTCGTGGAACCCCAATAATCAATAATCCCATCCACTGTGCACCACTGCTGCATGCGCTTCATGGAAAGCCATGAAGCCCACCTGTCATGATAGCATTCCTCAAACTACGAAAATGCACTGTAGAGCAGCATCAAGCAGGAAAAAAAGAAGAAGAAGAAGCTGTAGACAAGCACCAGATTACAGAGCAGATCGTTCCTACAATTATAATAACAGGTATAACTTCTCGATCAAGGCTATTCTTTTACATCCGTGAGCATTAACGATCCCAACCAGAGGGCCGCCGTCTTTCCCGAGGCCTATCCCTGGAACTGCAACCAATGAAGATACCAAATTATAAAGATGTTATGGAAGAAAAGGAAATTATAAACAAGGGTAAATTTTCCATATCAGAAACAATTGAATTATAGCAGTAAGAAAATGGTAGAAAGATAGAAATTGATGGTGGGCCATTTATGAATGCTCAACTTAATTGAATTACAATATTTCAATTCAATACAGTGGAAAGTACCCAAGTGAGGTTGGTCCCACTGTTCATAATGGCTGATTAGCCCTCAAATTGCAATCGATGTCGTTTCAGGTCATTATTATAAATTAAAACTACACTGGTAATTTCTTCTGCAGTGAACTGGATTATTGCATAGTTCTAAAACTCGCTGACGAGTCTTTAGGAAACTCGATTCCCGTAGTGACTCAGCCCTGATGGGAAGACTCGTCGAGTTGATTCAACAATTAGGTCAACTCAATGTGACTTGCGGTGAGCCGGGCTGAGTCACTCACCCTCTCCAATAGATTTTTAATAAACTTTGATAAAAAAAAATTTGAGGTATAGGAATTGAACCCACGACCTTTGTTTTACTTGCGAAGACTCCCACCACCAAACTATTTATTTGTGTGATTATTTTAAATATCCCTTGCCATTTCTAAAAGTTCTAATTTATATTAACTAACTATCAAATTGAGTTGGGTCAAGTCTTCGAGTTGAACTGACCAATCTGAATATAGATAAGAGTCAAGTCGAGTTTTCAGGTTTAAAACTATAGATTATTGCAATTCAGTTTAGTTTAACATCCAAATGCGCCATTGCCTATGGAAAGGAAATAAAGGCAATCATCAAATCAAACAAGATGCAGAGATCAACTTCAGAGGGCTAACCTTTCGGACTTCTGACTTCCATTTTCTTTAGAATTGTCACCCATGTTTCCTCCCGGCTTAGAAGTGGAAGTGAACAAACTACTTGTCTGTTGCCTAATTGCTTCTCCACCAATCGAACCACCAGACACAAAACCAGGCAGTGTTGGCCGGTTACTAGCAAATGTACTTTGGTTATTTCTGCCCTCATTTTGAGAATCAGATGTCGGTGTCGCAGCTACGAAGTTGCTCTTGAACTGTACCATCATCCCTGTCCTTAGTGCATTAACGGCAGATGACCGATTTGGAACGGTATGAGATGGCGTGCTTGATGACTCGGGATTATAGCCAATGCCAAGGCCATAATCCACACCACGGACGCCTCGCCCGCTGCCACTGCCACTGCCGCTGCCACCTCCCTTCCCTCTCCCTCCAGCTTTTTTCCCACCTGCAAATGGTATTTTCTATCAACACTATATAGAGAAGCCCAAAGTATTGAAAGGTTTCTCCAAACCATAGAAAGCAGCAACAATTCAAAAAACACTACAAAGTGACTTCAATAAGAATTCATAACATCCATAATCAGCATGCCGCTCTAGAGATAATACATACCAGATCCTTTTCTTGCATCCCTTTTGGCCTTGAACCTCCCGTCCTATTGATTTTGCATAACATTTCAACAAACCATATTAAGAAATATACATCATGCAAAACAGAAAAGAAAGTTACACTTTTTGCAAATATGAAGTAATACTAATGCATCCAAGAGCAACAAGTTCATGTGTGTTCTTTTTTTTTTTTTAAATATCTGATAGGCAAAACACAATTATTAAAATATGAATAGAACCAAGTACCAAAGCAATCATTAAGTCGAATAAGAAAAGCTAGAACATCAACAAGGACAATTGACCCATTCTTTGCCAACAAAGGATAGCTCCCAATGTTCCTTTTCCACACCATTATTCTAGTAGAAATCTGAGAAGGCTGAAGAGGGACGAGAGGAGCTACAAGAACATAGAAAAGATACACCATCAAAATGATTGGAATATGCAACTCTTTTTTTAAATTTTTTTATTTTTTTATTTTTGAGGAGATGGAAATTTCATTAAGAATAAGGAAAACAGATGCATGACAGGGAGCAGTGGAAGTTGACCCTATCGTCGCTCCACAGCAAGCAAAACGCGAAAACAAAATGCTGCCAGTCCAAAGCCACAGGACAGATTACCCAAATACAACTGCATCCCAGTCCCCCTTCTTGATGAGTCAAAAGAAACCCCTCAAGAGTTCAGGTAGGACAAGAATCCACCCTGATACAAAAGAAACAATAGAGAAAACAAGGGAAACAATGGATGAAGACTTGTCCTCACACATTCATCCATTCCTCTACCCGTAAATTCCCCAGATAATAGCATATAGGGCAATCTCCCAAATTCGCCTTTTGTGTCCTGACACCAGGCCAGTGGACCAACTTTCAATAACATCAAAAAGGGATCTCTCCAACATCCAACTCTGAAAATTCCAAAGAAGTGCCCCCAGATGGCTTTAGCAGCCTGGCAATGGAGGAAGAGATGATCCACAGATTGCTCATTTCTCCTACACATAATGCACACATTAACCAATTGGCAACAGAGAATCTTCTTGGAGCTGGTTACCCACATGAATGTGTGGACCATGGGAGGAATAGGAGCTGTCCAAATTTTAGCACATGGGTAAAGAGGCTGGCTGGATTTGGGATAGATTTGGTGGAAAGCTACTGTTAGCTGCCAACTTCCCATGCTCTAACATCCCCACTAGAGACATAAATGCTAACCTCATAAAGGATGCTCATGAGAGAGGCAAAGTTGCTTGACTCCTTATCATTTAAGTTTGTGAGGAGAGAGATGTTCTAATGCTTAAACCTCCCAAAAACTCATAACAGTCCACTAGAGATAATAAAGAGGGGAATGAGGTAGCCAACGCAGAGTCCCCAATCTGTGACTCCTTCCAGGATGTAAGTCTGGAGCCGCCGGCAACAATGAATTGACAAACTCCAACTATCAAGGTGCCTACTTTTCTGGAACACGACTATCAGCACGATGACCTCCTCCCAAGTAGACATAACTTTACACACATAGGATCGGGAGATTTGCGGCATGATTGGGGGACCGCCCTCCACCCCTCAAGTCACCATATTCTTGAAGAATGACCTCTCTTCATAGTGCTTCCTCTCATCCCCAAACCAGTACCACCATTCAGTAAGAAAAGCCCAATTGTTTTCCTTATTCCAAGACCCACCTCACCCCAAAGGAATCTCTCTGCAATTTCTCAACCCTTTTAGCCACAACAATGGGCATCTTAACGAGGTTTATTAGTAGACTGGAAGATTCAAGAGTGTGGCCTTAATAATGCTAATTCGTCCACCCAAATAGAGGTATGATTTCTTCCAGTTGGCCAACGTCTTCTCAAGCCTTTCAAGAATAGGGTCCCAAAAGGAGGGGGCATTAGCATTTGGAATGCCAAGGTGCTTCATTGCGAATGAGAGGCTCTACATCCAAGAACCTTGGTGAAAGAATTCACATCACAATCCTCTGCAGCCACTTACAAGAACTGAAGAACACTTTTACTTATATTGATCCTAAGGCCCGACAGTGCTGCAAAACTCCTTTGACATGTCTCATTTGATTCTTGGAGGCCCCACATAATATAAGAGTATCATCTGCAAATTGGAGATAAGAGATTATCATCTCTGGTCTGCCAATCTTGAACCCTCTCACAAAACTAAGATCCACTGAAGCCTTGGACATAAGCAGACTTGGGCCTTCAGCCCCAACTGTAAATAACAATGGGGATAAGGGATATCCTCGCCAAACGCCTCACGAATTAGCAAAAAGGCTAGAGAGGATCCATTAATCGGAATGGAAAATGATGTCATGTTAATGCACTCTTTAATCCAAGCCAACCATCTTCTGCTGAACCTGATGCAGGCTAGGCCTGCAGAGGTGGCTGAAAACTAGGAATGACTCAACCAGTTAGGAAGACCCCTCTTCTTCGGGTTGTAATTTGGATTTCCTTGCATAGCAGGGTCGCCTCCTCAGCGCCCCTTTGTTATTGCTGTTTCTTTTTCTCCCCTTAATAAAAGTTTCCGTTTTCTTTCAAAAAAAAAAAAAAAATTGTTCATGCCCAGCAAGTGCAATCACTGAACTCCTAAGGACTAACTCGACTCCAAAATATAGCAAGGAAACTTGCAGAGAAAAATCAAATCAAAAGGCCTTATGGAACTCATATTTCGTTGATATTTATAAGACTTAAAAGGGTAGTTCAAGAGACTTTTACTGTCATAATAAAGACTAGAACCTTTTCTAGTGGAAACTATCATTTCCCTAGTAGTCAAAATACAATTTCTAGGAATAATAAATAGAAGACCCACGGACTACATCCCAGAGGGCGCTGGATGCACTTGGTCCACCACCAATGAAAAAGCGTCAGGTGCGCATGTACAGGCGTGGGATCCACAGTTGAAAGGGATAAATAGTCATTTTATGTAGGGAATTTTTACTTTCTAATTGTGGGTCCCACACGTGATATGACCAAGGGGTGCTTTTTCATTGGCGTTGGATGGAGTACGTTTGCAGGATGCAATCTGTGTCCCACCTAACAGAGTACTACTTACTAAGTACATTTAAGACTTAACATCTTTCTAAGACAAACTCCAAATACCCATGCAACAAGCAAGGACTAAGTCAAAATGGGCCGACGGGCTGGGCTGGGCTGAGCTAATGGGCTAAGCTTATGGGTCTGAATATAAGTTGGCTTATCATCAAATATGCAACTGCATCAAAACCCCTTCTTTGAAAGAACTCATCCTCAAGCCTAAAATGTGATGCCTTTTGGAATTGGCTTCTTCTTTGGTAGATGATGTAGTCTGATAATTCGTTATGGTTTGTCTTCCTTGATTGTCCAAATCGACGCAGACCATTTGCTACCACACCACATTGTTGAACCAAATATATAACCTCATGTTTGTAGAATTTGTTTTTCATCTACTTCCATTGCATCCTACAAACCTTCTCTTAAGAGATTAATGGGGGCAAGATGGTGGTGTCTTCTTTATCATATATTGAAAAATTCGTTATCATACCAAAGGTTCTCATCTTCCAAAATCATAGCATTGTCATCATATGTCTTTTCAACCTTTAAATTCTTCATTATAAATATCATGTCTCAATATTTCTTCAACTTCTTTTTCCATATCAAATATCACAGTCAACCTCTTTATAAAAGATAGGTGCTTAGTCCAATGAACAAAACTTTCCACCATGATAGCAGAAGAAGAGAATGGAAATTCCACCTCTTCATCACAGAATCAAGAATGTTGACATGTTGTCCTCGATCCAATGAAATGAATCTTGTATTGTTATAGATTCTTCAATCATGACTTGAACTTTATGTGATACCAATTGCATGCGGGCTAGGCCTACAGAGGTGGTTGAAAACTACGCATCAGCAGCATCACTTAACCAGTTAGGGCGAATCACTCATGTCAGGCAGGAGGAATCACCCAACTCCCAAGGAGGATTCACTTAACTCCAAAGTATAGCAAGGAAACTTGCAGAGAAATTTAAATCAAAAGGCCTTATTAGACTATCATATTTCATTGATATTTATAGAGTTAAATGGGTATCCAAGCAACAGCCAAAGATTTAAGTCAAAATGGGCTAATGGGCTAGGCTTATGGGCCTGAATGTGGGCTGAGGTTATGATCAAATATGCAGCTACATCAGAATCTCATCCTGTGAAGATAAATAAATAATTCCCAGTTGACACAATCATAAGCCTTATCCATTTCCACCTTACAAAACACCCCCTTCTCCCACTCCTATTTCTTGAGTCATTGCTTCATTAGACACCAAAATGCCATCTAAAATTTGTTACTTTTTCAAAAGCCCCATGATAAGGAGAAATGACTGATTTCGCCCCAATGCCTTGTCTCTATCAATATCACAAACAATGACCTTCTTAACCTCTTTGGAAAATTCTGTCTCAAGCTAAGAGGCTGACTCAAGGATTCATCTAAAAGAGAGGCCATCAAGCTCTAGCCTCACAAAAACTCTTTAGAATAGAGGCGGCTATAGAAACTGACTATTGCATCTCTAACAAGGAGCAAATCTTTAAGCAAGGAATTGTGGACCGGAATTTCGAGTATATGCTTCATCCTTCCTCCGTTCGCAACCTTATGAAAGGAAGCAACACTTTCGTCTCCCTCATTTAACCAAGTGGCCCTTAATGTTTGCCTCCGGATCACTTCTTCCCTCTTTAAGATCTCTTGATACCCAAACTTGAAAGATTCCCAAAGCATTCTCCTATTTTCCAACATATTACCTCCTTTGCCTCTCGGTCAATATCACAAATGTTGCTTAAGTGCTCTTACCTTTTCGTATCAGCCCCAAAGGTAGACTTACTCCAGTCTTTCAATTTAGATTTCATGCATTGCAGCTTCCTCAAAATTCAGTAACTAACCATCCACCTACCCACATCCATTCCACCACCCCCGCTGCCATGTCCATAAAGTCATCTCGATTCACCCACCAATTCTAAAATTGGAAAGTAGAAGGGCCATAAAAGTGCCGGCAGACTCAAGAGTCAAGACAGATCGGAGCATGGTCGAAAATTGGTCTTGGAAAAAGATATTGCACAACCCCCACAAAATGGCTCTCCCAATAAGCCAAAATTAGGAATCTATCGAGTTTGTACATGACAAACCTCTCTTCATGGTATTCAAAACCAGTTACATAATGGTAACAGTGGGACCTGTAATGCAATACAGGGCTATAAGGCCTGTTCTGAAAAAAAAGAAGCCCATAATGGGCCTATAAAGGCTGTAATAGGCTGATATAGTTTCTTCCTTTACTTTTTTTCATTTTTTTTTAATACTGTAATGGGGGCCATAATGGCCTGTATCATAATGGCCACAAGGTAAGCCTTTATAGCAACCATTACTGTTATTGAAAACCTTGCCTCTCTTGGTTGTTTGACCAGGTGAACCACGCTTACATAAAGGAAGGTTTATCAGATTGGTACAAGCCACGAATTCAACAAATTTCTTCCTTTACTTTTTTACATTTTTTTTAATACTGTAATGGGAGCCGTAATGGCCCGTATCATAACGGCCATAAGGTAAGCCTTTATAGAAACCATTACTGTTATTGAATACCTTGCCTCTCTTGGTTGTTTGACCAGGTGAACCAGATGCCCACATAAAGGAAGGTCTATCAGATTGTTACAAGCCACAAACCCAACAAATTTTTGCATGGAGCTCTTCCTCAAGTGAACAGACACACATTTCTGCATGGAGGCCTCGAGAACACTTCTTTAGAGTAGACGCGGCTATAGAAACTGACTATTGCATCTCTAATAAGGGGCAAGTCTTCAAGCAAGGAATTGTGGACCCGAATTTTGAGGATATGATTCACCTTCCTCCCGTTTGCAACTTTATGAAAGGAAGCAATGTTTGTCTCCCTCATTTAACCAAATGGCCCTCAATGTTTGCCTCCAAATCACCTCCTCCCTCTTTAAGATCTCTTGATACCCACACTCAAAAGATTCCCAAATCATTCCCCTATCATCCAACATATTACCCCCCTCTTCCTCTCTATCAACATCACAAGTCTAGCTTGAGAGCTCTAACTTGACCGTATCAGCTTGAAAGGTAGACTTATTCCAGTCTTTCAGTTTTGAGTTGATGCATTGCAGCTTCCTCAAAATTCAGTAACTAGCCCATCCATCTACCAACATTCCTTCCACCACCCCGCCACCATCTCCATAACGTCATCCTGATTCACCCACCAAGTCTAAAACTGGAAAGGAGAAGGGCCATAAAATGTCCCTGCAGACTTGAGGCAGATTGGAGCATGGTCGAAAATTGGTCTTGGAAAAATATATTGTGCATCCCCCACAAAATGATTCTCCCAATGAGACCAAATTAGAAATATATCGAGTTTGCACGTGATAAACTTCTCTTCATGGTATTCAAAACCAGTTATGTAATGGTAATGGTAGGACCCGTCACATGATGGAGGGTTGTAAAGCCCGTTCTAAAAAAGCACACTTTTTTTCCCCTTAGAATTCTTCCTTTTTCCTTTCCCCTTTACCATGGATAATGACTTGTCGTGGTTGCCTGTTGGAGATGGATTCCGTATTTCCTTCTAAACTTAGAATTCGCCTTCCCCCTACTTGTTTTCATCTTCCTTCCAATTCTTTGAAATTGACATCTACTTCACTACTCTCTCTCAAACGACAATCCCAGATCCTTACTGAGGTCTCTCATATCATGGTTGCCTTCTAAGTCTACAGAATTTTCTGAGTCTTCCCTTGCTATTTTATGAAACCTTTGGTCGCCTTCAATGACCAGTGATTATTTCTCTACATTATCCATGACCCCTGTCACCATGCGCATAGTAGCTGATTTCGACCACAAGACCAATCTAAAGAGGACTGGAAGGTCCCACTAATATTCGGATGGAGACAAAGGAATATGAGTTCAAAGAAACTGGGGTCTTGGGGCGAAGCTTGCTCCTACAAGGGCTCCAGGGAAGACGACCCATGATGCTACTCACGACTCTGCCGACTCCTACAACCACACAAGGCAAGAGCAGCTTCAACATCAAAAGGATCCACTATAGGAATTCCCCCACTTCCCACCATTAAGAAATTCATTCCATTCTTGGCCACACAACACATGCGTGCGTCCAACCTTTGATGAAAGTCCAACATCACTCCTTCGAAATTGAGAATGGGACCTACGGCAGGGTCTGACTATTTGGGCCCACCATATGCATTCCACCTAGTCCACACAAGCCTCCTTGAACTCAAAATAACCACAAACAAGGATTGCCCCAAGCACGTGAAAAATAATGGCAAAAGTATAACGCCAGTTGCCAGCCTGACACAACCCTCCTTTATCCGGGCTTGGGAGTTGGGACAGGCAATGAGAGCACAAAACTCCCACAGGTGCTATGTAATAGACTATTGCATAGTTTGATTTTATAGTGATTGATTACAATAAACAGGTTGATTATCATCGGTTATCACTTATCACCAATGATAATATTGTTTGACAGATGCATATCAAGCGAATTAAGTCTCTCCAAAATGACACAATAAAATGGCCTCTTTTAAGGGGATACGATTCAACGGAGAGATGCCGACAAATCCTCTCAATGCCACCCCATACAGAATGAAGGGGCAACAACTATCCTTTGATGGGAAACAACAGTCCTCTCAATGCCAACTCTGAGGAATAAGGGAACATGCACATATATACGAAGAAAAGAAAAAGAAAGCCTTATTTGTGGACGATATAAGAATAACAACAGTGCTAGACCACTTTAGAAATAGAGAGGGAGGAGGGAATACAACTTTGGTTGAGTGAAGTGTTGGTCAATATAGAAGGGAAAGAAAAAAGGCATAGGGTAGCTACATCTTTTAAACATTCTTTTACCCCAATCCCCAACTTGAACCTACTATCCAATACCATAAAATCCATAGAGATTGAAACTCCTTTAAATTATTGACTTTCAAATGCAGACCCCAAAAAAAAAAAAAAAAAAAAAAAAAAATCAAACATAAAAAACATATAGTGCAATGAGAATATGGAATGTGGATTTTCCATATAAAGAAAATGAACAGAGATTTAGAAGACTATCGGTATCACAGGCATCAAGGATATATTGATCCTTAATAAAAAATAAAAAATAAAAAAAGCAGCAGCAGCAGCAACCACACAAGTATTTACCTTCATAGCGAGATCCATCAGTTCCACAGACACATTCTGGCCAGCAGCAACCAAACTGTTTACCAGCTCACCAGCAAAGCGTGCTTCCTTCTGGGTGATAAGAGTGAAGGCGGTCCCATCCTTATCTCCAGCACGACCTGTTCTACCAATACGATGTACATGCATGTCCATATCTCTAGCAATATCAAAGTTCACAACTGTCTTAATTGACTTGATGTCAAGCCCACGAGCAGCAACATCAGTTGCAATGAGAACATGGTAAGTTCCTGATTTGAACTTTTGCAAGATCTCCATTCGAGAAGCCTGGTCTTTGTCACCGTGAAGAGCTGCAACTTTAAACCCCATCTGAATAAGATGAGATTCAATCTCATCCACTGTAGTTTTCTTTGAAGCGAACACTAGAACATCTCCATCGTCAATCATTCCAGGCAGCTTTTCAAGAAGCCAAGGCATCTTCTCAGCATCAGAAGGAATTACATTAACAACTTGGGTAATGTCTTCATTGGCCATTCCAACTGCTCCCACCGTAACTCTTACAGGATCAACGAGAATTTCTCGGGCTAACCGTTCGACTTTGTATGGCATGGTCGCTGAAAAAAGCAAGGTCTGACGATCAGGTCTAATTTGACCAACAATGGACCTTATCTGTGGTTCAAATCCAAGATCAAACATTCGATCAGCCTCATCAAGAACTAGGTAAGTTGCCCTCAGCATTGTCAGTGCCTTCATCTTTAGCAAGTCAATCAACCTCCCTGGAGTAGCAACAACTATCTCACAACCTGCCTTAAGTTCTTTAAATTGATCGAGTTTAGACATTCCACCGTAGACAGCAGTGACTCGTATGCCATGGGATTTTGAGAACTTCTTTGCCTCTAAATATATCTGATGTGCTAATTCTCTCGTAGGTGCACATATCACTCCTATCGGACCCTCTTCCTTCCCAATTTCAGGCTGGTCCATGATATGGACAATCATTGGAAGCACAAATGCAGCAGTCTTTCCAGAACCAGTTTTTGCAATACCAATGATATCACTCCCAGAGAGCACAATGGGTAGAGCCTGGCACTGGATTGGAGTTGGCTTCTCATAGCCTTGTTTTGTGATAGAACTCATTAGTGCAGTAGAAAATCCACAATCTTCAAACAGCTTAATTGGACTGGGTACATCGAAACCCGAAACACGTATAGACAGACTTTTCCTGTATTCAGCGACATCTTGCTCACTCATTCCTGAAAAAGGGCACAGGTATCAAATAGGTCTCAACACATTAAATCCACACAAACACACACATCACAACAATAGAGAGAGAGAGAGAGAGAGAGAGAGAGAGAGAGAGAGATGAAATACTTCCAATCAAGAAACGACAGCAGAATTTTTGCAGAGGACTTGACTTAGCACACAAGCAAGAGCATAGTTTCCAAATTCATTGAACTGCCCTGTATTCCGAATTGGGTGAATCAAATTTATCCACACTTTGTTGTGAATCAGTTAGTTATTTATCTTAATTCAAGTCAAATTATTAAACCAATGAAGAATTCTCCGGGGTTGCAACTTCCAATCATGACTTGCTCAAAAACTGAACACAAGGCATAAGATTTAAAGTGGCTATCGATTCAAACGAATGACATTCATAAACTAAACGAATTTGATGCAGCCAAAATGGCCACGATCTTACCTATGGACTGTTCAGTCTATTCAGTTGGTCCCACTACCGACAGAAGACATTCTATCAGTTGTAATCAGTAGGGTTTGGAATCATATTTAGATGCTCTTTTAGAGTTCTTCCACATCTTCCTATTCTTGTGGGAATTTTGAAAAGAGTGTTTTGAAGTAATTTAGGTGGGTTCTGGAAGAAATTTGTCTCTAGTTGTTTACTGGTTTAGTTGGGAAACTGGTCACAACCATACCAATGTTTGTTTTCCAAGATAATAGGTAACCTATGGGATAAGGTATAAACTAACTTTTCTAAATCAAAGCTAGTTAAGAGTAAAGGGTGAATCTAGATTTTTTCTTTTTTTAAGGATTTTAAGGGTCTTGGGTTTTCTCAATTGTAATTTATAAATGTGATTATTATGAATGAAAAAGAAAAGAGGTCCAGAGGCTGAAACACAGAGCCTCCAAAACAAGGCATTAAACATACAAGACAATTTTAGAACAGAAAAGAATCGAGGCCCTCAGAGGCTGGATGAGACCAGACCCACTTCACCATATACACTTTCTGGACAACCCTCTTTGGCAGATGGTTGGCCTCAGCATTTGCTGATCAATGAACTAGAAGAAAGAAACTGACATAGCTGAACATAGGTCGACTGCCTCCTAAATGAGATCAATATATCCATGGTGCGATGCTAAGCTTATACAAGGTGTGAATTCTTTGTATCTAACCAGTTTAATGTTAATTATTATTGGACAGTCCAATGCTATCCCATCCAACTTTTGTCGTAAGATCTAAACTTGTGAATATACTCATTACTTTCAATATTGTATTTGTTCCAGGAGAATTGAGATTGAGATTGTGGACTGATTGTGACCATCTGATGGTCATCATCTTGCCTCTTATTTGGCTATATAATGAACCATAGTTGTACAAACCTTAAATGGGTTCCCAGTGGGTTTGGGTGGCCAGTGAGTAATGAAGCTGCAGTTCATAAAACATTAGGAAGTTTTAAGGATTGGATCTTGGAATACAAAAGAAAGTATGGAACTAAGCAAGAGAGGAAGCGAGGGTTCATGCAACTAAGCTACAAAAAAAAAAAGAAGAAGAAGCCATGGATCTTATTTACTGCTGCGAACTAGATCAACTAGGCACCTAGCAAATTACAAGCTGTGATGTAAACACGAAGTAGATGGAACTGCCAACTTGGAAACCTATGAGAAAGACTTTGGGCATAGATTTCTTGCATTGCAGTTCATACTTCACTCTTAAATGATTCAATCACTATCCAATAATTTGGTGCATGGCTAAATCTTATGATTCGAATAAAAAGCAAGGAAGTTACTGGATAACTACAGTAGGCACATGGATTCTAACTTTTGACAAGCTTTGCAACCAAAATGACGTGAAAATGGAACGGCCCATCTTGGACCATCATCGTCACGTGAGTCACAACTTTGAATGTTGAAGAGAGTACATAGTGCATAATCAACTATGACAACTTAACACACTTAAACCAGCTTCCACTCATCAATACTACTCCGTAACTGAAGTTTTCTTCCTTGTATTGAAGTATTGGAATCAATCTATAAAACACTATTTAATAGACTATTGGCAAACTCAAGATGAAAACTTTAACCCGCATAACCTACTCATTGGATACCTTCAGATGCAGCTTCAAAAGAAAAACCCAATTCACAAACACAATGATGAAAATGAAAAAGAAAGCGAAAATCAAGAACATTTACCTGAAATGGAAGCTTTCTCTTCATAAAAATCCTTGTTAAACGGCTCATAATCGATGCTAGTGTGATCCAATGGTGGGATTGGTTCGATCTTCCTTTTATCAACAACCACTGGATTATCATCCGAATCATACTCGATCAACCCCGCGTCGACCGCCTTTGCCGCAGCATAGACCTCCTCATCCGAATCGTACCCAGCCTGAAGAACCTCCGAAGCCAGCTGCAATCCAACATCCTTCTTCGCCCTTAGAAAGCTCTCAACCGGATCGTCATCGTCCTCATCATCTGGGAACTTGTCCGCCTTATCTTTTGCCTTCGAAGGCGGCGGGGCTGCCCGCATCTCCTCGTGAATTCCCTCCATGAACGCATCGAGCGGGTCGATCTCCTCATCTCCACCATCAGTGCGATCCTTTGGGGCGTCATCGACCTCGACATAGTCGATGTTGTCGAGATCCTGGTCTTCGTAGTTGTCGTGGCTACCGGAGCGGGAGGAAGGAGGGACGTAGAGCCTCTGCGGTGCTTGCGGCCGCTCGAAATTGAAGGTTGCCGGGCGATTGATGCCGAATCCTTCGAAGCCGAATTTCCGTTTCGACATTTTCTAGGGTTTTGTTTCCTCCAAACAGACCCTAAATGAAGAAGAAAAGAAATTAGGGTTTGGCTTTTCAATTTCTCCTTAGATTTTGAATTTGCTCTGCTGGTTTGCTGAGAGGGTGAGGAGAGATAGGTTCTTATCGTGCGCACCTGGCGTACTGACTAAGAACCGCGAAAGGAGACGAGGAGCCCTGCTGGGGAGAAATTCATACCGGGCGCATTTTAGCGTTAGGGCTTACGAAATCTAATCGCCGCAGAAACCACCGCGTGTGATCAGTCCCATGTGGACCACTGGATTGGAAGCGGATTGCGTAGTGAGTATGGGGCCCACTTTGATTTACGTATTTCATCCACTCCATCCATCCATATTAACAGATAATTTTAAGTACGATTTCAAAAAATGAAGCATATTAGAATCTAAAGTGGACCACACCACAGGAAAAGTATGAACTGAATGTCTACCATTGAAAAATTCTCAGGGGACACAGAAGTTTTGGATCAAGCTGATATTTGTTTTTTCCCTTCATCCATATCCGTATGATCTTATGAACAGGTTGGATGACAAATAAACATCACTGTGGGACCTGGGAAGGTTTCAACGGTGTAAATCATTATTCCCACTGTTTCCTGTGGCATGGTGCACTTGAGATTTTGATATGCTTAAATTTTGGGCTCAAGCCTAAAATGAGCTGGAAAAACATATGGACGGAACAGATAAAGCATATACATTCTAGGTGGGCCCACTAAGTTTACTCCGCACGCAATCCGATTTCCACTGGATTTGGACAGGGGTATGGTACACCGACATCCGTGGTGGCAGGACTCTATGGGGCCCACCGTGATGTATGTATTTTATCCAGGCCGTCCAATCGTTTTGCCAGCTCATTTTAGGTTAATAACCCAAAATTGAAGCATATCCAAAACTCAAGTGGACCACACCATAGAAAACATCACTGTGGGCCCCAAGAAGGTTTCAACGGTGTCTTACTTGAGTTTTTGATTTACTTCAATTTTGAGCTTATGACCTAAATGAGCTGGCATGGACAAAACACAGACATCATGGTGGCTCCCATAGAGTCCTGACTCCGCCGACGTCTCACCATAGTCTGCCCCACCCTGACCTCGGGTTGGACCCAATAGCTAGGCCAGTGGGCTGGGCTTGGGTCCGGCATTCATGGCCCGATCTATTTTCAAGCTGGACTTCTATTCAAGTCATTTCATCTGGCTTGGCCTGTTTTTATATGAAGGTATCTTACAAATATGTCATTCTATTAAGACAACCGAATGTGAACCGTTGATTCTCTGGCTGGGCCAGATTGGTTAGGTTGGGCCCTGAAAAATTTTCAAGTCGGGCTTGAGCATGTTGTTCTAGGACCATGCCGGGTTGGGCCTGGATCTAAAGTATCCAGACAGGCTCAGCCCTACCCTAGCCCAACTAAACCTGGCTTATACCTGCCCTGCTTTCAGGACCAATAGCTAACTCCTAACTGTAAGAGGCTTGGGCTTATGCATAAATAAAAAGGACTGGTAGGGAGTAGGAATGGTCAACGGCCAGGTCCCCATTGAGTTAGTACCAGACTAAGCCCAACATGTTTGCCAAATGGGCCCTAACCCAACCCATGACTAGAGTTGTACATTGAGCCGAGTCAAGCTGAGCTTTGCCTTGTTTGAGCTAGGCTCAACCAATGACCACCCTGGCTCGTTTTCAGATCGGATCGGCCTTCTAGCTGGACTGACGTGTTCAAGCTGGCTCGACCGAGCTTTTGAGCTGAGTTCAAGCTGAGTTCAAGTTGAATATGAGCTGATACACACACACACACACACACACACACACACACACACACACACACACACTTTTGAGTAGCCAAGTCGAGTTTGGGTCAACTTGAGTTTGGCTCGAAAATCCTTTCGAGCTTGGAAAAACGGCTCAGCTTGGTTGGAACCCAACCTATGAAGCAAGCCGAATTGAGCTGGTTTAAGCCGAGTTGAGGGAGCTAACTGAGCTAGCTTGGCTTGTGTTCAGCTCTACCCATGGCCACTTACCCCGTCACCTGATACGGCCCACCTAAAACTTATCAAAACCATCCCCAACCCAACATGGCCCATTTAACTGTAACCGGGTTGTTCTCAACCAACTTGACAAGACCTGGCTCGACCCAACTCAGTTTTCAATGGAATATGGGGCTAAAGGTATGCCCAGAGATTAGTAGATATGATTTCGTAATTCTATTATTTTGTTATGGGTTTCTGGTGGGTCATCTGGCCCAGCACATTGACCACCTAAAATGGCCAAGTCAAATCAGGCAGGATTCAGATCGAGCCTGGCCTATTTGCTTAAATGGTCACATTTCTAGTCCCAGCCTAACCCAATTAGCTTTCCCCGAACCCACCTTAGAAGTCGTTTAGGCCAGATGACCCACAGGTGGACCCGACCCATCCCATCCCCACCCATAGATAAGACAATCTGGTCCAGCCCGAGTTATTCAACGCTATTGGATTAGGAATTCGCTTAGCCAGTTGGGTCAGGTTCATCGTAGTTCCTAACCTAGTTGGCTTGGCTGGGCTGGCCTGGACCTCAGATGGTAGTTGACTCATTGGCCCAGCCCATTTACACAAAGAAGCCTATGGAAAGAGATTGGCGTGGACCAAGTTAGTTCCTGCAGAGATTAGCTAATCCAAGGCGTGTACATAGCCAAGCAACATAAAAGCCTTGAATGTGCCGATGTGTCACACATGCTAAACATCTAACCGTCCATCAGGTTGGCCCACCTGTCAGAAGGGTCTTATGTTGTGCGTCACTTCTGCATTCATGGAGGAGATGTGTGCAATTGGCAAGCACGTACATCAGACTGACAATCCAAAATCCCGGGGTCCCTTTGAACGGACTGCAAACATCCCACTGATTGGATTGCCTAACCATCTAGCCGTTGAATAACTGGTCCTTGCCATTTGCATGTCCAACAAATCACACATTGAGGTTTTGCTGGATTTAGGACTGTCAACGGGCAGGTCCGGGCTGGACCAACATCTATCCAAGCCCAGCCCGCAAAGTAAAACCTAGGCTCCATCATCCGTGATACATGATAAAATGTCCGTCACACCCTGAGTGAGCCATAACAGGCTGGACCGATTCAGACCATCTGATCTTGGGGCCGGGTCACGGCTTGATGTTGTATGGATATGATGTTCTTAACGGTTTGATCGGCACTTGACTGGTCAGGGGTTGGTTTTTTTCCTCAAAAGAATCCATTCAGAAGGTAATCAGAACCATTCAATTGGCGGGGAAAGATTTTCAAATTGAACAACATAATAAAACTAACCTTCACAATAACGAAAAGATCAGCAGCAGGAGGGAACGGGGATCCGATCTGTCCATCTTGTGGACCCCTGACCATATAAAGCCCTTTGTTTTAAATGCCTTCGTGAGGACCACTTTCTATGGGAACTTCACCAGAACTTTTGACACATGACATGGGCACAAAATTCACGGGTATACTAGATGTGTCACCTCATGAAACTCTAACTTTTTGGCTTAATTTAAAAAACTGATAGGCCATAATAAAGCAGAAAGCCCCAAGTGCTTGATTTGCCTCTTACTTTGCTATAGCTCATTAGATGTTTTGATGAGGCCGAAAAGTTAACCCTAAGGGTTTCATGAGGTGATTATCTAATGAGCTGTCTTGATTTTGTGCCCTCACCACATGTCAAAAGTTCTCACAAAGTTATCATGTGAACATTTCTTGGGGAGCATCTCTCTCTCTCTCTCTCTCTCTCTCTCTCTCTCTCTGCGCGCGCGCGCATATGAAAAGGTACTATATATGAGGTCGACCTCATGGGAAGCTTCCCAAGAGATTGAGCTTTGTGGGCCCCATTATGATTTGTGTTGGACACCACCCCATTAATTAGATGCACCCTCCCATGGTGGAACATAGGCCTAAAAATTAGGCCAATCAATGACTTAGGTGGGCCACACCATAGACAATAGTAGAGACTAGTACCCACCCATTTAAACCTTTATGATTGTTTGCAAGGACCATTGAGATGTGGTTCAACATCCGGCTCTTCTATTGTGTGTGTGCCACTTGGATGAAAGATCACACCAAGTTTTAGCTGCATTAAAAACTCAAGTGGGCCTCACTAAGTGGCTTTAGATGTTTTAAGCATAATTCCAGTTCTGGATACAGGACTGATTTTTGGGACATCCCATAACCTAGAGGGGATCCACCATGCACAGTGTGGATGCTTGACATAGATCATAATGAGGTTTATAGAGTTTGACCACACAGTTTTCACAGGAATTCATGAGAACTTTTCACTCGTTGTGTTTGAACAAAATCTAGAGAATCCATTAGATGAGTCACCTTATGAAACTCTAGGGCTAACTTTTTAGTTTGAAAAAATGGGTGTACCATAGCAAAATGAGATGTAAATTGAGGGCTTAGGGGTTTCCACTTTGCTATGGGCCACCATATGTTTAGTTCGAACTAAAAAGTTAGCTTAGGAGGTTTCATGAGGTAACTCAATTAGTGGACTATAACATGGATTTTGTAAGTAGCTTAGTGGCTTCCCATGAGAACCTGTTACTAGGAGGGGATTATATATAACCAAAACGATCCTTTTTTTTTTTTGTTTTTTTTTGTTAGTCATGCAACGCACCCATCCTATTAGCTGGGCAACGCATCCACTCAGTTAGTCACATGATGCACCCACCCACTAGTGGGGTTAGTGTGTTTCCTTAGCACTTGAACTTGAAACCTACTGTTGTAGGCGTCTTCCAGCTGGAAAGCTAGTAGGCGAGACAAAATGCATCGTGTGACAAATGATGGATGGATGGAATGCATTATATATAACCAAAATGGACCTTGTATGCTAGGACAAATGATGGATGGAAAGGATATCATTAGGACATTGTGATGCATTATACCCTAACAGTCATAAATGGATGGGTTATTATTGCAGTGGACCAAAAGACAGGGTTTACAGGTCAAAATGCCTTAAAATATTACTAAATGTGAGGAAGACATTTGAAAGTATAAAAAACTATGGGGAGGTATTAATAAATATAAAAAACTAAAGAGGTGTATTCATAAGAAAAATCCTCTATTAAACCACCTCAGAAAGAGACTGCAATTTTATAGTTTTGTTATTACCATAAGCCAGATGAAAACCTACACACCGGCCAGTCTGCCACAACTACTACCTAAGCAAGATAATATAATTAAATTGTAGTGGGTGATATTATAGTTCTAAAACTCACTGAATCAACTCAAAACTATATATGCCGGGTCAACTCAACCCGGAATATTTTGAGTTGAGTTGCTAGGAAACTCAGTGCTCAGCGTAACTGGACCACGACTTGGATGACTTGTCGAGTTGACTTGACCATTCAATTGACTCAAACCAAGTTACTTGGTCTACCACATGTGAACATAATAAAATTGTAAATTAAGGGCATGAATCAAACTTACAGCCTCTATCACACTGAGACAGGTACTTAATCAACGCATCACACTTTGATACTAGTTTATGAAGTTTATGTTACTTATGCCTATTTTAACTATTTTAAATGCTCATTCCTATTCTTAATTTTTGTTTTGAAATTTATAACTATTAAACATCAAGTCAAGTCAGTCGATTTTTTGAGTTAACCTGACCAGGTGACTTTTCAGGTTTTCCGGCAATAGGCGATATTGTATTGAAAAGGTCCAAAGCATGTAACAACTTGCATTTATCAAGTTGCTAGGGGCCATTCGGATAATAAGTAACTTTTTAACTTATATTTAATTAATAAATTACCTCCTTTTTTTTTTTTTTTTTTTTTTAAACTTAAGCTAGTTTGGCATGTACCATTATAAAAGTAATTCATGTAATAAAAGTTATTTATTCTAGTTATGCTTTTACTCATCTCCCCCCTCATCTCTCCATGTGATGGATGTCCATGTCAAAGGAGGCCCCACATTATGAATGGTCCACATTGAAGGTGGGGCCCACATGATGGATGGTATACATCAAAGTCAGGCATCATGTGATGGATGGCTAATATTAACATGGGCCCACATAATAGATGGTCCACATCAAAGGTTAGTCCCTAATGATGAATGGTCCACATTCAAGGCAAGCCTGGCATGATGGACAACTCACTTTGAAGGCAGGGCCCACACGATGGACAATACACATGAAAGGTATATATGCTTCACCCGATGAGTGGTGGACATTGAAGGTGGGCCCCATACAAAGGATGGTCCGCATCAAAGGCTGGCTCCCAATGATGAATGGCCCACATCTAAGGTGGGCCCCTCATGATGGACAGCCCACAAGATGGACAACCCACATTAAAGATGGCACCCACGTGTGATGGACGGTGGATATTAAAAGTGGGCCCACGTGATGGATGACCCACATCAAGGTGGGCCCCACATAATGGATGAGCCACATCAAAGGTTGACCCCTAATGATGAATTGCCCACATCCAAGGTGCCCCCGCATGATGGACGACCTAGAAGTTGGGGCCCACACTATGGATATTCCACACCAAAGGTGAGCTCCATGTGTGGTGGATATTGAAGGTGGGCCCTACATGATGGACAATTTATTTTGATGGTGGGCCCCACATGATGGATGACCAACATCAAGGTGGGCCCCATATAATGGATGGTCCACATCAAAGGTGCCGATGATGAATGACTCACATCCAAGGTAGGCCTAACTTGATGAACGACTTGCATTGAAGGTGGGGCCCGCATGATGGATAGTCCATATCAAAGGTGGGCAGGCTCTATATGATGGGTGGTGGATGTTAAAGATGGCCTCACATGATGGACAATAGCATTGATGGTGGGCCCCACATGATAGATGGCCAATATTAAGGTGAGCCTACATGAGGACGGTTCACATTAAAGGTTGGCCCCTAATTATGAACAATCCACATTAAAAGTGGGCCTGTATGATGGATGGACCACATCTAAGGTGGGCCCAACATAATGAACAATCCACATTGTTTACGTCGAATTTTGTAACAGGGTCCTCCGAATGTTCACCTTCTCTCCAAGCGATTTCCTCCTTGAACTTGAAAGGAGACAGAAAGCAACTAAGGGTGGCCGGCGTCTAGCCGTTGGCCCTCCGATGCTTAAGTTAGATAGGATGAGGTTGAAAAGAGAACAAATAATCAACGAGGGTTAAAGATTGAGTATTGTGTACCTTTATCATCAATAGAGTCATCTATTTATACAGATCTAAATGACCCAACCTGCTATGCAAGCTGTTAAGATTAGCACTGATTTCACGGAATAAGAAGCTTATCTCGTTAATTCTTAGATAAGGAAGTAGTCAAAACATCCTAGACGTCTAGCTGATTACGTCTCTGAATATTTGAAACTAAGAATAGATATAAACCGAAACCGGCCTATACGGGCTGCTGGTACTATGAGACGAAGGCCATCCATGCCAGAGACCAGAAACCACAATCACTCAGATGCCGGGAGCTGTTCGTATCAAGAGTGCTTGCATTTATCATACGGAGATGCGACCCCTCTCGTCGAGCACGAGCTGAGCTGCTCGCATTCTGGAGATGCGACCTCTTCCGTCGAGCGCGAGCCGACCTGGTCGCATTCTGGAGATGCGACCCCTTCGTCGAGCACGAGCCGAGCTGCTCGCATTCTGGAGATGCGACCCCTTCCGTCGAGCACGAGCCTATCTGGTCGCATTCTAGAGATGCGACCCCTTTCGTCGACCTCGAGCCAAGCTGCTAGCAGTTCTAGGATAGGACCACGATTCCTTACATCTCTTTTAAAGCCAAATTTATCTACAACACACATCAAAGGTTGGGCCCACATGATAGACGATGGATATTAAGGGTGGACTGAACAAACTCGAGGTATAAATACTTTATGACGTTAGAAACAAACATACTTTTTCTACTATCAAGGATGTTCTTTACAAGCATATACATCCGCTAGGTAGAAACCCAGGTAAGCTATTAAAGCATAAGTAGCTTATGTAACGTACCTTAATATCCAAACGCCCCATGGACAGGTCAGTCTGTGTCCCAGAAGCTTTCCATGCACGTAGTTGCATTCGGGCTCATTAGTATCCCACACCTATCTGTACCATCTGTTATCTCCAGTCCACTCTTCTTTAGTTAATGTGCAAAAATCATAGCCATTGGCTGGTCCAAAACATCTATCTTCTAGGAACTTAACCCCATTTTTGCATGCCACTGAATTGACGGTTTGGATCACCTTATCAATATAATTTTATTTTTTTCAAGGCAACCTATGAAGAATGGTCTGGGCTACGAAAATGGTTTGATTAGATGAATGGGACAGATGTCCAAATCATGGAACCATACAAAATTACCAATTAGATCTAGAAAATAAAGGTTGATCACTTTATCATTTGTTATATATTATTAGAAAATAAGGGTTTGTTCAATTATGACTGAGCTGGCCTGACGAGGCATGTATAGTCATGCTGAGGTGAGTGATTAGATGGAATTACATGCCGCGGTTGGACACTGCAGTGCACACATTCTGGATGATTTTAAATAGTGGGACTTCCCGTCTCAACTTTTCTCTCTAGTACTGTGTGGCCCACCTAAGTTTTTAATCGGCTGATTTTTGTGCTCTGATCTAAACACAGGGTGGCTCACCTGATGGAAGAGGTGGATCTCCTGCACATGAGGTGCTGCATCCACCTGAGTGAAAAGTCACGCTCACGTAGTGGCACAAGCGCTTTCGGTTCATTTACCTACTCCACTTGGAGAAAAACATACAAAAATCCAAGTTCCATGGATTTCAGTAATGAAAGGGGACTTGTTAATCAGGTTATGTTTCTTCCAACTAAAGAACCAAGAATCTTTCTCAGGACAAGCGTACAAGTCAATATAAGTTCATGGCTTCATAAATCTGTCAAATACTTGTGAAACTACCAAAATAATGAGTACAAGCAAGCCTTTCCATGCACATGGTTGCATGCTGATTTGTTTGTATTCATATTGCCTACTTGAATTGTCCATTAGCTCCACTGCCCTTTTCTTCTTGAGCGGATTGGATACTAACCCCAATGGGACCTAGCTAGAGAGGGGCGATCCTGTCAGAAGATTTGTGGGGACCACTGGGATGTGTATCTTTTATCCATGCTATCCATCCATTTTTGACAGAGCTATGAGCCCGAAAATGAGACATATTGAAGGCTCAAGTGGGAGGCACCCCAAGAAGAAGTGGGTATTGAATTCCTGCTATTGAAAACTTCCTAAGGTCCACCATGATGTTTATTTGCCATCCAACTTGTTCATAAGGTCACATAGACCAGTATGAAGGGAGAAGATAAATATCAGCTTGATCCAAAACTTTTGTGCCACCCAAGAAGTTTTCAATGGTAAGCTTTCAATCCCTAATGCTTCTTGTGGTGTGGTCCACTTGAGCCTACAATATGCTTCCTTTTCGGGCTCATGGCCTAAAATGACCTATCAAAAAGGATGGACGGAGTGGATAAAACAAATACATCACAGTGGGCCCCATAGGGCCTCTAATAGGACTGTCAGTCTCTTGCTAGGTCCTGGTGGCCGGGGGTAGTCCATACCATCTTCTTCCACTGCTGGGCAAAAAGTCACAACAATCATATGGTTGTAAACATTCCATGATTACCCCTAGCTGTTTGGATCATCTAATTACTTTCGAGAGTGAAATCACCACTTGATCTAAAAGCTCGTGCTGTTAGAGGAGGATGGCATATCAATGTATATTAAGGGGACTCTAACACTCCACTCCTGGCACGTGGGATATTTGCTACTTCAAGAATTCAAACACAAGACCTTTGCTCTAATATCATGTGAAATCACCACTTGATCTAAAAGCTCGAGCAAATGGGCTGTCCAAATAGGTGAAAAGATGTCATTTAGTCCAAATGAGAATGTGCATGGAAAGGTTCCCATCACTTAGCCCATTAGATCATTACCACTAATATAATTTATGTGAACCACTAGATCATTACAACTAATTCATGTGACGATGTCCCCTTCATCATGGGGTTGTTTGCAATATTCCTCAAGCTTTTAAAAGACACATGGTATGACCCATTCATTCAAAGAGGTGCAAGCCATGCTACAAAAATCACAATCATAAACATCCTATCAATAGAAGAGAGAGAGAGAGAGAGAGAGAGAGAGAGAGAGATTATACTAAGGGTTGTGGCATGTGTGACACATGTGAGAGAGAGAGAGAGAGCTTATACTAAGTGTTGTGACATGCGTGACCCATGTGAGAGATTGGGGAGGGGTGGGAGCCTGCTTTTGTGGGTAAGGGTATAGCATGTTCACTGGAAGTAGAGGAGAGAGAGGAAGTCGACACATGCTTTTATTGGGTACGGTACACTAGGATCACAGAGTGACTTTTTGTTGGTAAATTTGAATCATATATATATATTGGACATCAACTATATTTTTTAGTTTCTAAAATATTATTGACTTCATTTAAAATATCTTACATATTCTTTGGATATTAAATTTTTTTTTATAACTTTAGTAAAATCTAATTGCAAGGGAAGAATGTCCAAAAGCTACTCATTGAGAGCAGTGACAAAAAGTGGTCAGTGGCAGGCAATTAATTTTAAAATTTTGGTCTCCACGACTTATTCTTTCCTTTTATTTTCAAACTAGACCCTAACACCTAGATTTTATTAATAAGAAATAATCAAATACAAATTGATCACCTAATACAAAACTTTGAAATATCAAGCTTACACACCAAATTTGCTCAAGGAAGACCTAATCTGTTAGCTTTTGGTGCATTGTTGATGGATTAAGGAACTCTTGATCACTACTAAAAAATAAATTTCACAAATTATCAAATTCAAAATTAGTTATTCCATCTACTGCTTGATTACCCTCCTTGCAAACATGGAACATCATAGCCTCCAAATTAATTAAATAGGATTGAATCTTTATCTACAAATAGGGGTGATGATGAGATAGGTGACCTTGCCTGGCCTGGGCCCAACCCTATAATGTCTGGGGTTGGGCCCTTAAATTAATAGTGGGGCATGAAGAAAGAGAAGAAGCTAGCATTGCCTTTGCATCCATACGGAAAAGTGAAAATCTCTAAAAATGAGAGAGAGAGAGAAATTGATATTATTGATGAAAAGTTTTAATAAAGTCTGTTTAGAAGGTCTCTTAATATGATTATAAGTCATAAATCCTAAATTCATAATGTTTTCAAAATAGTAAAACTTTTCTAAATTTGTAAATTTATTAAAGATAGTAAACAACTTTTAAACTGATTCAAACTCTTTCTCACATGATTTAAACAAGTTCTTTAATCTATTATATGACTGGTGATAGACCAAATTTCCTAATGGCAGAGTGTGGCTGCCGTGAAGGGTGCCTTGAGCCAATTTTGTGGCTTGGTCCCTTGTTTTTCTTTATGAGAGATTTGGCTCAAGAGAAATTGAAGGCATTTTGAGGGGGGTTTAAGAGGATGGGGGAATATCATTCGACGGGTTCGTAGGTGGTTGCATATCATCTACCCTTACCTTTCAAAAGCTTCCAAGAGCTCTCCGTCCCTCCTCCTTGCGCTTAGGTGTTGGAATTCCCCCCGCCCCCGGCCCAAGTCTCCGAAGATTGTGATAATTCATTAGACGAAGCCGGAGGAGGGGTGGGTGAAGCCCAATGTAGACATCTCGACGTATGGTAACCCGGGGCCTTTAGGAGGAGGGGGAGTGTGTAAAGGAGCATGGGGTGATTTTCTTTTTGCCTTCTCTTCTAATTATGGTTTGGGGTCAAATGTGTGATGAGACTAAGGCCTTGGTTGAGGGCCTCATGCTATGTGTGGCCCAGGGTTTCCTATGATTATAGTGGAGAGCGATTCATAGACTATCTTCGATTTGATGAACAAAGAGGGCCATTGCCCTTGGCGTCTGTGGTATTGGAGAGCTAACATGGATTCGTTAAGGCAAGCAGCCCAAGTCCATATTGTATTTTCTTCGAGGGAGGCTAATGAAGTCATGGATGACCTAGTATGGTTGGGAAGTTCCTTCCAGTCGAATAGGTTCTTCCAGTTGATCTCCTCGGACCTTCCTCCAGCCTCTTGAGGGGATCTTTGCCTATATCCGGTTGGGCTAGGATCACTCAAGGATTGAGGTTAGGAGGCAATGATTATTTTATATATTTTTATTATTTCCTATTTTGGGAAGGGTATAGGATAGGCGGGTCTGAGTCTCTTTTTGTGTACGGCGCTCGAATTGCATTGTATAACTGTACAATTCTCCCTCTTTCAATAGAATATATTTAGCATTAAAAAGGAATCTATTATATGACTCATAACACTCTAGAACAACCTTAAAAAAAAAACATAACTTATTAAAAACAATAAATTTTAATTTTAACTTTAAACTCAAAATTAACCTTTTAAAACTACCCGATTTCATAAACTATTTAGGGAATAACTTTTGGTATTAGCCAGCATGTAAAGCCTGTCAATAGCTTTCCAACTACATATTATTTACGTAAAAAAGATAACTGATTGCAAAGTTATAGCCATCATAAGCTATAGTGTGTGCTAAATCATTCAATTAAAATTTCTAACCTAATTTCCCTTTAATGCTAGCTATCCATGTAATTTTTCTTGACCTTGTCCTGCGCTAGACCACCCCTTGGAAAAATTAAGCATTCTTAAGTTTAGAATGGTAGTAACTCATCGTGATGGCTTGCCTTTGTAATGCATCTTCTTTATTTTTGGCATCAACTCATGGTAGAGACCTATGTGTCAAGACTAGAGTTTTATAGTTATGTGATAGAATTATAACAATAGTTTTTATAACTATAGTTTGTGATTGATTGCCTTGAGTAGCTGTTGGCAGTTTTGTGGTTGTAGCTCTACTGTGTAGACAGTATAAGTCCGGTTTTGTGGTGGATATGACACATACATCATGGTGGGGCCCACAGAACTTTGCCATGTCAACACAATGCTGACCTTTGTATTGTGCTTTAAACTACGCAATCCAAGTCCAATGAAGAGTGTTAGACCCCACACTGATTTAAAAAAAAAAAATAGGGAAGATGCCCAATCAGCATGAATTTTTGGAATGGGCCAACCAATGGGAGAGTTCAGATCGTCTAACCATGAGGTCATGTGGCCCTCACCGAGAAACATAATAGAGAAGCCTGAATGTAGACTTTTTTTCCCCTAGAAAGGTAGGAGCATACTGATGTAGAGTGGGTCAGCGACTATTTCATGGCTCAAATGGACTAGAGGAAACCTGGTCAGGGTTGGAAGTGATCCGGATTGTAAGGACTATAAAACGATCGTATCTCGCAATTCAGAATGAGTTTCTGGACGTATAATGTATGATTTTAGGGTAACTCGAGCTACTAAAGCCAATCAACCTGGCTGTGCCTAGTTGCCCAAGTAAGAATTGCGAGATTCGACCCGATCGTCGGTCATCAGCCTAGTTTTAGTTTGATTTAATTTACTATAAATAGTAAGTTTTATTTTGATCATATCTTTTAATCTGTAGGGTTTTAGAAGTTGTGCCCAACATGGGAAGGGTTTAGAAAAGTGTGTAGAGCCACATGGTTGGGCCGGTTTGAAAATTTTCTATTTTTAGCCAAAAATCATAAGTTTTTGTAGGAATTAGAGACTTCTATAAATAGTAAGTTTTTTTTCTAGGAGTTTGAGTTTGAGTTGAAGTCTGAAACTTCTGGGTTTAGTTTATTATTTAAAGCATTGTGAGATGATTTTACTCATTCAATCAATTATTTCATAATTTCTTTAAAATTATTTTCCTTTTTAATCTTTTTTATTCTTTTTGTGGATTCAAGAATTATCCAGTGAGGAAGATGGTGATCAACCTCCCACGTCCTCCCTGCATCACACACCATCTGTAACTTTATTGAGGTGGAAAATGATTTACATCCTTTCTGGTGGGCACTACCAAAAGAGAGAAGCCTCACCTATTATATAATCCACATAAAATAGAAAACAAACATGGAAGGAGCTAAATACAAGAATATTATGCAAAAGAAAGTCCTTCGTGTTAAGAGATACCATACCATCTTTTCTGCCAATAGTCCACCTTGTTAGTACGTAAACCAGCACCATGAAAACGAAAAGGCCCACCATGAAGACCACTATTCTTGAAAATAAGGCTGATAGTTTACTAGGTGGGCAATGTTTGAGCTAGACTGTTAATTGTCCTTGATTCCAACTCTGCTATGGACCTTCCATTTATTTATTTTTAAAGAATAGTGGCAAACGCCACCTAAAACTTTGTTAAATGATCAAGATGTATAAACATATGCTTCAAGTGGGCTCCACAAAAACTACTGGCCTCACCTATCATATCACCCACAAACACCTGGAACCTATCCGAAAAGAATAAGCCTAAAGCCTACACCCACAACTCTCACAAGAAGACAAACAATCCAAAGCCCCCACCACCATAGCCGCTAAAGCCTACACCCACAACCCTCACAAGAAGACAAACAATCTGAAGCCCCCACCACCATAGCTGCCACTATGGAGGATGCTTAAGAGATTTCACCTTCCTAATGACACCTACCCCGACATTATTTGGGGTAATAAGACCTCTAATAGGGTGTTCGGAAGGTCCGAGCGATGACATCCTCGCAAGAGCATCCACCACTCAATTACCTTCCTTAAGAAACCATATACGTAGTTGATGGAACTCTGTGCATGTTGGATAGAACCTAAATGATGCCATATATTCCATAAAGTATTAACTCGAGGGTAGGAGATCGCCTCCGCAATGAGACGAGAGTCAATTTCGACTATGATGTTTGATAAGCCTAAATCATCACAAATCTTCAAGCCATCTAGAAAGGCCTGAGTCTCCGTGACTGTGTTGGACACTTGACTATACAAGTTGTGAAACGTAAAGATCCCCTGTCCTCGATGGTCTCTGCATATTCCCCCACCACCTCTGTCACTGGGATTTCCTTTGCTGGGACCGTGGAAGCAACTCAGAGGAGATTTCAAACAAAGTAATCATAATCGCACAAGCAAATCTAACCACAAAAGACAAATGAATTTTACGTGGAAAAACCCATACAGGAAAAATTCACGATACAAAGCGAATCACTATGAAAATGAAAGTACAAGAGATGAAGAACTTACAAATCAACCCAGAGAGAAAAACCCTAGTTTTTTCTCCTCTCAAAACCCCCTCACACTTTTAGAACTCAAGTGTTAAATACTAATCCCGTTACAACCACTTATATATATATATATATATATATATATATATATATATATATATATATATATATATATATATATATAATAAAAAACAAATTGCACAAAACCAAGCAAAATAATGTGGGGCCATCAATCAATCAACCCCATACTGAACTTGGCCAAAAATATCTAGCAAGCAAACAACATATCCAATGTATTTTTATCGACCGAGTACAGTGGTCAATCGACCCATGACCCCCAACTTATTCAGATTAAAGACATCTACGACAGCCTCTCACATAACCATCTACGTTCAGCTTCCACCAATCCCTCTCTAGCTTAATCCATTTAATTATATACACCAATCCTATGGACCTGATGATGAGCAGACAGGACGTGCATGTGATCTTTATTCAAGTGTCCGCTGTTTTAACGGTGCTCATGTTCTACACATGTGGCATGTTGAAAGATGGTACGGTACCACAAATTGTGGGAGGTGACTGGTTCTCTACCAACCCTAGAAGGAGACTGCACTTTTTTAGTTTTATTATTACCGAAAGGTCGCTAAAAAATACACGTTGGCCACAATAACTAAAGAAGATGACAACCAAAGCACGCCGAGTTATTTATGGACGGTGCATGCATGCCATCATCATCTGGTCATGGTAAGTTAAAAAGAAAGAAGAAGAAGAAGAAGAAGAAGAATATCCCATCACAACTTGAACAGGAGCTGCCCTGGCAAAGTCGGGCGCACCAGCCTGTAACATCCCATGGGACCCAAATTTACATACGGTTAGGTAATCAGAACTGTGGATATTTTGACCACGACCCTCAATGGTCCATGATTCAGTTATCAGGACGAGAGGATGATCTGACCATCGATTCATGGAGTCGAATGTGAGAACTTGAAATATTTTCTTGCACAGCGGTCTACGTTCAACAGTACATATATAGAGAAATGCTCACGGGGAACTGCAGTGCAAGGGATCGAGCATCTTGCAGAAAAATCAGGTTGGGCCTACGATGATGTGTTGATGACATCCACTCCGACCATTAAATGTGTCATCTCATGTCATGCGCAAGAACTAAAAAAAAGGCCAATCCAACACTTAGCCGGCCCCACAACAAGTAACATCGAACAGGAGAATTCCCTCAATTTTGGACAGACTCCACCTACTGTCCCAGATGGCTTTATTATTTTTTTTTTGTATGGCTTTCATCCATGGTAGAAGAAGCGCTGAATGGTCCAGATGGTGCATGACTTGCACGGTGGGCCTCTTACAAAATTATGGATGACCCACCTCATTTCAACTGTTTGTATTTTGTGTGGCCTAACTCCACTCATCGGCCTGATTTTAGGCCCTGGACCTAACACGACTGACCCATCAGATGGTCAGAGTGGATGCGATCAACACTTCACGATAGGGGCCCACCCGATTTTGCTCCCATACATGCTTCAAGGTCACTGTAGTTTCATGCCTACTCTATGATAGTGCCCAAAACATGGACTGATCTGATCATTCGATCATCTGTTAAGGTGGGATTCCATAACTAAAACCTAAGACGGAGGTTTGAAATAGCCGTAGATAGAGAAGTAGGTCTGAACGAGGGTGAGAATAAGGACGACAATGGCCGCAATCAACGACAGAATGGCCCACGGATTGCTGAAATAGTCGCGCATCAGGCGGGCCTGCCACCGGTGCCACCGGGCCTCTGTGAAACCGGTCACGTCCTCAAACAGGCTGGCCAGAAATGAGTCTTCGAAATCGATGGTGATTCCCTTGCAGAGCTCGTTGAAAAGGTGGGCCACGTCCTGATCGCTGCCAAGCACATGCTCGACGATCTTGGCGTCGCTGAGGATTGCCACGTCCGCCTCTGTGCTCACGATCGAGTCCATGAAGATGGCGTAGCTCGCGAAGTGGTTCCCGCAGTCGGGGAAGCACTGCTCGAAGGCAATGAAGTTGCGGAAGAGGGAATTAGTAGAATTGTAGATGGAGACGAGCGGCATCTCCATCTGCCCATGGTTGAATTCCACATCCAAGAAGCTCCCACCATCGTCTTTCAAAGAAAATCTGATTCCGGCGTCTTCGAGAGCCTCCGCTGAAGGGATCTTCTTGGGGTGTTTTGGCGGTCTATGATCTAGCGATACCGGAGATCTCATCACAGTCCTCGGCTGGATGTTGGCCCGCTTATAACAGTGGGGATTGGAATGGTCCATGCGGCCGACTATCTTCTCCACTTGAGATTCTGGCAGCAGACGGGAATGAAACAGATGGAGCAAGTGAAGTATTTTGCTCGTGCAAGGGATTTTATCGTTCTTCCGCAGGATATGCTCGAAGAAATCTAAAGCGAGCTCTGGGAGAGAAAAAGGCTTCTTGTGTAGGTCTAATGAACGTTCGAGGACGAAGAAAGGAAGTTGGTTTTCTAGGAGGAGCATGTCCTGGGCTATGAGTGGCAATACCCAGCTTTCAGAATAGATGGGATCTCCCACTGCGGCCATCTCCTTCTGCTTGAGTAAGATCTCGACGATGAAACAGCCATCAAGCACCATCATTTCCACAAACTGATCGATAGACATGTCGATGTTTCCCGAGTAGCATTTTCGGGAACTATCTGCCAGACCCTTCATCTCCATGATGTAACGATCCAAGCTTATATTCGGGTTGCGGGTAAGGAATGTGTGGAGATACCGCCATTTGTGCTCTTCCATGGGTTGTAGGCTCGTCCTGCCGTGGTGGTATGGGCCGATGGAGATGATCTTGGGGTCATAGGCGCTCTCGTCTTCTTGGCGGATGGCTGGTGGGACTCTGCAGATGGTGAACGGGTGAGACGGCTTGTCATTTCTGCCCATGGCTGCGAGCTTCTGTTTCATGGATTTCACGCAGGATATATCTTCGTTAGGGCCCCATGGAATATCGACATCTATTGCAACATCACCTTCGTTGAGGTTGTTGGCCCCTGCTTCTTTCATCTCTCCGTTCCTCCGTTGAGGAAGAGTCGTTGGACTGGATCTCTCTCCTAACGCACAAGGGTTTCTCAGTCTCTCTCTCTCACACGCTCACACAAGGGCTCTCTCTCATCGATGGGTGAGGTCCTTGCGTCTTTTTATAAGAATTTAGGGCTGTCAGCGGGCCGGGTTTGGGATTGTCTTCGACCCAGATTATGAACTGTTTGGGCCGGGTCTGGGATTGTATATACACACCGTCCATCCGTTTTTCCAGATTATTTTAGGCATGGGCCATAAAATGAAGCAGAACCAAATGTCAGGCAGACTAAAGCACAGGAAACAGTGGTGATTGACCATTAAAAACTTATTGACTTCTTGTTGGCAGGAGATGTGGATATACACTACATGCATCAGGTGGGCCCCACTGTCAGGGCCGCATCGTGTTGGGTGAGGCCAGGATTGCACCTACTCGGCTCCTCATCCTCGGGTAAAAAGCTAGGTGGGGCCCACTACAGTTTTTGTGAAAAATCTATGCTGTCTATCCGTTTTTCCATATTATTTAAGGGCATGACTTAAAAAATGAGGCAGAGCCAATGCTCAACAAGATCACAGCCAGATCCATTTTATAGTCCAAAGATTATCCACCATTGCAACCTTTGATGTAGGACGGGTCGCTGACTATTTCATGGCCCAGATGGAGCAAAAGAAGACCGGAAGGGGCTGAAAGTGATCCGGACCGTCAGGACCGTGAATCGGTCGTATCTCACAATCCGGAATGAGTTATGGGACGTATAATATATCAATTTGGGGTAGCTCGAGCTACTTTAGCCAACTAACCTGCTACGCCGGGTTGCCCAACCCGAAATCGCGAGAATCGACCGTATCGACGGTCATTAGGCTAGTTTATTTTCATTTTTACTATTTATAGTAAGTTTTAATTCGATCATAACTTTGCATCTGTAGGGTTTTAGAGTTAGTGTCCAACATGAAAAGGGCTTAGAATATTTCGTAGAACAACGTGGTTAAGGCCGTTTGATAACTTTCTATTTTTGGCCGAAAACCAAGAGTTCTAGTAGGATTGAACGACTTGGATAAATAGTAAGTTTACTATTTATAGTAAGTTGCGTTTTCTAGGAGTTTTAGTTGGAGTTGGATTTTGATACTTTACCTAGAGTTTAGTTTCCTATTTATATGCAGTGTAATTCCGTTTTTATTCATTCAATTATCAATAAATCAATTATTTGGAATTTATTTACTCTTTTTATCTTTTATTTCTTCTCGTGGATTCGAGAACTATCGGTTAGGGAGACGGTGATCGACCTACCACGTCCTCCTTGCGTCAACCTTCCTAGGGCCTACCTACCTTCCTAGGGTCCACCTCCAACAAGATGAACGACTTGGCCCACACGCATACATAAAGGTGGCCCCAACTACTCTTCGCACACCCACCATAGAATCCTGAAAACGAAAGGTTTTAAGGGGCAAAACCAACTTTTTTCACCAGGCAGATTACTTTAAATATTTTAAAGCGGGCTTGTATCTGGAAATAGACCAAAAGGTAGGCGGTTATTTGTAATTAACTAATATTTAAATTATGGGCCGGACTTGTGTAATATATCTCAACCCCATTTTGAAAACACTGTTTACTAATCTTCTCATATCCAGCGCTCATCTTTTTTTTTTTTTTTTTTTTATTTGAAGAAATTTTATTTACAGGATAAGAGGCTTTACAACAAAGGAAGGCACATCTATTGCTATCTAAACCATCAAAATTGTGGGGTGCATGTAAGATGGAGCATATCTCTGTTATTACATTGATCAAGTAATGGATTGTTAAAAGAAAAATAGTAGGGCAAAATGGGATCATGTCGAAATAGAGCGAATCGATCAAAAGAACTGAGGGTCTTCCTGTCAGTTTCTCTGCTTTATTTTTGAATCGAATTTCCTCCACGTATAGCTCTGCTGGTAGCTGGCATTGGTTCTGTCACAGCTTTAACTGTTTGTTGGGTTGAGCAAAGGGCATGTTGTCACAAAAAGGAAATTGGCTCTTTGCCCTTCTGCCAAAAAAGGAAAAACCAACAAAGGAGTGCATTTCATTCGGAGCATTGTTAGGAAAGTTACAGTGCTTGCTCCCTATGAAAAGATGATTACTAAGCTCCCGAAAGTTGGAAAAGATATATGCGTGCATTGAAATTGGCAAAGGGAAAGTTGGGTACCCACAAAAGAGAGGAGATGTCCATTGTTCTCCGCAAGATGAGGTCCACTAGAGTGTCCCAAGAAGAAGTGATGAAGCATGGCCTGAAATTCTATTGTTTTATATGGGGAAATCTTTATCAAAAGCAGACTCATGTGCTGAGATATTTGTAGATTACTGATACAGTTTGAATTGATTTTGATTAGTGGGTATTGTTAAGATTTTTAGAATTTTTATCTGCCAAAAAAAAAAAAAAGAAAAAAAGAAAAGAAAAGAAAAGAAGAATCTATAAAGGAACTAACTAACCCTACCGTGCTAATTACAGGAGTTCGAAGCCACTTAAAGTGGGGTTCACCATGGTGTGTATATTTCATCAAATCCATCGATCTAATGGGCTCGATCAAGACAAAGGGACACCCAAAAATGAAGCTGACTCGTGTTGGACACACCACATGAATTTAAAGGTTTGAGGCTTGATTTTACATTGCTGGTTCCCTACAGTGTGGCCAACCTGAGTCTTGGGTCTGCCTAACATTTTTCAGATCCACGAAGAAAATAAGGCGGCACAGATGATGGATGGGTTGGATCTCATGCACATTTCTCCCAGCTGGCAGCGCACATTTTCTCCCACACAAGTTAGGCTAGTGGGCGCCTATAAAACCACCCTTGTAATCATTAACTACATAACAATTAAGAGGTGGTCAATTGGGTTAACTGTGCCAGCCCTTCATGACCAATCATTTATAAATATTGTATTTTTCTTGCTTATCTTATTTCGTATTAATCTAAGGATGATATAGAAGTCAAATGAGGTTCCATCAGTACCGGTGACAAGTCTCTTTCTCCGCAATTTCTCAGCTCAGAAATTTGTTGGGAGATTTTCAACTTGTAATGGTTTTTCTTAGGATATTATCAGTAAAATCTTGTCAAAAATAAAAATATTTATTTTAAATCAATAAATAAATTTAAGAATTAATATATATATATATATATATATATATATATATATATATATATATATATATATATAACAAATTCTTTTATATTTTTAATATTTCCAAGTTAATATTGTGATAAAATCAGAACATTTTAAACCTGCCATTATTTTAGAAATCTTGCCACATTATCAATTTGTGTAATTTCCCACTATATTTTTAAAATCTCCACCATATTTGTCACATGGGTCATCAGGAGCCATTGGCCAAAAAGCAAAGAGGAAGAGATACAACGGTCAACTGAAAAGCAAAAGTAGGGAAAGTTTCCCAATCAGCATGAATTTTTGGACTGCGAAATGGCAGATGGGAGAGTTCGGACCATCCAACCATGAGGCCATGCGGCCCTCCTAGGGATAAACCTGATAGAGGTGCGTGAGTGGAACTCAAGCAACATGAGTCCATAGAAAAATGCTGATGACAAGGGTGATCACCGTTCATATTCTATGAAAAGGCCCACCATGAAGATCACCGTTCTCGAAAATAAGGCTGATCTGTCCACTAGGTGGTGTGTTCCCACCTTTCTCTTGAAAAAAAAAAAAAAAGGTGGGCAACGTTTTGTTCTTTAATTAGCAAAACTGTCTTCTGTCCATTGATTCCGACTCTGCTGTAGACCTGACGAACAGACATGACATATAATCTTCATTCAGGGGCCGCTGTTTTAATGGTACTGATGTTCTACAGATGTGGCATGCTGGAGGGGAAGATGGTGTTGGGTTAGTCCCACATGGGCTGGAATGAACGATGAAAGGGGTTTCATAAACCCTGGGGTCGCTCTACCTAGTGGGTTAACTTTTTGGGTGTGAGACAACACTGGAATCAGAGAAAGGTTATCTGTCCAAACCTAGCCATGGTGGTGCCCACACCCTAGGACCCATGAGCAAGGGGGTGAGCCCTGACCAATTTCCTAGAGCTCCACATTCTCTATGAGAGGGGGATTGGGTTAGTCCCACATCAGCTGGAGGGGACGATGAAAAGAGCTTCATATACTTTGGGGTGATCACTCCACCTAATGGATTAACCTTTTGAGTGTGACACTACACTGGTATCAGAGCCCATGCCCTAGGATCCATGAGGGAGTGGGAGTAAGCCTAGAACCAATTCCAAGAGCCCCACGTCCACTTTAGACAATGAAAGGAGATTCATATACCCTTGGGTCACTCCACCTAGTGTGTTAACCTTTTGGGTGTGACACAGCAGATGGTATAGTACAACGAGTTGTGGAAGGTGATATGTTCTCTTTTATTAAACCACCTTCCAACAAAAAAAGGAGTCTGGATCTTATGCTTGCCTTTAAGAGGTTTTTTTGTTTGCCAACGACCTGATTGGTCCAACTCAACACTGACATTGTTAGCATGCTTGTCGGAGCTCGACCAATCAGGCATCGGCCAATAAGAAAACCCTGCTAAAGCCAAACAGATGATCCAGATTAAAAAAAAAAAAAAAAGAGGCTAAAGATAAACTTAAACCACACCCAATAAGTAGAATAAAACAAAAACAAAAAATCCCACGAATACAATTGCATTTCATGATTTCATTTCTAAACACACTAAAGAACAAAAAGAAAGAAAAAAGAAGAAGAAAAAAAAAACTAAATAAAGATTCCAACCAAGGCACGCCGAATTATTATTCGATCACGGCATGAATGTCACCGTCATCTGTTCTTGATCCAACGGTGGAGGGCCACTGAGCCCACCACTAGCTAAAAAGAAAGAAACAAAGTTACTTTTATAGCTGGTAGGGCCCCAGTACTTGCCACCGTCGGATCACGATTGGATGACTGGCAAACATCGGGTGGGGCAATGAATGAAAAGATTAAAAAAAAAAAAAAAAAAAAAAAAAACCCTCCTACAATTAGAACAAGAGCTGCCCTAGAATAGTCGAACTCACAAGCAATGTGACATTCTGTGGGGCTCATATTTAGAGAATGTCAGGTAATCAGAACTGTTGATGTTTTGACCACCACCGCTAATGGTCCATGATTCAATTACGGACGCCCGCCCTTAATTTTGCAGACTTACTATCCAACATGGCTTGATTTTTTATATAGACTTCATCCACGAAAGACGAAAGTCCTAATGGCCCGAATTCCGCATACATAGCACGGCGGGCCTCAGTACAAGATTAATTAAGGATGGGTACTCTTCATTCCAACCGTTTTCCTATGTGAGCCCACCTCCATTGCTCATCGACCTGATTTTAGGCCCTGGGCCTAACATCAGTGACACATCGAATGGTTAGAGTGGATTTCATCAACACATCGCCATTGACAACTCGATTTTGCTCCCATGATGCTCACCTGTATATATCAACCATACATAAATGAATCACTGGCCATTGTAGTTTCCTGTCCCCTCTATGATAGTGCCCAAAACATGGACTGATCTGATCATCTGACCATCTGCTATGGTGGACCCCATTGTCCCTGAAACAGAACTAAAACCTAGGACGGAGGTTTGAAATAGCCATACAGAGAGATGTAGGTCTGAACGAAGGTGAGAACAATGACGACAATGGCCGCGATCACCGACAGAATGGCCCACGGATTGCTGAAATAGTCATGCATCAGACGGGCCTGCCACCGGTGCCATGGAGTCTCCGTGAAAGCGATCACATCCTTAAACAGGCCGTTCATAAACGAGTCCTTGGAATCAAAAGCAATCTCCTTGCAGAGCCCATTGAAGAGGAGGGCCACATCCTGATCACTGCCGAGACAATGCTCGACGATCTTGGCATGGTTGAGGATTGCCACGTCTGTCTCCGTGTTTATGATCGAGTCCATGAGGATGGCGTAGCTTGTGAAGTGGTTTCCACAGCCGGGGAAGCACTGCTCGAAAGCGATGAAATTGCGGAAGAGGGAATTAGTGGAATGGTAGACGGAGACAAGCGGCATTTCCATCCGCCCATTGTTGAATTCCACTTCCAAGAAGCTCCCACTATCATCATCCTTCAAAGAAAATCTGATTCCAGCATCTCGGAGAGCCTCCGCTGGAGGGATCTTCTTGGGGTATTTCAGCGGTTTTGGGTCTAGCCATACCAGAGACCTGCTCATGATCCTGGGCAGGATATTGGCCTGCGGATGATGCTGGGGATTGGCGTGGTCCATGCGGCTGACTATCTTCCCCACTTGCGACTTCGGCAGCAGACGGGAATGAATCAGATGGAGCAAATGAAGTATGTTGCTTGTGTGAGGGATTTTATCGTTCTTGCCCAGGATAGGCTCAAAGAATTCTGAAGCGAGCTCCGGCAGAGAAGAAGAGTTACTGTGGAGGGCGAATGAGCGTTCTAGGACAAAGAATGGAAGTTGGTTTTCTAGGAGGAGCATGTCCTGGGCTATTAGTGGCAAGACCCAGCTTTCAGAATAGATGGGGTCTGCCGCTGCTGGCAACTTCTCCTGCTTAAGTAAGATCTCGACGATGAAGCAGCTATCAAGCACCATCATTTCCACAAAGTGATCGCTACCCATGTCAATGTTTCCTGAGTAGCAGCTTCGGGACAACACCTCCAAATCCTTCATCATCATGATGTAATTTTCCAAGCGTATATTCGGGTTGCAGTCAAGGAATGCATGGAGATACCGCCATTTGTGCTCTTCCATGAGTTGGAGGTTCGGCTTGCCATGGTGGTATGGGCCGATGGAGATGATCTTGGGGTCATAGGCGCTCTCATCACCTTGGCGTATGGCTGGGGGGACTCTGCATATGGTGAACGGGAGATATGACTTGTAATTTCCGCCCATGGCCGCGAGCTTTTGTTTCATGGATTTCAAGCAAGATAAATTTTCAATGGGGGCACATGAAATATCGACATCTATTGCGGTAGCACCATTGTTGAGGTTGTTGGCACCTTCTTTCATCTTCTTCTCTTCCTCCATTGAGAAGAATCGTTGGACTACACACAAGGGATCTTTCTCACAAGCACACTCCTAACACAGAAGGTCTCTCTCTCTTCTCTCTCTCTATCATTCATTGATGGGTGAGGTCCTTGCATCGTTTTGTAAGCCGGGCAAGCTAAATACAATATTGAAAAGAGAATGGTCACATACGGGGGCGGCGTTATGTGCTCGATTGACCTGTTCTTATATAGACCGCGCCAGCCCGACTCCCGTAGACGGATGTAGTTAGCTGAGGACGCGGTTTGCTGTTGACCCAACTGAGCTAACTCGTGTCAAAGCTATGTGGGCCCCACCATCATGTATGTGTTTTATCCACACCGTCCATCCATTTTTCCAGCTCGTTTTAGACCATGATCCCGAAATTGAGACAGATCCAAAGCTTAATTAGACCACACCACACGAAAAACAGTGGAGATTGAACGCCTAAAGTTAATTAATTCTTGGGGGCCACAGAAGTTTTGGATCAAGATGATATTTGTGTTTTCCGTTCATCTACGGTTATGTGACTTTATGAACTGGTTGGATGGAAAATAAACATTGTCATGGGTCCCAAGAAGTTTTCAACGATTTCAATGGTAAGCATTCAATCCCCACTGTTTCCTGTGGTGTGGTCCACTTGATCTTTGGATCTGCCTCGTTTTGGGCTCATGCCTTAAAATGAGCTATTAAAATGAATACACAGCATGGATAAAACACATACATCATGGTGGGGTCCACAAAGCTTGGACACCAGCTAGGTGGTTGGTGCTGGGTCACCAGCCAAACTGCGTCCCCGTGGACATACAAGGTATGACTTTTTGCCAGCCAAGCGGCACGTGGGAGAAATATGCATGGCATATAATAAGTTCTCTATTCATTTAGAGGCACTCTCAAGTCCAACCGGTTGGACCAAAGTTTGCAGTCCACCCAGTGGATTGATTCCAACCTATTATGTGCTTGTTACATCCAAGTATCCTAAATAGTTGGCCTCACTATGAGGAGTACAAATCATGCAAAAAGAAGCTGCATCCACTTACTCAATGTACCACACTTATATTTTTCTACTAACGAATGGTTATATGTTGTTTTCTATATTGTAGCTCACTTAACAATTGGATAGGGCTGATTTTTGCACTAGGTGATCCTCATGCTGGGGTCAACCTACTAGAAGGATTGGATGTCATGAGTACTCAACAGGTTGGAAGAAATCTGCTAGGTGAACTGCAAATTGTAGTCCTACCCGTTGGACTTGAGAGTGACTCATTTATTAATAGATTGGTCTGACCGTAGGGGCAAGTGGGAGCAACTTGCATGGCAGCTATGTACTTATTAATGGCTGCATACATTTTTTTTCATGGTTTGAGTAGTCTAATAAATAAATGGGGTTGAAATTTGTACTATACATTCCTCAAGGTAGGTCCAACCTAATCCCAAAGATTTTTTTTTCGTTTATTTTTACAGAGAGGTGAGAGAGTACATGTAACTTTGTTGATACGAAAAAGACTAGTAGATTCATTCGGATAGCCACTATTGTTGTTAATTCCCGAACAAAAGGCAAGGTGGTCGAAAGACCACTTAGAAAGGTTGAATGTTACAAATCTCCTCCTAGTGGGTTGAATGGATCTCGAAGGTAGGTTTTGCACAGCACAATAAGAGGGTGGCTAGGGATCGGTCATGCTTAAGTCAGATGAGTCTTGTAAGGGTGAGGTTTTAGGTAGATATGTAGTGTGTACCTTGGGATAGAGGTGAATGCCTCTATTTATAAGTCATTAGAGAGTAGTAATGAGCCACGATTGTGGCTACAATCGTAGGTATTACGTCCGTCGAGGATAGCGTGATTTCTGGAGGCATGGATTATGCCAACACTATTAAGAGGTATGCTCCGACTTCTCCGGATCTACTCCTGATCTTCCGCGCACCTCTACGGGCATAGTCTGAGAGCAGAGCCCTATAGCCGAGCTCCTTGATAGTGGAGCTTTAAGGCTGAACTCCCAGATTTAGGCCATGCTTGGCTGTCGTGGGCCAAGTCGGCCTAAGGGCTAAGCTTATTGGCCGAGCTTCCTGACTTGGAAATATTTTTGTATTGAAATTGTTTCTTCTTAGATAGCCGAGCTAATCTTTGAAGCTCGATTGATGGAGCTTTTTACTTCATAGGTCGTCTTAGAATAGGTCGTCCTTGGGCAGGTCGTGCTAGGTCGTCCTTGAACTTCAGCTCGTAGGATGTAGCTCTAACTTGTAGGCTATTTTCTGCTATGCTCAATTCTACGTTACAGTGGTAGAGTCGAGGACTTTTACTTGAACATCTAGCTCGTTGACTTCATTCCCTTGCTCTGAGGTTAGCTCGAATTTACTCACAAATGGCACCAAAAAAGAAATGGGCCAAACCTATATATAACACTCATGCATACAACACTGAACAAAATTACATGCAAGACCTACACAGAAGCTAGATTGCTAGCAGGCCACAGACCAGCACACCCCGGAGCAGCACTTCAGTGCCACATCCAAGGCATCAAATGAGCAACTGGGAGAGACATGACTGTGACACTAATTGATGAAGTCCTATTCAAAGAAATGATGAGTTGTGGAGAGGGCAAGGGCATGCAGAAGCTTTTGGTTCAAAGCCAACGAATGAAGTCTTCGATTCCATGAGAACCATGGGTAACTTAATTAGCGTTGTTCTGGACAAGCATGAACCCGAGGTCCACTTGCAACTCATTAGAACAAATCATATCCGACCAAGACGAGCTCTACCCCAGCTGCGAGATAGCTCAAATACAAATAATCCTATAGCCCCGCTGCACCGAGAGAGCATCTAGCAAGGCTCCATAGCAACAGCTGACCATCCTCCAGCTTCGACACACGAACACTTCTCCAACTAAACACATCCCCTCGACGTATGTCTAGTAGGGCCACACCAGCTCATCCCATCTCCAGCTGCCTCGACCACCGACTCAATGGACATTCAGTTGCATCCGCTGCCACACTCAGACCACAACAAGCAAGTGGGCAGATTAATATCTCTGGACCAAAGACTGTGGGCGGAGAGCAAACTAATCCCAGATCTCAGCAGTAATCCCCAGCAACCCTTTGAACAGAATTCAAGCCTCCTCATTAACCCCTAGATAAAACATATATAACAACAGAGCCTGCCCTGCAGCAGCCCCTTACATCATCTCAAAACTTCACAGCTATTTTGAAGAAGCCACCCTTCAATCCAAGAATAGATCCAACATGCATCAGGGCCATGACAGATCCTCTAGGATCCAATGAGAAGCAGAGCGGCGAGCTAACACAGCAGGACGAATCACCCAGGCCCACTATCATGAATCTTGCGTCACCAACCCCCATTTCAGTTGACAATAGAAGAACCACAGATAGCCATCACCTCCAACACCACTCCCAGCTTCACCTGGCAGAGGCAGAATCACTGGCTTTAGTCAACAACACTGCCTCTACACTGCAGCATCACAGATAGAAGGCCCCTCCTCTCATACATCCAAATAGCAGGCTGCATACAGCCCGATTGCAGGCCCCTCCTTGCCAACAGGAAGCATCACCATGACTTAATTACAAACAGCCAACCCACCTGCTCTGGTTCCAAAAAGCTTCCAACAACAACCACGCCCAATACATCAGATTCTCCTGACAACATCAAACACAACATCATCTGAACCCATTGTACATCCCTCACCAACAATCCCCCAGGGGGAAGAGATGTTGCTGAGACCCATTGTATTGGAATGATGGCCCCTTGCTTGGGCTCACCCGAATGTAATTATCAGTTGAAAAAAGAAAGAAAAAAAAAAATGATGGCCCCTTATAGCGCATTCCGTCGTGATCCAAAACTGAATTAGCAGGCACATCATGTGAAAAAAAATGATGGCCCCTTATAGCGCATTCCGTCGTGATCCAAAACTGAATTAGCAGGCACATCATGTGAGCTGAGAGGTTTTAGGGGCAATTTTACATTGTTTCCGGTGTAGGTAGTCCACGCCATATATATACCAATAAATCTAAGTATGGTATATGCTCATCCAGCCACACATGCAAGTTGAATTTGTATTGTAGGACTTCTGCTCTAACTGCCCATTTTTCTCGTGGAAGTTTGACTTGCCTGATCAGCTGCACAACATCACTTTTAAGTAAGGGCATGTTCACCTAACAAATATCTCAGATCTCTAACATGCATGTACCGTTATATGGTTGAGCCAGGAACCAGCGATGGCCGATGTGGGTGAGACCCTGACCGTAGGGGCCTGCCTCGATGTATGCATTGTATATCAACTCTGTTCATCTGTTTTTTCATATTATTTTGGGCCATGGTCCCAAAACTGAAGATATACAAATTTTACGTGGACTACACTTCAGGAAACAATGGCTCTTGACCACTAAAAACCTTTTGTGGGCCGAAAAGTTTTGAATCAAGCTAATATTTGTTTTTTTTCCCCCTTTCATCCAAGTCTTTGTGACCTTATCAACAAGTTGGATGATCAATAAACATCACCGACGCTAGAAGTTTTTAATGGCAGGCGTTCAATGACCATTGTTTCCTGTGATGTGATTCAGCTGATATTTGTATCTGCTTTATTTTTTGGACCATATTCCAAAATAAGCTGGAAAAACAGATAGACGGCATGGATATACGATGAATACATTGAGGCGGGCCCTACAGTCAGGCCCTACAGTCAGGCTCTCACCCACATAGTTGGTTCCGGGGTTGCTGCCAAGCCGTCTATATGGTTGATCCCATGGTAGTTTCTGCCCTCCCATGAGAAGTTAATTTCTCGTTGAATTGCATCCCCCACCTTGAAATTTTCAGTTAGTGTTTAATTAAATTTTAGCAGTTTTGTTATACGGGTGCACAGAGTGGATTAGGTAAGGCTGGCCCCTCACCCAATACCATAAAGCTTTGACGTGGTAAGATTTGATTGAGCCATATATGCCGCTACCAGAGATAAAGCCACACAAAATATGTTTGAAAGTGATTGGAATGAGTACTACTTGACCAATGTGATCGGGCTGGCCAATCAAATTTCACCATGTCAGGGGCTTACCGTGTTGTTTGAGGCCCCGGCCTCACTTAATCCTCACCCACCCAAGTGTATCTTCGTCTTAGAAAAAAAAAATGGAAAAAGGTGAGAGCGTGCCACCTGAGTCCATTGATATGGAAACCATTTGTACGCGTAGATGGGCAGAGCAATTTGTTGGCCCACCTACAAAAGCTATACAAGATCAATCAGACGTATCAATAGACTTGGGTCCTTACTCATGGCTTAGTGGTAGATTGCAAGAGTGACTAGACCCTCCCTTATAGATTAAAGGTGTGCTCCCAGAGAGAGAGAGAGAGAGAGAGAGAGAGAGTCAATGCTCATGTGAAATAGGTCTCCTCAATTTCTCTTGGGAAGCAAATAATCCACCCCGCTTTGAGGTCCTAAAAAATGAATTTCACAAGGAAATGTTTCCAAGTACCTTCAAAACTTTAGAATAAATTCTATTTCGAGAAGGAAACTACTAGACGTACTTCTGGTAGTATTTGCAAATAACATATCCTCAATGGCTTCCATTTAGGTGGCAGAACTGTGAAGAATTGTTTTAATGGTGTGGTTTTGAACCTTAGGCCATCTAAGGAAGATCCTACTAGGTACCATGGTCTTAGTTCATCATCTATGGACGGTGGAAGGGGACTAATAGGGGGGGGGGGGGGGTGTCTCTATCACAATTGTTTCTCATGAAGAGAAAGTCAATGGTTTTCATGGTTTGCCAATGACGATGACAATGACTATAATGATGATGATAAATAAAAGACTAAGAGCATGTTAAAAAAAAAAAAAAAAAAAAATCAAAATGATGCTTATATTAACGGATGAAAATGAAAATGAAAATGAACAGAGGCAGTGGCGTCCAAAGATAAAATATTATTTACGTTAGATGGGGGATAAAGTCCAAGTTGAGGTGTGAGATAGTAAGTACCTACTAGGGGGTCCACTGTTAAATGCCCTTCCCACATAATTGATGTGGAGAAGGCATCCCCCCTACTGGATAAATACCTTTAGTCTACAAGGCCTCCGGAAATTCTCAATCGGACTTCCTCGAATTCACAAGAGGGAGAGATGATAAAATAAGAAATAATTCCTAAAAAATTCATAATAATTAATTGAATTCAAATAATGTGATTACAATGTTTTAAATAATAAACTAAACCTTAGAAAAAAAGTATTACAATCCAACTCAAACTAAAACACCTAAAAAACCTAGCTTACTATAAATAGTAAACTTACTATTTATAGACGTCACTCATGGCTACTATAACTCTTAGTTTTTTGTCAAAAATAAAAAGTTTTCAATTTGGCCTAACCATGTGGTTTTACACACTCTTCTAAGTCATTTTCATGCTGCGCACAAATTCTAAAACCCTACGGATCAAAAGATATGATCAAAACAAAACTTATTATTTATAATAAAATCAAAATAAAACTAGCTTAATGACCGTCATTCAGGTAAAATCTCACAATTTCAGCATGGGTAACCAAGCATAGTGGGGTTGGCTGGTTTTACTAGCTTGAGTTACCCCAAAATTATATCTTATATGTCCAGAAACTCATTCCAAATTATGAGATACGACCGTTTTATGATCCTAGTGGTCCTGATCACTTCAGACCCTAACCGGTCTTCTTTTAGACCATCTAAGCCATGAAATAGTTGGCAACTTGCTCTTCATCAATAATGGTTTTGATTGTCCACTTTTGGAAGCTACTCGAAAGCTAGGCATGCTCCTTCGTTAGAGAAACTATACAAAAAAAGCTTTTTTTATTTTTTCCCTTTATGTACGGTGCTACCATTTTTCTGGTAAACGTGACCCACCTGATGAGCAGACTGGCCTTAACTTTTTTTGCCAATTTTCATAGCAAAGCACACTATATGCATGTCCAAAGATGGATTGATGCATAGGCTATGTTGGCTTTTGAGGCACCTGGCATGTGCTACTGTACGCAACGGATTGTAGGTGATTTGTCGTACCTAAAAAAAAAAAAAAAAGGAGTTGTCCCTATAAACGCTGGATGTTCCAAAATTACCTACTTTTAAAGTATTTTTAAATAAATGCTAGCTAACTGTTAGAAATTAAGTTTTATGCCAGTAATAAAGTGCTAACAGCTGTTAGAAATTCATACGTATTACATTTTTTATTTTGTAAAGAACCAAAAAACCCCTAGCTAAAAAGCCTTTAATATATAGAGGGGGTTACTGAAGCATTCATGATGCCCCGATTGACCACAACAAGGAGAGAAGGATCAGAAGAATAGAAAATTGACCAGTTGCATGTTCCAAGCGACCGGTCGCACGCCCTCTGCAACTGGTCGAATTTTGCCGGGGATTGGTTTCAAATAGGTTGAATTTTGCCGGCAACTGGTCTCAAATAGGTTGACATGTAGCCTAATTCACCGGACAGTTACAGGCCTCTGGTGACCAATCGCAAATGGCCTACGACCGGTCACAAATTCCCTTCAGAGGATCCATGCACGCTGGTCTGTTTCGAACATTGGGCGACTGATCACTAGATACCAGCGACTGGTCGCAGCTCAACAGAGACCAATCTCTGACCCTTAGCTAGCGACCGGTCAATCAGTTCTGCAGTTTCCGTGCGAACTTAGCAATTAGTTTCCATTTTTTAATTGAACTCTTTCTAATCTCATTTTTTATGGTTTTTTTCAAGATTAGGAGTATAAAAAGTCACTTTAATTCGTGATTAGACATTATTCAACATTATTTTTATCAATAAAGCTTTGTTTTTTTATTTCTTCTGTGGATTCTAAGATATCAGGTTGAGGGTTTCCAATTGCTCTGTGGACTTGAAGTGTTTATCTTGTGAGAGAAAAAGTTTCCAATCTCACCAAGTATACGCTTGTGCCATTTAACTATCTCACCTACTCAGCTATATCGGGCCACCATGATGTCCTTGTAACATCCACTCCGTTCATAAGTTTCACCAGATCATGGTTAGAGGTAAACCCAAAACTAAGCATACTCAAAACTACAGTGGGCCACACCACAGGAAACAGTAAGTGATGGAAACACCCACACCATTGAAACCTTTACTGGGCCCACCATCGTATTTATATTCCATCTAGCCCGTTCATAAGGTGGTGCCCATAATAATGATGAAGGGAAAACACAAATATCAACCTCATTCGAAACTTTTGCGGGCCTTAATAAATCTTCAATAGTTGGTGTTAAATCACCACTGTTTCTTTCTGCATGGCTTACTTTTTTTTTTTTTTTAATTCACTGCCACTGCATGGCTTACCTTAAGTTTTGAATCTAGCTAGCACATCTGGGCTCACGCCCAACCATGAAGTAGGGAAATTGATGGGCAGATAAAGACATTGTAGTTGACCCATCAAACTTCAGAATACACAACTAATAAGGAGGTGAATTATCATTTGGTAGTTTCTGTATATCCTTCATCTAGGCACAGTTTTTCCCTATTTTATTTTAGCGTTGTATAGTGGTGATATACAATAGGTGTGGCCCGCTATTTTGCGGGTCCACCTGAATTTTGTACAGCTAATATATCAACAAAGTTAAAGATGGTGTGTTACCCATAAAAAACAAAGATAAAATTATCATTTAAGCTACCAATTACTTTTTGTTAACTAGCCATTAGCTAAAGCAAACTTAGTGCTTTTTTCCTTCTTTCTTTCTTTCTTTTTATACAGGAAAAGGCACGCATTTATTTACAGAAGGGAAGCAGTAAGCTCTTGGGAGAATCACTGAATGATAGGCTGTTAAAAATCACACGAAAGAACAAACGTTTATTTGTCGGCAGCAAATGCAACAGTAACAAAAGCAAAAGCAGGAAGAGCAACAGCTACTACTAAAAACAAAAGCAATCACCACTAGATGAGCATACATAGAACTGGCCGGAGCTGAATATAACAGAAATTCACAGCACCTTATGGTAACAGAGCAACACAAGAAGACCTGAGAAACTGCCATCATAACTTAAAATCAACATGCCGATGTGGATGCCGCCTTTCTCATGTCATCCATCATCATCAAAACTACCTTAAAGCATATGAAACTTGCATTATGATAGTTACTGATCAGGACTAAGGCCGAACATAGGCGATGATGGAGAAGAAGGTCTGCACAACGGTGAGTAGGAGGAGTACGATGGCTGCGACGACAGAAATTATCGCCCATGGATTGCTGAAGTAATCACGCACCAAGCGTGCCCTCCACATGTGCCAAGCGGTCTTGCAGTAGTTCCTCACTTCCTTGAACAGGTTGGGGAAGTAATGGCGGGTCTGGGTGTCTATGGCGACGCCATAGCACAGCCCGTTGAAAAGGAGAGCCACGGCCTCGTCGCTGCCGAGCCAGTGTTCGAGGATCTTGTGATTGCAGAGAAGGGCCACGTCGGCTGGCGTGTTGACGATGCAGTCCATGAAGAAGGCGTAGCTCGTGAAGTGGCAGTTCAAATCTGGACGGCATTGCTCGAAGGCGATGAAGTTCCGGAAAAGGGAGTTGGTGGCTTCCTTGATTAACAAATACGGGATTTCCATAACCCCGTCTTGGAAAGTCACTTCCAAGTAGCTGTTCGCGTCCTTCTTTGCCCTGAACTTGACTCCGGCCTCGTGGAGCTCGACTGCACAAGGGATGGATTTCTGGGGCGGCGGCGGAGGACGTGGCAATGGTTTCCTAGGCAAGAGCGTTTGGAGAACGAAGACTACTCCCTTAAACTTGAGATTATGAAGAAATCCTGTCTTCTTGGATTCAAATTCCGTCTCTTGGGCTTCAATAGCAGAAAAGGCTGAATTTTGCAGCGATGGGGGCAGTTGTGATGAAGTGGGGCGTGGTTTACTGCTATCTGCTTCTGGGGAGCTATCAGAAGAATCCGTGAGACGGCGGGAGTGAAATAAATGGAGCAAATGGAGCAAATGGAAGGGTTCCAATGGAAGGGATTTGTCGTTCCCAAGGATAAGATGGCTGAAGAAATGGATTGCGAGAGAGTCGAGGGTAATCAGGTTCGCTTCGTCCCGAATCCCTGGCTCCACCAGCTGGAAGAACCACCGCAGGACGGAAAAAGGAAGCTGGTTCTCAAGGAGGAGCAGGTCGTTGGTTATCAAGGGCAACATCCACCTCGTGCTGTATATCAGATCATCCTTTGCTTTGAATCGCTTGAGAAAGAGCTCGATGATGAAGCAACCATCTAGGACCATCATCTGGATGAATTCATCAGTACCGAGCCCTATTGTTTCTGAGTAGCAGTTCCGTGCATCCATCTCCAATTCTCGGGCCTTGTTGAGATAATCATCGAGAGAGACGGTGGGGTTTCGATTGATGAATTCACGGAGAGAGTGCCACTTGTACTCTTCCATGGCCTCTAGGCCAGGATCGCCATGGTGGTAAGGACCGATGGAGATAATCTTCGGCTGGTAGGCGCTCTTGTCACCCTCACGGAGGTGGGGTGGGACTCGATGGATGGTGCATGGCTCTTTCAGAGAGGGATCGCATGCTTCGAGTCTCCTTTTCATGGATTCCACCAATAACACTGTATGATCACTCAAGTTGCCTTCTTTCATGTTTCTCTTCTCCTCCAACTAAGAATGCGATGGGAATTTCAAGGCTTAAATAGAGTTGTGTGTGTAATTATATGGGATAAAAAGGAATGGTCAGTGAAAGTTTGCTAATTCCAGTTACATGCCTGTTAAGTTGGTTTATATAATACTCTAGCAGCTATGACGCTTGATACGCAGGCACTAAAGAATTGCCCGTTTAGAATTAATGTATGCCAGAGTAATTTTTTTATGCTACCGTGTATGCGCGGCTTCGCTGGATCCCCGGATCCACCGAGGTGGGTGGATCCCTTACCATGCTGTCCGCTGTGTGATGTGTGATGTATGTGTGTTAAATCCACGCCGTCCATTCATTTTGAAAACTAATTTTAGAGCATGATTCAAATAATGAAGTAGATCAAAATCTCACATGGACCATAATACAGTAATTAAACAATGGTACTCAACTCAACCATTAAAAGCTTCTCGTGGGTCACAAAACAATCTGATATTTGTTTAGCATCTTCATACAGGTGTTTGTGACCTTTTCAACCGGTTGGATGGAAAATAGACATTCCAGTCGCCCCCATGAAGCTTTTAATGGTGTGGATTCAATCAATGCTATTTCATGTGGTATGGTCTACCTAAGATTTGGATCTGCTTCATTTTTGGGATAATGCCTTAAAATGAGCTTTCGAAATGCATAGACAATGTAGATGTAATGTATATACATCAAAGTGGCTTCATAATTGGGGATCCACCGACCTCACCAGATCAGGGCATCCACCCAAACCGCGCCTGTCCGAGAGGGAGTGATGGATGAGGGCGCGGTTTGGGCCGAGGTGGGTGGATCCCTGTACGTGGGGTCCACCATGATGTACGTTCTTTATATTCAGGCGGTGCATATGTTTTGAAAACTCAATTTTGGCATTATACCAAAAATAAATCAGATCCAAATATGAGGTGGACCATAATACAGGAAATAGTGGTAATCCAACATTAAAAATTTCTGGTCGGACCCAAAAGCTTTGGATCAACCTCATATTTGTGTGATCTCTTCATCTAGGTCTTTGTGACCTTATCAACAGGTTGGATGGAAAATAAACATTCCGGTGGCTCCCGTGAAGTTTTTAATGGTGATGATTTAATTAAGACTGTTTTGTCTCCTAAGTTTTGGATCTGCTTCATTTTTGGGGTCATGCCCTAAAATGAGCCGTCAAAATGGATGGATGGTGTGGATGCAAAGAACATACATCACAGACCTCGGTGGATCGGGGATCCACCCAAACCGCTCCCCTCTCGGACGCGGATTGCCTGCCAAAGCCTTTCCCTGGCATCTCCGCTCGGAATCTACGTGGGGCCACCGTCACGTTTGTGAGTAGATAAATTTTTTATATTTTTATAGAAGTGTTTTTTTTTTTTTTTTTTTTATTCGGCGTGTATCACGTTCTGTGACATCAGTGGGAATAAAAAGAAGCGGATCGCCTGTTCCCGGCCACAGATATATTCCTGTGTCCCCTGTCGTCAGAATCTGTGTGGGCTCACAGAGATGCCAGTCACAAATCCACTCCGTCCATCAGTTTTACAAGATTACATTAGGATAGGATTTTAAAAATCAGGCAGATCGAAAACTCTTGTGGGCAATAGCACACGAAACAGCATGGATTGAACGCCTACCATTGGAAACTGCGGGGACCACATAAGTTTTTTTTCAGGATGATATTTTTACCTACAGTTTATCTGAGTGGTAATAATCCTATGAACGGTTTGGATAACATTGTAGGTTCTAATGGTGGACGTTTTCGTTCCTACTGTCTAGGATGGTAGGGTACACCTGAGTTTTGTATCTTTTTCTGATGTTTAGATTGCTGTCGTATTCTTGTTTTCGAAAGCTAATGGACAAGGTAGATTTGACGTGGGAATCTCTGTGAGCCGCACACTGCGACAACAGGGGCACAGCAATATCTGTGTGGTTCCCATGATGTTTATACGCATTCAGAGTCTGTCAAATGGGACGCGGGTTGACTGCAAAAGCCTTTCGCAGGCATCTCCTGCACTCGGAATCTAGGTGGGGCTTATAATGATGTTCGTAAGAAATCTACACCGTCCAAACGTTTTGTGAGGTTATTTTAGGCGCTGCGACAAAAATAAACGGGATCCAAGACTCAGGTCGGCTGCACTAAAGCAAAAGGTGTGTAGGGAAATTCCTACCATTGAAACCTCTATAGGTCGAAAGTAATGTTTATATGTCATCCATACCATATATATTGTCATTCCTACTGAGATGAATTGAAAACACAAATATTATCATTCGAAACTTCAGTGGCCCCACGAATATTTCAACTATGGAAGTTCAATCGTCACATTTTCGCCCACCTGAGTCTTGGATCCCGTTATTTTTTGTCACAACAGCTAAAATGATCTTAAAAACTGTTTGGACAGTGTAGACTTCTCACAAACATCATGGTGGGCCCCACCTAGATTCTGAGCATAGGAGATGCTTGCGAAAGGCTTTCGTAGGCAATTCACGTGTACTGCCCGAACCAGGACCTTGGATTTAGGGCTTTCAATGGAGAGGGTTAGATCTGACGTTCGCTAGAAACCTGTATAATGCGGACTTGGATCATAAAATATGTCCAATTAATTAAATGAATTATATTCAAGTTCACAAAATTAAATCTGAATAATATTCAGGTTAGATCCGAATCTAATAGTGAGATTCGACTGGATCTCTACTATTGCATGCAGAGATAGAAAAGAGGACTCTCTTTGGAGAATATCTCTAGAGAGCCTGACAATAGCTTAGTGGGTGGTACCCTAACCATTTGGGGCTTATATTGATGTATTCTATGTTATGGGAAAATTCAAGCTGAGCTGATTAGGATTGCACATCGATTCGATTAATTTTATTTTAGATGAAATTGAAATTGAATTGATCTTAAAATTTTGAAATTAAAATTGAAATTGAATTGATCTTAATTTTAAATTTCGAATTGAAATTGAATTGACCAAATTTTTTTGGAATTGAATTGAGATTAAATGGATGAATTTTTCGATTCGATTTGATTCAATTCAATTCAATGTTTCACACATTGCAAATTGAAAACTTATAGGTTTTGTAGGTTTGGATTTTATAGTACCTTAAATAGTAATATTAGTAGAAATACTTCTGAAAACATATGCATAATAACTAGTCCATACATGAAAATTAGAAAGATTGTATCAATCCAAAGCTTTTGAGGCCCGAAAAATGTTTTTAATGGTTATTCATCACTCTTTCTCTTGGTATTGTGCACCTGAGATTTGATTTTCATATAATTTTGGATCATGTCCTAAAATGAGACAAAATTATATGGACGTAATGGATATACAAAAAATACATCAAGGTAGGCCCCACACGGTAGGGGTAACACCCACTAAGTTGTTACCAACGTAACAGTTAATTCACTCTTAGGCGAACTTTAGAGATTGCGTACTAAGTTACGTTTTTGTCGTACTGATTAAACTTAGTTGGGCTTACTTTGAATGCATTTGGTTTACCACACTGTCCATTCGTTTTGCTTGCTCATTTTAGACGCTGAGCCCAAAATTGAAGCATATCCGAAACTTGGGTGGACCATGCCACATGAAACAGTGGGAATAATGATTTCCATCTTTGAAACCTTCTTAGGGCCCACAATAACGTTTATTTGTCATCTAACTTATTCGTAAGATCAGGTAGACATGTATGAATGAAAAACATAAATATCAGCTTGATTTAAAACTTCTATGTTTCCTGTTGTGTGTGCCACTTGAGCTTTGTATATGCTTCAATTTTGGGCTCGAGCCATAAAGTTATCTTTTAAAGTGGATGTATGGAGTGGATAAAATGAATAAATCACTCTGGGCCCTACAGAGTTTACTCAATACGTCAAGCGCATTGAGTTACTAAGTACACAATCTGATTCGTCTTGGATTCTTGGGTGGGCACGGATATGCAGAAGGGTGGTTTCAAAGCTCTGTGGGCCCCACCATGGTGTATGTACTTTATCTAGGCCCTCCATCCATTTTTCCATCTTGTTCTAAGACATTATCCCAAAAATGAAACATATCCAAATCTCAAGTGGACCACACCACAAGAAAATAGTGGGGGATTGACGCTTATTGTTGAAAAATTTTTGGGGCCTTAGAAGTTTGGTATCAAGTTAATATTTGTTTTTTTCCCTTCCTTTAGGTCTATGTGACCTTGTCAACAGGTTGGATGGCAAATAAACATTACAATGGGCCCAAAGAAGAATTTAATGGTAGATGTTCAATCCCTATTGTTTTGTTGTGCTGTGATAATCTGAGATATATATCTTTCTAATTTTTGAAATTATTCCTTAAATTCAGATGTAAAAATGTATGGACGGCATAGATAAAACACACTATGATGTATCTATTTCATCCATACTATATATATATATATATATATATATATATATATATATATATATATATATATATATATATATATATATATATAATTGAATTGAATTGATTTTGGAGAATGATTCGATTTGTTCAATTCAATTCAATCGATAAATTGATCATAAATTGAATTGTGTGCAGCCCTAGAGCTGATAAGGCGAACAGCTCGGATCACTCTTACCGACTTGTGTATTTAGTCGACCTCGGATCACCCCTCCGACCTAAATATTGACTTACTGTATAGGTCAGCGTTTATCTTATCTAGAAACTATTGTTGACCTGAATTGCCACCACCATTGTCCGGAGCGAAAGACCAAGGACATGCCCAAAAAGGGCGAACAAGTCACTAGCCGTTACGAGGCTCAATCCACGTCTTCGGAATCGTGCAATCTGGTGGGAATCTCTCTCGTAACCATAGCCATGTCCAAGGCTCATGATTACTCCTCTGATGGCTTTAAAATGAGTACTTCTACCTCCATGAAAGGTACGTAATCTTAACTGTAACGCCCCAGATTTTCGAAATTTATTTGAAAATTTTTGAAAATTCATTTTTAATTTATTTTTTTATTAATTATCGTACATTTACCGTTGATTTGCAAATAGCGGGACATCCGTAGGAGATTCGATAGGGGACCCTTTACAAAAGTTGCTTAGAATGATCCCATAAACATCGTACAAAGATCAGATTTAAAAAAATCATGCACTTTTTAGATAATTACGAAAATGCCATTAGTTAAACTTAAGTTAAGATGTCATTTTTAAGTATTATAGTTTCTGACGATCACTTTCACGTAAAACCTTGGATTTAAGCTTTTGGGCACATATTAACCATACACATCAAATTTTAGCCCTTAAATCATAGTAGAAGTGGTCAGATTGTCAAATCAGCCCCTTAACCCTTGATTTTCATGTCCATCGAGTGAGGAAAGTAGATGGTTAGTCGTAGTCGAATATTTCTCTTCATATGAGTGACTTGGATCGTCTTTATCGTGGACCAATAGTGCGATTTGAGTGCCCCACCTTGATAATCCTCTTTCTTATGCGCGAAGTTATCCCGTTCTAGAAATTAACGAGTTACCAACTCTTTTTAAATCTGAACCTTTCAATTTACCCACTTCTCACCATCAATCGCTTCTCAAATTTGGACCACTTATTATACTCATATGACTACGAGTTTACACAAAGTTTGGACCCCGATCTATAATCCTACACCGTTGAACCACAAAGCCAGCCCCTTCCTTTTCCGCCAAAAGTTGAAATTTCAGCATTTCTCACCATCAATCAACTATTAAACTTTGTACAATTGTTTGCCTATCATGAATACATATTTTTCCAAAATTTGGGCCCTGATCATTAAGCGTAGACCGTTAATTGAGATCTAGCCCATTTTAGCACCCGTTAGGCCATTTTCAAGGATCGGCCAATCTAGAATGTGGATCATTAAGAAATTTACGTATTCTGACTCCACTCTTCGAGCTTGATAAGATGAACGGATTGGAATTAATCAAAGATCATCCGAATATTGAGATTTGAGAAACCCACCTCAAGAAGTTGTTACACAAGACCTCGCGTGCACATCCCTCTCCATATTTCTACTATGCACCTCCAAATCTTTCTCCTAACCCTAGCCTCCATGCCTTAGAGAGAGAGAGAGAAGAGAAGGGAGTTCTTTCTCATATTTTTCCAGCGGCTAGGATCTTCTACAACCCTCTTCTAAGTCCATCCTAAGGTGAGGATTTTCCTTCAAGCCTTTCATTAATAATATCACGATTATCATAAGTTTCTTTTGTGGCATGTGAAGTTGTTTTATTTTGAATTACTTATCCATATAACATGAAGTTTGATGTGAGATTTGTAATGAATATCATTATATGGTGATGTGATTCCTTTTTTTTAGATTTTTTACTAAGAAGCATGTGTATTTGTGTTATTTATTTTTGTGAAATCTATACCCTTATTTTCTTAGTCCATGTATTACAAGTAACATTGATTTTCATATTGTGATATGAAATATGTGTATAAGATCATCATATGGACATCCCATTATTGTATACTCTTTGTCCCTAAGTTGGTAAAATTATTCGATGCAGAGAGATGGAACCCATGAGAGGTGTCCATGATGGAAGAATATATCTTGACTTAACTGAGAGAATGAAGTGATTGCTTGTTAATGGATCCTTACATGTACATGATACTTGATTTGATCCATTTACAGTACATGGGTATTTTAATGAATTTAGTCATAATGTACAACATTGGCTTTTTAGGACATGATAAAATCATAAAATGGGACAATGAGTGGACACTAATGGTATACAAATTCTCATGAGCCGGGGTTGGTGCTATGGACGCTAATCCCGTGCTGTCGGCCTATGCTGGGTTGCTTGCGACTCCCCATAGTGACCACTGAGTTTTATTTAAATCGGTTGTATGCGAAAACACTTAAATAAAGGTGAAACTAAAGTCATGCATTCACTTGGCTCCATGTGGGTGTACGGAATTGAGAATAGGCTAGAGCGTCCTACTTCTCCCTACACTGTCACGTGTAGATTTGGGCTATGAGCGTCCCGTTTCTCACGTGGTCGGGCAAAACTATGGGCTTGTGCGTCCCAGGAACCTTTGGTGACTAGTGGCTAGCGTGAAGTCGTAACAGGGAGTCTCCCACTTCATGTATTGTGATTCTAGCCAGGGTGCCTTAGCCAGAGCATGCATTACATGTATCGCATTAATAAAGATTTTTACTTGATTGTTTTGTTTGAATAAAGATATTATTGTGTTGCATTACTCTGAGTTTTGTACATTGTTATTCTTGATAGTCTTGGAGGGAATATTCCCCACTATGATAGCGTTTAACGCTATCCCAAACACAATTTAGATGATGCAGGTGAAGATCCAGGTATTGAACCCGATTTTTAAGGAAAAGAGTTCGATGTTCGTACAATCACACGGTGGATGACGATGTTAGAGAAACTTAATTGATGTTATCATTTATTAAATATTTCTTTTGAGTAGTCGATACATTCATGGAATTGTAATAAGTCTTCAAGAGAAGACATGGTTTTGTATTTTAATTAATCAGTATGGATATTGGTTGGTTCCCTTATTTAAACATTGATGATGACGTAGTAAGTTTGATAGAATAAGATAATAATTGTTTCCGCCATTGTGCTTGAATGTTATATTTCATTATTTAACAAATCAATTAGTCCATGATTTACTTGGGAATTCGGCCGTCGTGTTATACACGAGAGTCGAAAATCTCGGGTCGTTACATTAACTACCGTCTAGCCTACTATATTCTCCTTGAGAATTCATCTAACTTAAGCATTGGAGGACTAATGGCCAAAACTCGGCCACCCTCATAGTCTTCCTCTGTGTTGTGTAAGCTAGTAATCTCCAAGTCAAAGTAATCATCTGCTCTCTTCACTAGTTGTTCAGAAATCTGTAACAACAGATTGGTGTCATCTGTGAGAACTTCGACAAGCAAATCATTTCCTCACTCAAAGCTAAGAAATTATTCATCTTCAAGCTTTCTTTTCTATCCACACCATCAATGGCAGGAGGAAGAAAGAACAAGGGGAAGGCACCAGCAAGAGCCGACTCGTAATCCTCAACATGAAGATACGTACTCGAAGGGAGAGACCGATCCTCAAACTCCTGCCCTATGCATTGGGGGCTCATCCCAATGGTCTGCTTAGCAGAGTGGGCAACAATGGTCCCGTAATCGAGGGGCCTGAATATCCGCTCTTGAAGAACAAATCAGCGGGTGAATTAGCATATGGGAGGCTTGGACGAAAAATTCAAGGGGCTTTTTCAACAACTCAATGAAATTCAAACAATGCTGGCCGGCCTAGCTTCGCCACCTCCTCCATTATCTCATCTGTCATCACATAGAGCCGGGGAGAATTCACGAGTAGACCATCAGCCTCAATTGTCTCACCAAAACAAAACTCAACCTCAGCACCAAGAAGAAGATGTCGTTAGCTGAGTAATAATCACTCGAACTCGTCATGCAACCGAACTGCCTCCTGATGATTTGAGGCATCGGTTAGAAGAGAGGTGTTCAGCTCGGCAAATTGATGCCCCGGACCATGTTGAAGATAATATCCCCGCATGGGAAGTAGAATTAAAGGAGCTTAAGTAGCGAATTGGTGACCTGCAGTGGGCGCAAAGAACTAAAGCTCTGGTTACAATTAACGGTTAATGTATATTGGTGAAAACGATCAAACTCCCTCGTTACGTATCCAATTTTGGTGATCTTATACTTGTTGGAAAGGTAATTTGATGACTTTCAAATAGCTTTAAAATCACCTCATTTGGACAACACTTGATTGCCTAAAGTGGGCCCAAAGTCACTGTTGTTCGTTGATACTATTTTGTTCGCAGATCCAATAAAAACGGTCATAACTCCCTCGTTACATGTTCGATTTAGGTGATCTTATACTTGTTAGAAAGGTAATTTGATTAACTTTCAGATGAATTTAAAATTATCTCATTTGGACACCATTTGATTGCCTAAAAGTGGGTCCCATTTTTATGGGATCTGTAATCTGCATGGAGTTATGACAGTTCACTTAAAAAAACACTAAAAAAGCTCACTTGAATGGAAGAAACGACTTTAGAAACAAGTCAAAAGCTTACCAGAGTGGGTCTCACGGAGGTGGCAATGGTCCTAACAACCAAATAGTTCCCTCCCGAAAAAAAAAAAGAAATGAAGAAGACGGCCAAATTCCCTTTCCCGTGCAATGGACCCATCCCATGTCTTATGTGGGGTCCATTGGATAGTCTTGGAGTAGATCCAAGTCGTCCACATGAAAGTGGTTTTAATTTCATGACATTTGTCCAAGTTTGAGGGCAAAATTAATCACAGATGGACCGTATTAGAGGAAACAGTTCAGAATTAACTCACAATGTTAATATTGGTGTGGGCCACAGAAAGCTCTAAATTTTCTTTTAAAATGACCCTCCTGTAGGTTCACGGATGTTCTTTTAAAGTGAACGGATCAGATTGGCCGAGGGGTACCCCAACAGTTGAATTTGTGGGGCTTACACCCAATTCTCAAAAGGCCCTCTTGATTTCCGCAAAAAAGATGTTGCTGTATGAGAGGAGGTGTGGCGGAGGGGCATTTTGATCCAGCAAAAATCTAAATAGTACCCAGCGAGCTAGATAAATAAATAGCTTTGACATATAGGGCTAATGTCACAAATGATATCATAAATTAAGGGTTTTTCAACTATGATCCTGTCGAGACCAGAAAAGCTGATGAACAGGGTAGATTTGTCGTGGGACTCTCCCTGAGCCCCACACCGTGACAACAGGGGCACATGAATATTCATGTGGTTCCCATGATGTTTATATGCAATCCACGTTGGTCTAAAGGGGATGCAGATTGTGTACTACCTGGACCACGACGTAGTTAGAGATGGACGGTTGTATCAGGGGCTCTTCTTTGTAATGTCTATATTTTATGGACACTATCCATTCATTTTGAAAGATCATTTGAATGCATGAGCTAAAAAAAGGAAGTAGATTGAAGGCATAAATCGACTATACTACAAGAAGCAGTGGGGATTGAAAGCCCAACATTGAAAACTTCTTGGAAGCCGTAGAAGTTGTGGATGAGGCTGATATTTATATTTTCCCTTCGTCAATGTCTATGTTACTTTATGAGCAGGTTGGATGGCAAAGAAAAAGCACGGTGGTGGGAGTTCAATCCCCACTGCTTCCTGTGGTGTGGCCCACTTGAGCCTTCAATCTCCCTCCTTTTGGGACTAATTAATTCCTTAAAATGATTTATCAAATTAGATGGACAGCATGGATAAAACATATGCATCATGATGGCCCTACAGAGCTCCTAACGGTACTGTCCGTTTCTAGCTAGCTCTGACCGAGTAGTAGCTAATCCGCATCCGTCTAAAAGGGGAGTGGACAGTACAACCCTTGTCGTCGGGTCTGTCGTCGGGTCCACCTTGATGTGCATATTTTATATCCATGATGTCTATCTATATTTTTTAGATCATTTTAGAGCATGAGTCTGAAAAGGTGGAGTAGATCTAAATCTCAGGTGGACCCTACTATAGAAAACAGTGGTGCATTAACACTCTAGAAAAACGTCCTAAGGCCTACTGTAATGTTTCTATAAGGCTTATTTGCCATCCAACCTGTTTATATAAGGTCACAAAAACACGGATAAAGGGAAAATAAATATAATCTTGATCCAAAACTTTCATAGCCCACAAAAAGTTTTTAATAGGCGATTATTAATTTTTTCTATGGTATGTTCCACTTGAGATTTGGATCAGTTTCATTTTTGGGCTCACCCACTAAAATGATCTATCAAAACAGATAGATGGTGTAGATTGTGTAGATCCAGTTGAATTTAGCTAAAAGCACAAAATAATAAAATGCTAAGGACATAAACTTATCTGATCTAGGCCCTCAGTCCTCCTTCCTCTCTTTGTCCATTTCTCTCTTTTCCTTAGGTTTTTCTTAGATTTTCCCTTACAAGGCTCTTCTAGCCATCAGCCCAGATAATTTCCTATAGTAACCAGAATCAACCATTGGGCTACTTCTCCAACTAAGAGAGCCTTAATTAACCAGCCTAACATATTTTTTAATTAATTAAAAATTAATTTTCTTAATTTCCTCTTATTTGAAAATTTTATCGGGCCAAAATTTCAGGTCGTTATAATACATGCATCAATATAGCCCCACACGCCGCACTGTCTTCAAAAAGCCAGGGCCGCACCCCATCAACTCCTTTGTGCCCCCCCCCCCCCCCAAAAAAAAAAAAAAGTACGAAAAGGAGGGGACAAAGATTAGATGTTTACGTAGAAATTAGTACGAAAATGTTACTCATGCATTATACTTGCATACCTGCCCAACCACACGCAATCACGTACGTCAATATGGAAAATTTGTTCAAGATCTGAGCTCTTCATCACCTACACAACACTGTTTTCATCTTCCTATCTAAAACTCAGGCTATTTCACAGCTCAAGTGGGCCACAGAATACAAAATAATTGGACGGCTATAAAATGGCTTATGTTAAATAGAAAGCATACTTCACACATCGTGTCTAACTCTAAATGTTCTAATCTTTAATACATAATATCTGAGCATTGTTTCAAATAGGATGGAAAGATCAGATCTCATACAGATGTTCTATATTCGCACGTGTGCATGCGTCTGGATGGACAGAGTTCCAAACGCCTTGTGAACTTGCAAACTTTTCCTTTCCCTTTACTTTTTTAGTAGTAGTTTATATACCGCATCTTAACTTTTTTAGTGGTCTTTTTCTATCCTCTTAAAGTTTGCTGGAATACACCCGAACCTATTACAATCAGATACATCCGATCTCTAACCATTGATTTGGGTCCTTTAACTGTATTCCAAACCATTTATTAGATAGGGATATCTCCTTGGATTGCTACTACCTAAAAAAAGCCTGTAGGATTGAATATTTCAACTCTCTGATTATAAAATCGTTATGATCACCGTTTATGTTCCAAACAAAGAACCAATCACCAAAGAGTTGAAACAATATAATTAAGACTTTTGTTTGCTGGCTTGAGTTGCTATATAAACGGTTTGGATCATTGGAAGATGACCTGCATTCAAAGCCCAAAATCCGGACATACCATATTATAATGCGCAGCTCGATGTATTCGAGCGAACCTTTATCTTTTTATCTTTGATTGCTTTTATGTCCTCCATCTTCTCGTTTGGACTCACATAAAATTGGATAGATATTAGTGAGGAGCGGATGCGGATTGGCTACTAACGATGTCAATAGCCTGTAGATGTTGCTCTGTAAAGGACGGAGCCACGTAGATGCGAAAGGGTGCGAATGCCAAGTTTTCAACAGTAAGAGTTCAATCTCATGCATGTGGTGCGGTCTAGTTGAGGCTTTCGATCAATCTCTTTTTTTGAGCTCAAGCCTTAAAGTGATATGTAAAAATAGATGAACGGCATGGGTAAAACACATAGTTCACTGTGGCCCCATAAAGCCCCCGGCAGTACCGTCCGTCTTCTACTAGGTTGTAATGGGCAGGAAATCTCGGACGCGGGAAGCAGATTTCCTCGCTGAAACTTGGGTGGGGCCCACCGTGATATTTTTGATAAATCCACCCAGTCCATCCGTTTTGTAACCTCATCTTAAGACATGAGACCAACAATGACCCGGATCCAAAACTCAAGTGAGCCGAAAATGTGAAGATTGAATGTCTCTGGGGTCACAGAAGTTTTGAATCAGGTTAATATTTTTGTTTCAATTCATCCTAGTAGGAATCAAGTTATCAACGGTATGGATGGAATATGACGCAGGGAGGACGTGGTAGGTCGATCACCGTCTCTCTAACCGATAGTTCTCGAATCCACGAGAAGAAATAAAAGATAAAAAAAGGAAATAAATTCCAAATAATTGATTTATTGATAATTGAATGAATAAAAACGGAATTACAATTCATATAAATAGGAAACTAAACCCTATGTAAAGTATCAAAATCCAACTCCAACTAAAACTCCTAGAAAACGCAACTTACTATAAATAGTAAACTTACTATTTATAGAAGTCGTTCAATCCTACTAGAACTCTTGGTTTTCGGCCAAAAATAGAAAGTTTTCAAACGGCCTCAACCACGCTGTTCTACGAAATATTCTAAGCCCTTTTCATGTTGGGCACTAACTCTAAAACCATACGGATGCAAAGTTATGATCGAATTAAAACTTACTATAAATAGTAAAAATGAAAATAAACTAGCCTAATGACCGTCGATACGGTCGATTCTCGCGATTCCGGGTTGGGCAACCCGGCGTAGCAGGGTTGGTTGGCTAAAGTAGCTCGAGCTACCCCAAATTGATATATTATACGTCCCGTAACTCATTCCGGATTGTGAGATACGACCGATTCACGGTCCTGACGGTCCGGATCACTTTCGGCCCCGTCCGGTCTTCTTTTGGTCCATCTGGCCCATGAAATAGTCAGCGACCCGTCCTACATCAGAATATAAACATCAATGTGGACCCAGGGAGGTTTCAAGGGTAGGAATTTCCCCTCACAAGAACTTTCGCAGGTTTCCTGCGTAACGGGCTGAGACTCTTGAGCAGCAAGAGTGCGGATCGTCACTGTTTAAGGCACGGAAATTCAATGCCGGCGATTCTCATTCGTCCACGTAATTTCCGAAGTCTCCAATTCACAAAAAAACTTTGAATTTCTGTGCTACATAACACAACTTTCAACGTGTGAAACTTCTTCGCCCTTCGCCATGAACTTTGTGTTACATCCACACTATCCATCAATTTTTCCAAATAGGTTGAGAGCATGATTCCAAAGATGAGGTACATCCAAAGCTCAAGTGGGCACACCAAAGAATTCAAGGGGATTACATAACCGGTTAATAAAGCCACCCATACCTGGATGTAGGTACAATACAAATATGTGCTTGACTGTGACCTTAAGAAGTTTTCAACGATAGCATCAATTTGATATCTCCTATGGTGCGTTCCACTTGAGCTTTGAATCTGCCTTCTTCTTAGGTTAATAACTTAGTCGGAAATAAATCATCGCACCCATAAATTTCCAACGTCAAAAAATTCTGCTGCTCGCTTAGCGAGAAGAAACTCAGAAGTCGGAACTGAGGAAATGTGAAACTTCCATAAGGCCAGATGTATTCATTAGATCCACATTGTCCATTAATTTTTCTTTTCATACCTTCTAATCACCAGTTCAGAAACGAACCAGATCCAAGGCTCAAGTGGGACACACGACAGGAAAGAGTGGAATTGAACGACTACCCATTGAAAACTTCTTGGGTCCACATACGACTCTGATGAAGATGATGTTTGTGTTTTCCCTTTTCAAGGTCTGAGTGACCTTACGAAAATATTAGATGGCAAATAAACCTCAGTGGACTGTAATAAGGTTTCAACGTTACTCATTCAATTCCATGTTTTTGTTGTGTGGTCCACTTGATCTTTGGATGTGAATCATTTTTCGTCTTAGGATTTATAATAATCTGAAACAATTGATGGATGGTGTGGATCTAACACATAGATCATCGTGAGGCCCAAGGAAATTCCACAGGGTAAAGGTGGGGTTGGGTAGCAATCCATACTTGAGAATAGGGCTCTCAATGGAGCGGGTCAGATCTGAGATCCGATTCGCTCCGAATCCGTATAACGCGGATTTGGATCTTAAATAGGTCCGATTAGTTAAATGGACGGATTTGGATATTAAAATAGGTCCGATTACTTAAATGGAGCGGATATGGATTCACAAGAACATATCTGAGTTCGATCCGAATCTGATTAAGATCCGACTCATTGTCACCTTGCTGTATATGTTATATTCATACTGGCCATCCGTTTTACAAGTTATTTTAGGCCATGTCGGCCATACCATAGTAAATAGTGGGATTTGCATCATTTTTCTACTAAATTAAATATATTATATTATATATTTTACATCATATATTATTTTAGATTTGTAATGGGGGTGGATTCGGACCTAGATCCGACCAAATCCGATGGTTATATGGATTTTGGATCAGAAATGGATCTAACAACTTATAAATGGATGGGATATGAATATCACCTTTTGGATCGGAGTTGGATCCAAATCCGATCCGAATCCGGCCACAGATGTACGGACTTGGATCCGATCCAGATCTGACCCATTGAGAGCCCTACTTGAGAAGGAAAATCGGAATTTTTGTGAGCTGACGTCATTAGTGATGACGTATACCAATATAACAGATGGCACTGAATTTTTCTGTGCGTTCAACACGGACGCGGATTGCTTTCGCACGCATCTCGTGCTGGGAATCTAGGTAGGGCCCACCGTGCTGTTTGTGAGAAATCTACGCCATCCAACCGTTTTGTGAGCTCATTTTAGGCATTGAGACAAAAAATAAATGGGATCCAAGACTCAAGTGGGCCGCACTAAAGCAAAAGGTGGATAGGAAAATTTCTACCGTTGAAACCTCTATGGGGTCCACAGTGATGTTTATATGCCATCCATACCGTTTATAATGTCATTCATACTGAGATGAACTGAAAACACAAATATTATCCTGATTCAAAACTTCTATGGCCCCACGAATATTTCAACTGTGGAAGTTCAATCGTTACGTTTTCAGCCCACTTGAGTCTTGGATCCAGTTCTTTTTTGGTGGCAATGCCTAAAATGAGCTCACAAAACCGGTTGGACGGCGTAGATTTCTCACAAACATCACGATAGACACTACCTAGATTCGGCACTCTATTTTTAATACCATGTCAAATTCAAATTAAAAATTAAAATAAAGCTAAGCCCCTAACTTTTATGTATATGTGTGGGCCACACGGATCATTCACTGTGCAAATGGCCCACCACACCCATACACGTGTCTAAAATAATCATCGGAAATATGGCCCACCAAACCCACAAACCCAAACCCAAGCAGAAGGGGGAGAGTCTCCTTCGGCAGGACATCCCGGTCACATGATGGCGCAGCCGTTGGGGTTCTCGTCGCTGAAGTAGTCCATAGACGGTAGTGGGGGTGGTGGCGTGTACGCCTGTGGTGGCGGGCGGGCATACATCATCGGCTGGATCCGGTCCTTTCCGTTCGCCGCAGCCTGCTGCTGGTGCATGGGGTTTCCGGCGATAACCTCGGGCGCGGCACCCTGGAAGCGCCCACCGGCATTCATTGCTGCTGCTGGCATCCTCTGCACCGCCGGGTTGTTGGCCATCTGACCCATGGGGATGTTCCCCATCTGACCCACATTCTTATTCCTTTCCCAACCACCACCACCACCATTACTGTTCCCGGTGGCATTCTTGCTATTTCCACCCCCACTGTTGCCACCACTCTTGTTATCCTGTAGCCCACCATTCTTGTGGGCCCCACCACTCCCACCCTGATTTTGATTCACCTCAGAATCGTCATCACTCCCATCATCATCATCATCATCATCACTCCCATCATCGTCAGAATCATCATCATCATCCTTCTGCTGGGGCTGCTGCTTTGGCTGTTGGGCTTTTTGGTCATTCCCAACCTTTTGAGATTTTCCATCTCTCTGGCTTTTGCCGTTATCGATTTGCAAGCTCTGAAACTGACCTTGGAGCTGGTTGCTTCCACCGTTTGAACCCCATATCTCTGCACGTATGTGACCCTTTCGCAGCTTTTTTATAAGGGTAGATCAACGTTACCTGAAACAGTCACCTTCCCCTGCTCTGCATCTATAGTGATTGTATACACGTCATCAATCTTTTGAAGAAGTTTCTTCACCTTCTTCTTACATCCAGCACAGTGCATGTTCACCTTAAGAACACAAGTCCGGGCCTCCAAGAACTTGACATTTACTTCGTTACTCATTCCTTCTCCTCCAGATGCAAGCACTAAAAATACTTACAGAGAGAGAAGCAAGGCTGAGAGATGTGAGCTAGACAGAAGCAGATGAAAGTGGAGAAGGTCAATCAACGAAAATTCACAATGAGATCTTTTCCTTGGTGGGTTTTTTTCAGGGAGAGAGAAGGGGGTTTTAAAGGAGGAGAGGGGCAGGGAGTAAAATGCCGCTGCTTTCGTTTCTGAGCACAGACAGTCACAGAGCAAGAGGGCTTTGAAGAGACCCAGAGAGAGAGAGAGAAGGTTTTCGAGAGAACCAAACACACGAGAGAAGGTTTTGGAGAAACCCATACAGGTTTTGGAGAGAGCCAGACACAGATAGGTTTGGGAGAGAGCTAGACGCAAAGAGAAAGAGATGGTTTTGGAGAGACCCAGACACAGAGAGAAGGTTTTAGAGAGACCCATACGGAGAAGGTTTTGGAGAGAACCAAACACACGAGAAAAGGTTTTGAAGAAACCCAGATAGGTTTTGGGTGGGGGTGGGGGGGGGTGGGGGGGGGGGACCCAAATAGAGAGACAAGATTTTGGAGAGCTGCACAGAGCGAGTGGGTTTTGGAGAGACCCAAACAGAGAGAGATGAGGCTTTGGAGAGCCAGAAACGGAGGGTTTTGGAGAGACCCAGACACAGAAGGTTTTGGAGAAATTTCATCCCACCTTAATTAAGTTGGTGCTTAATTAACTTTCTGGGGTTTCATAGGTTCACACGCATTTTCATCATCATCATTTTCTTTTTCTTCTTCTACTATATATTTTTTTAATTATTAAGTTAGGGGTTGTTTGGATACCGGTAAAATCATTAAGCTGTAATCCGTTAACATTACCGGTGTAAAGTGTTTACGACCTGTCCTTTTTAGCTTTAAGATGTAATATGATTACAAGTAAATAGTTGTTGAATCCGGATCCTCAGTTAAAATCAAGCAGAGAATCTCTGCTGCTGCTGATCTGATTGGTCTACCTCAGCCTGACTGTGTCAGAGCAGATATGACATAGTCAGGCTGAGGTGGACCAATCAGAATGGTGACGAGCAGGATTTTCCTGCTTGGTTTTAACAGAGGATCCGAACTCATAGTTGTTTGTGTTTGGATAAATTGAAATCTGTTTACAGTGTGCTATTTAGTTTTAAAATGTAATCTGATTACAAGTAAATAGTTGTTTGTGTTTGGATAACTTGAAATCTATTTACAGCTTGTCATTAGAATTCATATATGATGGAGCTTGGAATGGTAAATCCTTTAATCCGATTACATTACAGGTGTAAAGTGTTTACAACCTACCCTATTTAGCTTTAAGATGTAATCTGGTTACAAGTAAATAGTTGTTTGTGTTTGGATAACTTGAAATCTTATTACAACCTATGACTAGAATTCATACATGATGGAGCTTGGAATGGTAAATCTTTTAAAATAATTAAATGACATATAAAATCTTCCTTTAAGATGAAACATTAGAATAAGCCCAACTCAATAAAGCCTATGGCCGATCCTTACACTAAACATATCATTTTTTGGGCCATAGAAATGGGCCCACTAATTCAAATTCCCTTTTATGCTTTTTCAAAAACTTTTATACTACTCATCTAGTGTAGATTTCTCCTTCCTTCAATTGATGCAACTCAAAAGGATATGGTAAGCATTAATTATTGGCAATTAGGTAATTTTTTCGGAGGCTTGAGATAATCTCAGCCATTGGATTTAAAAAGCCGATTTTTCTATGTATAAATACTTTCAATTTATGTAAGGGAGTTACCATGCTAGATCGTTAAACCCTTTACTGATGGATGTCTTAGGTTTCATTTCCTTTATCAAAGAAAGAAACGTTTGTCGTTTCTGGGTTTCTCATACATTGTACCGTCCTTTAGGTTTTATATCATGTCAATTGTACGAGAGGTTTCACCCTTTGGGGGGGGGGGGGGGGGGGGGGGGGGGGGGCAGGGCAAGAGTCGTTACTAGAAATCTTTCATTAGTGTGAACAAAAAATTCCTTATGACTAGGAGCTCACCTTAATAGTTGGGAGTCCATTCATCTCCATATCCTTCATTCTTTGTGTGCTCAGCGCCATCGATCTCTAGATCATCCTGTGCACCTTTTATGCCCTCATTGTAAATGGCTAGATTAGTCACTTGTCGCTGAGGACACGAGTTTGAAAGGTGGCCCAACTGTCCACATCGATAACAATAGTCTAACCTTGGCCAACCTTAGGGATTCAAAATCATACTCGGACTTGGCACATTTGTCATTGCTCTTTGGGGCCTATCCTGGATGCTCCCTAACTCTCGGATTGTAGGTGTAGGATGTTGATCAGGACGCTTCTCAATAGGCTCTTCTCCCTTGGCTAGTGATGGGTCTTATGAAGGACTTGCCGTGTCTATCCTATTAAAAGGATATGCCCGCGTGCTAGAATGTTCAAGCTATGTTTGAGCCTTGGTAGTCAATTTGATTGCTTCATCCATCATCTAGACATGATCCATCTGGACCCAATCCTGAATCAACATTCGTAACTCGCTGATGAAATGAGCGACCTGCTGCAATTTGGTTTACACCAAATCATTCTGCGCCACCAATTAATAGAATTCTTCAGTGTACTCCCACATTAGTCGGCTCCTTTGTTAACAATTCTGTTATTGTTGAAACAATACGTGATCGTAGTCACTGAGGAGGAATCGCATGCAAAGTAGATGCTTCATTCACTGCCATTAATAGACCTGATCGTAGTCTCTGAGGAGGAATCGCGCGCATAGTAGATGCTTCATCCACTGCCATGAATGGACGAACGCCTTCATTTGTCGAGTTCGTGTGAGTTGTACTTGATCCCACCACATTAAAGCGCTGACCTTAAGCTTGTAGGAGACAAGTTTTACTTCCTTCTCTTCTGGTACTTCTATGTATACGAAAAAATATTCGACTTCCGCCAGCCAATCAAGAAAATTTTTAATATGCAATTGGCCGTTGAAACCTGGGATGCTGGCATTAATCCTAAAATCATGATATGCTCGATCTCCTCGATCATCTCTGCGTGCGGGCTGATGTAGAATCACATCATAGACTTCACTACGTGAAAAAGGCCAATTTGTGACGGATTTTGCGACGGACATTGTTCGTCGCAAAAATTGCTTGGTTTAACGACGAATTTTATTCGTCGTATTCGAAAATATTCCGTCGCTTGAAATTAAGGCAGGATTTACCGACGGACATAGTTCGTCGCAAAATTATAATTTCTGACGGACTTAATTCGTCGCTATTTAACGACGAACTTGGTTCGTCGCTAATCCCAGCCCGAAAAAATCCCCCAATAACGTCCGACGTAAAATAAAATTTAAGAAAAATGAGATATTGAAAAAAACTGATATTTTTAAAAAATTTAAAAATTTGATATTTAACATAATAGATTTAGTAATTTGAAAGAAAAAGTTAAAGAGGTTTTAAAAACAAAATTGAGAAATTTGAATAAAATTAATATGTTTGAAATTTCTTTTCAAATTTTCACAAAATTAAACATTTTGAAAAAGAAAAAGAAGATCTAGTAATTTTCAAGTAAAAAAAAAATTATGATTTTCAAACAAAAAAAGTTGAGAGGTTTAAAAATAAATTAACAATTTTTAGTAAAACTGAGATTTTCAAAAATAACAAGATTAAAAAAATTGAGATTTTTTTTAAAAAATGGCCATTTGAAAAAAGTTGAGAAGTTCGAATAAAATTGATAAGTTTGTAAAAAAATTGAAATTTTTATAAAAATATTAAGATTTTGTATTTTGAAAAAAATTAAGAAGTTTGGTAAAAAAAATGATATTTTGAAAAGAAATTGAGAAGCTTTAAAAAAATTGACATTTTCAAAAGTTAGAGAAATTTGAAATAAAATTGAAATTTTGAAGAAAAAAATGTGAGGTAAAAAAATGGAGATTTTGATAAAAAAAAAAAAATTTAATTTGAAAATAAAAATTAACAAGTTTTAAAAAAATTGTGATTTCGAAAAAAAAAGGTTGAGAAGTTGGAAAGAAATCGACAATGTTTGATAAAAATTCGGATTAAAAAAAAAAAAAGAATTGAGATTTAAAAAATAATTAGGATTTTAGAAAAAAAAAGTAACATTTTTAGACAAAAAAGGTCATTTTGAAAAAAAAAATTGAGACGTTTAAATAAAATTGATAAGCTTAAAAAAATTGATTTTTAAAAAGAAATTATATTTTTATAAAATTGACATTTTGGAAAAGAAATTGGCATAAGGAAATTAGTGTTTTGAAAAAAAGAATTAGCATTTTTTAAATGTTGAGAAGTTTGAATAAAACTGATAAGTTTGATTAAAAAAATAAATTTTTGATAAGTTTGAAAAAGTTCGAAAAAAATTAGATTTAAAAAGGAAATGAAGATTTGAGATTTAAAATAAATTTGAGATTTCATATTTTGAAAAAAAAAAAAAGTTGAGAAATTTGATAAAAAAAAAAAAGAGGAGATTTTATCAGTTTTGAAAAAAAAAAAGTTGGAAAAAAATTGTGATTTAAACAAAAGCGAGAAATTTGATATGAGTGGGCCAAATTTATTGGTGGACATTTATTGGATAGTTGAAAATGAAAAATTACACTCATTCAATTAACTGGTTAACAGATTGGTTTATGCATACATACATGTTCATTGGTGCAAAAAATGAAGGCCCTAATATAATGATGTTAATTAATTGCAAGGAAAACTCATAATGATGAGATTGATCAAATTCTATGATCAAGTCATCCTAAACTTGATCTGAATGGTCAGATATGTTTAGAACGTGGTAATTATTATTGAAAATAAAATTAAGCCCGAATCATATCTGTATAAAAGACTCTTTAAATGTGCACAATCAGTTTGTCTAGAGCTAGACAAATTTTGGACAATCTGATTGGTCCAAATTGAAAAGTAAATGACTTTAGATGTTTATATTAAATTTCACTCAAATCTAACGGTTAGGTTACAAGATATGGCCCATCATTGATCAATTTTATCTATTTAGTATCTTTCTCATCTTAAACTTGATCAAGGCAAGTGACCAGTCAAATCAAAGTTATTGATGAATATAATAGAGTGAATGGATTAGATTTCCAAATTAGGCCAATTTTTTAGGTCAAAATTGCGCTGCAACTTGTTGACCTCGTGAAAACCTAATAAATGTATAGTCATTGGACCCCAAACTCTAATCTAGCCATTGAGAATTTGATCTTTCTAATATTTGCTATTGCATCCTAAAATGATATAAAAGAATAGATGAATGGATTAGATATACATAAAATGCATCAACTTGGGCTCATACCGTTGGGATAACGGATGCGGATTGGCTAGTGACCCTGCCACCAGTCAATGCTTAGTGATCGGTGCTCTGTAGGCCCCACCATGATGAATGTGTTTCATCCACTCTATCCATACATTTTCTTAGATCATTTTATGGTATGAGCCCAAATTTGAGGTAGATCCAAATCTCAAGTGGACCACATCACAAGAAACAATTTTAATTGAACACCCACTATTAAAAACTTATTGGGGGCCACGGAAGTTTTGGAACAAGCTGATATTTGTTTTTTACCTACATCAAGGTCTGTATGACCTAATCAAGAGGTTGGATGTCAAATAATTAATATAGTGGGCCCTACGAGGTTTTTAATGGTGGACATTTAATCAATACATTTTTAATGGTGGGGATTCAATCACGATTGTTTCCTGTGGTATGTTCCACTTAAGATTCGGATCTGCTTCATTTTTTGGATCATGCCCTAAAATGAGCTTTCAAAAGGGATGGACGGTGTTGATGTAAATCACATACATCACAGTGGGCCCCACACAGCAGGGATCCACCGACCTCGGCGGATCCGGTATACACCCAAACCGCGCCGGAAATGGGACGCGGATTTCCTGCAAAGCCTTGCGTAGTAAGTTCCAGCGCTGGAACCTAGGTGGGGCCACAGTGATGTTTTTGATAAATCCACCCCGTCCATCCGTTTTGGGAGCTCATTTTAGACATGATACCAAAAACGAACTGGATCCAAGACTCAAGTGGGCCGAAAACGTGAGGATTGAACGTCCACAGTTGAAATATTTGTGGGGCCACAGGATTTTCGAATCAGGCTAATATTTGTGTTTTCATTTAATCCCAGTAGTAATGAAGTTATGAACGGTATGGATGTCATATAAACATCACTGTGAACCTCAGGGAGGTTTCAACGGTAGTAATTTCACTACCAACCTTTTCCTTTAGTGAGGCCCACTTGAGTCTTGCATCCGGTTCGTCTTTGGTCTTATGTCCTAAAACTGAGATCCCAAAACGGATGGACGTGGTGGATTTATCAAAAACATCACTGTGGGCCCACCTAAGTTCAAGGCTTAAGCACAGGGAAGGTTTCAACGGTGGAAATCATTATTCCCACTGTTTCCCATGGCATGGTCCACTTGAATTTGGATATGCTTAAATTACGGGCTCAACCACTAAAATGAGCTGGAAAAGCATATGGACGGAATAGATAAAGCACATGCATTCTAGGTGGGCCCAACTGAGTTTACTCCGCACGATAAGAGCGTGCGGAGTTACTCCGCATGCAATCCGATTCCCCTGTAAAAAAAAATCCCCAAATCCCTAAACCGTCTCCCGCCATTCCTCCCTCTCTCTCCCTCCCTCTCCCTCTCCCCCCAAAAACCCACTACTCCCATCCCGCAGCTTCCACGCCTCCCATCCCCGCTCCCGTGGTTTTTTTCAGCTTCCAAGCTCAACGGCAGTTACCTGCTGGTATGAAATCTCTCTCTCTCTCTCTCTCTCTCTCTCTCTCTCTCCAACATTGATTGTTGAAACCCTAATCAGGGTTTTGCAATCCCTAATTGGTCATGGTTGATCCCTAATCAGGGTTTTACAATCCCTAATTGGTCATGGTTGATCCCTAATCAGGGTTTTTTAGAGATTTGGATTTGCCTCAAATCCATTGATGGTATACTGTGGCTTTCAAAATCCATAGATTTCATAAATCATCAACACAACACTAATTAGGGAGATCTGAAATCCATGGATTTCACTAATGCCTGGAGGAAGTATCCTAAAACTCTAATCGTAATACACTCAGTCTATGTAGATGTGGCCCACCTACATGATATCTGGATTTTCATCTCCTGTACGAACATTAGATAGGCAATATGCGAAACGCTAGACAAATAATTAATCTAGCCATCAAATATTGGACAATTTTCACCCTAAGGTTAGGATAACACCCACTGACGTGTTGTCCAAGTAACACCTAATCCACTCCCTTTCTAACAATCTCCCTTAAATTGGAGTATATACTTTTGAAATTCCATTATACCCAACACCTTTATTGATTGGTCAAATGAGTTGAATTTCAATGTCTGCCCCTTTTTATTTGTCAAATGAGTTGAATTTCAATGTCTTGGTGATTAAGAGTGCCTTTTAAATATAACAAAATTATTATTCCTACTTGTAAATGAATTTTACTTAAGAGTGAACTGCGGAGGAAGAATGTGGAAACTCTTCCCTATGAAGACCTCAGACGCTTTGTTAAACTAGACACCCGTGCACGAATAAAGGAAAACAACTCTATGAAGGCCAAGAACTGATCATAAAAATGAAGTTCTTCTGTTTTCTTGTCTCATTTTGATTTCCTCTCGTCATTGTGGACTATTGAACTCAATGTGCAAAGGAAGTGCATCTGTTTCCTAATGGTGGTAAATGAATGAAATGGTATTGGAGATGAACTCAGTTTTAGGTTGCTACACAACTTTAGCTCTTGATGTTGATTGAATAGCCCGCGAATCCTGCACCATGCATTGAAATGGGTGTTATTTTTATTTTGTACGGTGTAGAAAAAAATATGCATGGGGCTATCTGTTCTTTGAGTTATTCAATCGCAGTCTGATTCTCTAAGTTGATGTTTTCATGTTTTTAGTTTTAAGTTTAGCATTAGTTGAAAGAGACCTGTATTACAGTTATTTGCATGCTGTAATGTGCATTGGTGTCAGACATTACGATTTCTAGAAGCTTCAATCATCAAGATGTGTGTGCAGTCTTGTAAGATAATAATATACTATTCTGAAAGCATATTGTAATAATTTGTGTCAGAAAATGCCAAAAAATCTTTAATAAGTTTTTCATTATTATGTAAAGAATCAAATTGACCTCTTTGAGTTTGAAATCAGAACATCAGAAAAATACACAATGAATAAAAATCAAACTTTGAGGTTAGTTGAAGTTGAATCCTAACGACCATTACCACAATATGTGAAGGTCAACATAATCGCAATTGTCCATAAGAGCACTCTAGGTAAGTCATAGGTTAATTTGGTGTTTCATTCAATTAAGATGTAAGAAATCATAAGAAAGAGCTCCACAATTTAAGGTTGAAGAGAATGTCCATCATTTAATCTCTTAGTAAAAAAAAAAAGAAAAACAATAATAAATAGACCTGTTTTTAAAGATTCTTAAAGCCCTCACCAATTTCAAGTTTTAAACAGAAAATGTAAGCCAAATAAAATGTAAAAAGAAGAGAACTAAGTACAATTTGAATAATAAATCGCAGGAGTTGGATCCTAGAACCATAGGTTTCATTGAAAAAGGATTCAAACCGGGGACTCAAATTCTTTTTGCCTAAGATTCGATGCCAAGTAAAAAATCATAAATCCTAGGATTTTGATAATATGAAAGTGAGACATTAGGTTTTATTAGGAGAGAAAAACTAATTTGAGTTACTACAGAGAATTGGCGCCTAAAGCTCTGAGGTTTTTTGGGTTTCTTGCCAGTCATGGGACAGGTTTTGTTGTATTTTATTTTTGTTTTTCCTTTTTTTTTTGTTTTTGTTTTTCCTTTTGTTGTTTTTTCTGTTCTCTGTTTCTGTTTTTGGCTCTGCCTAATAAATTGCTTTATTTTTCAGTAGAAAAAAAAGTTGTGAGGTAGTAGGTTGTGTTAGCCGCTTTAGCAAGGCAGGTTCAGCAACCATGACGGCAAATAAATTGGGCTAAGTAGTCTTAAGGACACCATCAGTTGTAATGCTCAACAATTCCCATTTGAACTACATAATTTTTAGTTCACTAACACTCTATAACCCTTCTTTGCCAGCTGCCTTTCGGAGCCTCTTTTAGTTTTCCTGAAAGGTGCTGTCTTTTGGAGCATGTGTACAAGTGTTGGGTAAACAGGAAGGTTGATGTCAGGTGCCATTTAAAGGCTGAGTCGAAATTTCTATGAAGGAGGCTAAGATGTTGATGATGATGGCGGCTGCAGCGGTGTTATAAATTTTAGTCCATGAACACGTAATGTAGAGAAAATTTACCATCACATATACTGCTACATTAGTAGAATTAAACATAGTGTTTTTCTTAATAGGTGCTCAATGTTTCTGCCCCTATCATATTAGGAAATGGATTACCCCTGGTGTGCTCAACCAAATGACCTGGCTGTAGCAATCTGAATCCCTTTAGGATAGCAATATATTGGTCTTATCTCTCCCAAAAAAAAAAAAAAAAACCAATATATTGGTCTTGCCCTTTGCAAGAAGAAGAGATAAAGCAACCCCATTTGTGTAGGCGGAAGACTAGAGAGTAGGTTTAAGTTAAAGAAGTGCTCAGCCAGATCTGCCTGCTGGGGTCTCGAACCTGAGTGACCCAACCCGAGTTTGGGTCGGGTTGGACTGAGTGGTCAAGGTTCTCATGTTGGTTCGGGTTGAAAAACTCCAACCCGATTTGAATTCGGGTTGGGTTCTGGTTGAGCAAATTCAGGTCGAGCTTGGTCGGGTTGGAATAATCATATGTATTTGGTTCAGGTTGGGTTGGGTCAAGTCAGGTTGGACTGGGTCTAGAGGACTCAGGTAGTCAGGTTGGGTTCAGGTTCAAGGTTGGATCCTCTTGAGGTCAGGACGGGTTTTTCCTGATGCACATGCATCTGCTTTATTGGCTGGTTGGCCTGTTTGTCACATATGTAATGATTGTATTGTGTATTTAGGAATGCATGGTGTTGGACCAATTCTCCACATATTTGGTGATTGTTTAATGTATTTTTAATGGATGGACTGCCAAAGATCTGCTTGGTTGGAAAATCTTGACCGTTAAATTTGTGGCCTGCAAATAGAGGTTAGTAAGAGAGATACTGAAAGGGTTCCACATCCAACTGAGAAAGAGGGCACAATTTGTGGCTAGAACCTTTGCAGTCTGGGAGATTTTTGGGGCAGGCCCATCTACAGTGGTTCCTAAGAGAACGATGCTCTGAATCTCGGGACTGTGGGCCTTGCTTGTGCATTCTGAAAGCGTGAGTTCTGTAGATAGCATCAGTGCAGCGATTGAGTGGATGATGATGTTACAAGGAAAAGTTCGTGCTGGTGCAGAATGCACCGAGGGTCAATGCACAGATATCTATCGATCTATTGTCCAATGATCAATGGCTGGATTCAGGTTGGTTATAAGGGGACCATACCCATTCCCACACCTACCAAATGGGTACGATAGTTTTAGAACTTGGTGGATCAACTTGTCTCATGGAAACTTGTTGACTGGTGTGACTGGCTTTGGGACTTGACAAGAGTTGAATCTGCTTGAAAACTCGGCAGACACGATACGACTTGGAACAACTTGACTGAGTCACTGGCCCAATAAGCTGCTTTAGTAAATGAATTTTACTTGAGAAATCCCAAATTCTCATTTGAGTTCAGAAATGCTCTATGCCAGCCTTTTCCTCAATTGTGATTGTCTTTTGCCCACTAGATGTTAAATCCAGACCGTTCATCATTTTGTATTGTTTATTGGATGAGGAAAGGTCACCAAATCGGGACTAGTCATCATCCCTGATTGTGAAACAATGATAGTTTCTTATGATCTATGATCTGATATTCCGATTTGACTATTAAACTTTTTCTGAAAATTGGACATAGAAACTCTGTTTTGACTTTGATAATAGCTCTATGCCATCTTTGCCTCAATTGCAGTAGTCTTTTGTCCACTATATATCAAATCCTAGACTGTTCATTGTTCCTTTTTGTTTGTCGAATGATGAACGGTCACAAATCAGGACCGGCTATCAACCAAAATCATCAAATTATTGCATTTATTTCAAATTATTTTGGTATTTTCCATGCTTAGTTCGTTCAGGGTTACTCCCACTTCTCTCCCTGTATTTTCCATGCTAGTTTATTTATTGTTACTACCCAAACCTGGCAACATGCCACTCGTATAGGAGATCAATACTGTAACGACCCGAGATTTTCGACTCTCGTGTATAATACGACGGCCGAATTTCCAAGTAATTTATGGAATAACTAATTTGTCAAATAATAAAATATAGCATTCAAGCACAATGGCGGAAACAATTATCATCTTATTCTATCAAACTTACTACGTCATCATCAATGTTTAAATAAGGGAACCAACCAATATCCATACTGATTAATTAAAATACAAAACCATGTCTTCTCTTGAAGACTTATTACAATTCCATAAATGTATCAACTACTCAAAAGAAATATTTAATAAATGAAAACATCAACTAAGTTTCTCTAACATCGTCATCCGCCATGTGATTGTACAAACATCGAACTCTTTTCCTTGAAAATCGAGTTCATTACCTGGATCTTCACCTGCGTCATCTAAATTATGTTTGGGATAGCGTTAAACGCTATCATAGTGGAGAATATTTCCTCCAAGACAATCAAGAATAATAATAACGGTACAGAGTAAACGCAAGCAGTATATTATCATTTAATCAAATCAAAACAACCAACTAAAAATCTTTGTTAATGCAATGCATGGAATGCATGCTCTGGCTAAGGCACCCTGGCTATAATCACAATACATGAAGTGGGAGACTCCCTGTTACGACTTCATGCTAGCCACTAGTCACCAGAGATTCCTGGGACGCACAAGCCCATAGTTTTGCCCGACCACGTGAGAAATGGGACACTCATAGCCCAAATCTACACGTGATAGTGTACGGGAGAAGTAGGACGCTCTAGCCTATTCTCAATTCCGTACACCCACATGGAGCCAAGTGAATGCATGACTTTAGTTTCACCTTTATTTAAGTGTTTTCGCATACAACCGATTTAAATAAAACTCAATGGTCACTATGGGGAGTCGCAAGCAACCCAGCATAGGCCGACAGCACGAGATTAGTGTCCATAGCACCAACCCCGGCTCATGAGAATTTGTATACCATTAGTGTCCACTCATTGTCCCGTTTTATGATTTCATCATGTCCCAAAAAGCCAATGTTGTACATCGTGACCAAATTCATTTAAATACCCATGTACTGTAAATGGATCAAATCAAGCATCATGTACATGTAAGGATCCATTAACAAACAATCACTTCATTCTCTCAGTTAATTCAAGAGATATTCTTCCATCATGGACACCTCTCATGGGTTCCATCTCTCTACATCGAATAATTTTACCAACTTAGGGACAAAGAGTATACAATAATGGGATGTCCATATGATGATCTTATACACATATTCCATATCACAATATGAAAATCAATGTTACTTGTAATACATGGACTAAGAAAATAAGGGCATAGATTTCACAAAAATAAATAACACAAATACACATGCTTCTTAGTCAAAAATCTAAACAATGAATCACATCATTATATAATGATATTCATTACAAATCCTACATTAAACTTCATGTTATATGGATCAGCAATTCAAAACAAAACAACTTCACATGCCACAAAAGAAACTTATGATAATCATAATATTATTAATGAAAGGCTTGGAGGAAAATCCTCACCTTAGGATAGACTTAGAAGAAGAGGGTTGTAGAAGATCCTAGCCGCTGGAAAAATATGAGAAAGAACTCTCTTCTCTTCTTCTTCTTCTTCTCTCTCTCTCTCTCTCTCTCTCTCTCTCTCTCTCTCTCTCTCTCTCTTCTCTACGGCATGAAGGCTAGGGTTAGGAGAAGGATTTGGAGGTGCGTAGTAGAAATATGGAGAGGGATGTGCACGCGAGGTCTTGTGTAACAACCTCTTGAGGTGGGTTTCTCAAATCTCAATATTCGGATGATCTTTGATCAATTTTAATCCATTCATCTTATCAAGCTCGAAGAGTAGAGTCAGAATACGTAAATTTCTTGATGATCCACATTCTAGATTGGTCGATCCTTGAAAATGGCCTAACGGGTGCTAAAATGGGCTTTATCTCAATTAACGGTCTATGCTTGATGATCAGGGCCCAAATTTTGAAAAAATATATGGTCATGATAGGCAAATAATTGTACAAAGTGTAGTGGTTGATTGATGGTGAGAAATGCCTAGATCTGAAATTTCAACTTTTGGCGGAAAAGGAAGGGGCTGACTTTGTGGTTCAACGGTGTAGGATTATAGATCGGGGTCCAAATTTTGTGTAAACTCGTAGTCATATTAGTATAATAAGTGGTCCAAATTTGAGAAGTGATTGATGGTGAGAAGTGGGTGAATCGAAAGGTTCAGTTTTAAAAAGAGTTGGTAACTCGTTAATTTCTAAAACGGGATAACTTCGCGCATAAGAAAGATGCTTATCAAGGTGGGGCATTCAAATCACACTATTGGTCCATGATAAAGACGATCCAAGTCACTCATATGAAGAGAAATATTCGACTACGACTAACCATTTACTTTCCTCACTCGATGGACATGAAAATCAAGAGTTAAGGGCTGATTTGACAATTGGACCACTTTTACTATGATTTAAGGGCTGAAATTTGACATGTATGGTTAATATGTGCCCAAATGCTTAAATCCAGAGTTTTACGTGAAAGTGATCGTCAGAAACTATAATACCTAAAAATGGCATCTTAACTTAAGTTTAACTAATGGCATTTTCGTAATTATCTGAAAAGTGCATGATTTTTGAAATCTGATCTTTCTACAATGTTTATGGGATCATTTTAAGAAACTTTTGTAAAGGGTCCCCTATCGGATCTCCTATAGATGTCCCGCTATTCGCAAATCAATGGTAAATATACGATAATTAATAAAAAATAAATTAAAAATGAATTTTCAAAAATTTTCAAATAAATCTCAAAAATTTGGGGCGTTACAAATACCATGAGAACGGTAGGCCTCACCATGAAGATCGCCTGGCATAAAAATGAGGCAGGTTCGCTCATAAGCTGGTCCACGCCACTGGGATCAATGGAAGACCGACCGTCCAACTAGACATAAACGTGTAGCTATCTTGTGAGCTTGATCAACCCGGTTTTAGTGAAAGTTGGTCTTCATGGTGGGCCTTTCATTTTGATGGTGCTGATTTAACGAACGAGGGGAATGGTGGACCAAAATGCTCTTCATGTATGATTTGCCCTATGTCCACCTCGTCCATCCGTTTTTCAACATGGTCCCAAAACTTAAAAAGGTCTAAATATCAGATGGACCATACCACAGGAAGCAGTGGTGATTGAAATACAAAGACGGGCTTGATTCAAAAATTTTGTGGCCCACTAAAAGTTCTTAATGGTCATTCACTACTGTTTTCAGCTGTGTAATTTGGATCTGCTTAGATTTTGAGATCACTATCCTAAAATGAGCTGGAAAACTGTATAGAAAATGGGATTGGTGCTTAGGTGGATATATATAGCACTGGCAAAAACCTCAGTTAACTCATGATTACTAACTTCCATGCATTGCATGGCCAGCCACCTACCTATCTTAAGCTGGAAGCCTGTAACTGGGACTAGATTCCTGCCCATGTTTCACTCACGATATTTGACAGGTTGGTTGGCTCGTAGAGCAACCCACCCAAAAACCCAGGCATGATATAGCTTATTGAAATCCTCTTGCCAAATGCATGATAGTATTCGTGTTCCCCTTCATCGTCCGTCCAAGATCAGCATTCACATTACCGTCCGTCCGTACCTTCTTTTTCTCCTAAAGTCACATTTTCATACTTTTCTTTCCAAGAAAGGCAAATCTATAACCAAAATTTCAGAAAAACATATGCTAAAGCAAGTTCTAAAGCACTCGGTCCTTACTTAGCTTAGTGGTAGACTCACAGTAGTTTCAACACTAAGGTGATGGGTTTTGAGTAGAGGTGGGCAACGATCCAATCTGAGTCGAACATAGACCAGATCGGATTATTCGGCTGCTTGAGTGGGTGTGTTCAAACAATGTTCAAACAAACATTCAAACAGGGTGGCTTTGTTCGATTTCGATTTGCTCTGGCCCAATCATGTTCAAACATAGGGATTTTGAACAATTTTTATGAGTTCAAACAAGTTCAAACAATTTCACTTTTTTTTTTCTTGAAAATATTTTTTCTACTACTAAATAGTAAGTACTGATTTGTTCACAAATTACATATCACATATGACAAATCACAAGGTTTAAAGTTTCCCATTTCATAAATTACATATCACAAATGACAAATCATAAGGTTTAAAGTTTCCCATTCCATAAATTACATATCACAAATGACAAATCACAAGGTTTAGCCACAAGTAAATATCCAATGAACCACACCACAAGAATGACATTATAATGGCATTAAACATCACTATGGACTCCAAGGAGATTTCAATGGTAGGAATTTTTCTACCGCCTTTTCCTTTAGTGCGGCTCATTTGAGTCTTGGATCCAGATAATTTTCGGAGTTTTGTATTCTATAGGAGGAAGAGTTGAAGACAAAGTATGGAGGACTTCGACCCAAGTTACCTCCAATCCAAGTAACTATCGTTTCTCTTGCTTGTAGATTGGTTTCAGTGAGGCTGACTACATTTATATGCTTATCAGTTTTGGATTTCTATTTTTATTTTCAGATCAGTCCACGCTCTTACTTCGACTCTGCTGACTAAAAATTTCTCTACTTGCTGGCTTTATTTGTGAATGCTCTATCCAAAGAGGATCAAATGGAATTGCCTCCAGGTTTCCGATTTCATCCCAGTACTGAAGCTTCATCATGCATATATAATAATTATCAAGCTTGTCACCTAGCATTTCTTACGAGTAGGTGGTGCTTCATTGTCTTTTGTTGTTGTTTTTCCTTTTTTGTTCTTACATTATAATACTGATACTCTTTATGTTTTATATTCTGGATTTTGCAGGTGGGCCAGTTGATGGATTTGCTAACGTATGAGGTGGAAGTAGCTATAAAGGAAAGATTAGAAATGAAGGCTAGCTTCACGTATGGTCAAGAGATTGGTTTCAATATTGGGGACAAAATAAAGCCTAGTTGCTCATTCTATGGAGAATGGTTCACTTCAATGTGTAGATTTATAACAAATATTAATATTATTTTTCACTAGAAATGTAAGGACTTTGAGTTTCATATATGATATAATTATGATTTGTTAGGTTTTAGTTTTTTTTTTTTTTTTTAAATAATTTGGATGACTATCAGGTGCGATAGATTCAAAAATAAATTCGAACATGTGCGTTCAGAAAATTTAGCGACGGACCAAACCCGTCGCTAAAATTCCTAAATAATGCAATCACGCTGTCGCCCATAAATTTAACGACGGACCAATATCCGTCGCTTTACATAATTTAGCGACGAACATAATCCGTCGTTTAAAGGCGACGGACATAATTCGTCGTTTAAAACTTGCCACAATAAATGCGACGGATCATGCGACGGATCAAATTCGTCGCTAATATTGATTTGCGACGGACTTGGTTCGTCGCAAAAATGAGATTTTGGCGTAGTGATGGCCGCCCATTGCAACATTGCTTACAGCAATCGCCTCTATTAGTTCCGGCAACCTGCACCTCCCAAACCTTATCTACTTCAGATCAGCTACTGGACCTGCATCCGCCATCGCTAGCTTGACCGTATCTCATCTGCCATATTTAAATCACCAGTAGAATTCCCAATCGGATATGAACCCACTGAATCCCCAACCGTATCTAGATCCCACCAGTTTATGCATGTGATTTGCCACCGCCCATCCAACATCCATGCAGCACGCATCTTCTCGCCTTTCATCAGGTCAAGTTCCCTATGTATCAACCAATCCATCTGTCCTGTCCGATCCTCTCTTGTCCAATCTTGATCCCCACAATAATGGACGGTTGTTGTGCTCTCCATCTTTGGCAAAATCTAGAACACACGCACACACTGAGCACTGGAACGCACGCACACACTCATGCTTGTGCTGGCAAGGGTGTGGGCAATGAGGATGGTTATGTGGCTACGTGGTTGTAGATGCACTAGTTTTGACCATTGATGGCCTCAGGAGTAAAAGTGCATTTGCACCATCTATATAAATCAAACCATTCTGGTCCATGAACACAAGCAATCCGAAAATCAGACACAGATCATCATCTAGAACATAAGACCTCTCTCTTCTTAACAAATAATTAGTAGTACTCTAAGGACTCAAATTCACTGATTTCTGAGTTAAGTCACTGAGTCTGCCAAAAATAGTGTCTATGTTTGTTGCACACGGAACCAAATAGGCTTATCGTATCCTAGAAGCAATTCGCCATCAATCCATTAGTGATCTTTGATTTGAGAGGAGAGGAGGCGAATTACGCTTTAAGGACAACATATCTTATACATGCTTTAGCCTGATTCTAATTCAAATAGTTTATTTATTTTCAGTGTTCAAAATTTTATATTTCAGAATATTTTCAAACAGGTTTTGCATGAAGATGATAAACCACTGGACTTCTTGTTTTGAACATTTGTTTCGCAGTGGACCAATTGGATCGTTGATCAGTCGATGAAGATATCCACATGACCAGTTATTGATTATGGATTTGGGTCTCCTGCATGATGAACTGCAAGGGCCAAAGGTCAGGATATTTACTGCAATAGCCCTTGTGGCTATTTTTAGTAATAATCTAATTTCTCGTCTGGCTCATAGCCATTGGATTGCCGCTGAGTAGAGGGGCATTTTTTACCGTAAAATTTCAAATTCTCATCAAAAGTAAAAAAAGATGAGCTGGACGAGAAATTGGAATTATAGTAAAATTAGCCACATCTCAACACTATTGCAGTAAATATCCCCCAAAGGTCCCTCAAACTATAAAAAATCCCGTTGCCTTCTTTAGACACCGATGCAGTCACTAGTACATTCCGCACCCAGAGCCACATTAGTGAACTTTCATGACATCCACCCTATCCATCAGGTACGCTACATCATTTTCACCTTTGAAGTTAGAAATCTCTTAGTATCTCTTAGTATAAAAGAGATACTAAGAGATGTTACAAATGTGGATTGCCAGGACACTTTGCTAATAAATGTTTTAAGGCAAACACTAAGCAAAAGGTCCATGAAATTAAAAAACCCGATAGGTCAAAGAGCTTATCTGATTCTTCTGAACAAGAACAATTGAATGAAGTTTGTAATTGTCTCCATTCTAGTGAAGAAGAATCATCATCATCTTCTTCTTCTTCTCTCAGACCATTCTTGTTAATGAGCAAATCATTCCAAATTCAAGATCCTAACCCTCAAAAATAAATATCTAATGCATTTTTTTTACATCAGGCCCAACAGCCTACCTCTCAAACTTCTTATAATCATCCTCGATCTTTTAAAAAAATCGATTCAATACTCCAGGAAGGTTGTTTATTCCCTCATGACTCATCAAGCCTCTTCAAGTCATAATCAAGTTTCTATCAAGATATTCAAAGAGAAATTGGTGAGTTGAAGCAAGAGTCAACTTCTCAAACATCAAGTTTCTCTTCTCCAAGCTCAAAATGATGTTCCTGACAATATATATATATATATATATATATATATATATATATATATATATATATATATATATATATATATATATATATATATATATATATATATATATATATATATATCAATGTCTAAAAACCATTACTGAGTATAAGTTTCAGAAATGGTTTATAATGTTGTCTTTACAAACTAAATACTTCACCAAGGAAGTCATTGGACTAATTGATTTCTTCTTTAATTTTTATAGACATGGTTGAAAGTACGTCGGTAGTCTAACACGACACCTTCGTATGTGCGGAAGCTTAAAGAGCAACTAGAATTATGGCTAAACCTATAGGGGGGGGGGGGGGGGGGGGGGGGGGGGGGTTGATTAGGACCTATTTGAAATTCTTTTCGCCTACTTACACAATTGAACATATTAAACTAAGTAAGCAAGAACACCTCGACTTCCAAGCCTAAGTGGGTTCAATCACAAGACTAGTATATGGTACTAGCCTAAAGCATGCATAGATAATCAAATGATCTAACTAATCAAGCTTCCAATCTATGCAACCTATGTAGACTTATGAGAATGGATCAATGAGCTCAAGTCTACAATACTAGTGAAAGTACATCTTGTGTGTGGATGTGTTTATCTACTGCCTAGCATACATTCCTATCAAGCATTCATAATTAAACAATTAAACATCCAATGCTAAGATATCAATGTGCTCAATTCAATCACAAACACAAGCATGTATAGTGGTTCGACTTTGGGTCTACTCCACTCCCGGTTCAAGTACTCAACTCATTTGAGCACACCGGCATTCATTATCGGAGGTTTTAAATGAGGTTCACCTCTCAACCTTTACACAGAGGTTTTACCGGTCACCTCTCAACCATAACCGGAGTTTTGGATAAAGGGCTAACTCTCAACCCAAACGGATTTTTGGACATAGGCTAACTCTCAACCCTACGCACGTTCACTCCCGTGTCGAAGGCTCCCCCTTTGAGACTTTGTTTAGGCCCAACTAACGGGCCAAGGAACGGCTAACGTCCCTAGATCGAGTTTGACAAACAAACTTTAAATGGACTCTCAATAATGATAACCTTACTTGTCGGATGAGCCCCTTGTTCAGCGCCGGTTCGGGTTGCTTGATCTCTGCTTTTCCATGCTTCAATCAGCTTCCCTTGCTCCCACAATCGTGTTGTCGTTGCGTCGCCAATGCCTCAGCTACACTTGATCAAACACCTTGCATGTGATGCCTTTGAGATGCCCAAGGTGATAGGAGGATAGGTTTGAGAACTCTACAACTAATGGGAATGGGTTGCCTAGAGTATCTCTCCTACAACGATCTCATCTTAGAGTTTTGGACAAGGATATGCCTATCAAGAAGGTTCCAAATTCTAGAAATCAGGAGGGGATGAAGGTCATCTTCTTCATGAGCATGGAATGCTCCAATCTTGTGTTAAAGCACAAGGAAGATGCCTTACAAAGGTTGGGAATGAGCCTCAAATGGTCTCCAACAATGGTGGCTTCACTCCTCTCGAAATCCCTCTACTCACCCCTTAAAATGAGCCAAGCCCCTTTATAAAAGAATATGCAACGGTTTGAAAATGGGCAAAAAACGGCTAGTACCAACAGGTCGTGATCGGTTGGCCAGGGGTCCACGACCGGTCGTCCAGGTTCCAAGACCGGTCGGCCAACGCCCAAAAGGGGCCAGAGAGCTTGCTGTCTCTGAAAAAGGGTCTACCTGACCGGTCGTGACCAATCGGACCAGCCCTGCCGACCGGTCTTGACCGGTGGGCCCAATGGCCTTCCCACTCCAATAGGCTGCTGTCCAAATTGGACTGTCTGTCCGACCGGTCTTGACCGATTGGCCAGGAGTCCACGACCAGTCGTGACCGGTCGGACAGGTCTGGGTTGAGCCTGTTTGCTAGCTGACCCACTTAGCTCACAACCCTCTACAATGGCCAAGGTTTTGGATGATCTTTTGGTGCACCCAGGGCCAATCTATGATGACAAAAGGTTTTCTAATATGGTTAAGGTCTTCAAAGAGGTTAAAGGGTTGGGTTTTGGTCAAGGTTAAGGCACATCAAGGCATCACTTTTACCTGTTCCTTCTTCCTTGATGCAGCAGGGCCACTTGAGTCTTCGGTCTTCGCCTTCATTAAGCTCAACCGACACTAGACTCACTGACATAAGTGATTGACAGACAAGGTGCACTAGTATGCCACAGAAAAGTGCATTAACAATGGTTTCCATACTTTGTGCTATACTTGATTTTAACACAGAAACTGTATCAAGAAGTGATGATTTTGTAGAGAACCATTTGTTCATTTTTCTTCTTAAGCTCATACACGATTTTTTTTTAAATGATTTTCTATGAGGATTCATAGTCACTATTTATTTTACTTCAAGACATGCCTACGCCTTCTCCAACTTTACGGCAACCTCAGGTATTACGATAATAGGCCTTTAACTTTATCACAAAAATAATAGGATTCTGATTTATCACAGAAAACTATTTTCAAATAGTTTATTATGTTGAGTATCTATAATTCTCAATTACAAAAAATGGGAAAAATAAAAAATTGAAAACTGAAATAATGCTAAAATAAGGATAGACTGAGCCCGAGCGCGAGCGCGTGTGTTAGTGCTTCTCTCTTGAACATGCAAGCCCCGGTACTCATCTCTCTCATTGCAAATTAGTAAGGTACACAATACCCTACTAATAAGGTGAAGAAAGTCTCATCTTTCAATCGATATGAGACTATTCCCAAGGTAAGAAAACCATTTTTTTTCAAAATTATTTATATATAAAAATATATATTTAAAATGTTTTAAACCAAATATTTCAACAATCCCCCACTTGATTGAAAAGATTTTTAAAAATATTATCTGCCAGACTAGACACAGCTCATTTACATGAAGAAAGATATATTTCGATTTGATTTTTTCCTTAGTGTAAGTATTTCAAAGTTCTATCAAAATTCCTAGTAACCGCAGCTTTGAACCAACTATTTCTAGTTGACAAAATTGAAGATACCACACACATACTCACTTAGTGTTATTTGAGTTCCCACAAAAATTGTTCAACACATTTAATGGCCATGTGCTTATTCTATTTCATGAACGATCCCGAAAGAAACTCCAACTCTCATGAGAGGCAGCACCACCTCTACGTTCACATAGGTGAAATCTTTCCAATGCCCCAGTTACTTTTAAGACACTTGTCCTTTAGATTGAATTTTATTAAGAGTTCTAATACTCATCCCTCTATCTGTAACGACCAACACTTGTAATCATGGATGATGTTATTTTATTATTTAGTGCTGAAACTTTCCACGTATCAGTGACTTATTTTTATCCATTGAACCCATACTTAGAGATTTTCTAATTTTGGGATGGGTTCCCATCACTGGTGGAATTTTGATTGAAGAGTTTCAACCCTATCTTTTTGGATGTTGTCATTACTGTCTCTCTCATTAGAGGTTTAGTAAAATGATGAACCAAGTTATTACTTAATTTCACTTAGGATATTGTAATGATTCCATCTTGAATCAATTGTCTTACATAGTTATATTACAGACTAATATATCTAGACTTTTTATTATATGTTCTATTGTAGGCTCTAGCTAATGTGGCTTCACTATCACAATATAGTGAAACAGTCGGAATAGGCTTTGTATAGAATGAGATTTCTAATAGAAGATCCTTAAGCCACTCAGCCTTTTTGCTTGTTGCAACCAGGGCTATAAACTCAGACTCCATAGTTGAGTGAGTATTATAGGTTTGTTTCTTGGAACCCTAAGACACAGCTGCACCTTCTAGGGTGAAGACTCACTCTGTAGTGGACTTGTTGTCCCCTGCACTTGATATCCAACTCCCATCGGTATATCCTTCCAATATGGTTGAAAATTTTGAGTAAAATAACCCTAAGTCTTTAGTTGCTTTGAAGTAACTTAGAACTCTACCAATTGCATTCCAGTATTCTACACTGGGGTTACTAGTACACCTACTGAGTTTACTCACAGCATATGCAATATCTGGTCTAGTGTATTGCATAACATACATTAGACTACCTATAACACTCGTATACTCAAGCTGTGCAACTGTTCTTCCATTATTCTCATTTAACTTGATACTTGGATCAAACGAGGTTTTTGCTTCTTTTATTTTCAAGTGGTTAAACTTGTTCAGTATCTTCTCAATGTAATGAGATTGACACAATGCATAACCCCACTATATTTTTTAACTTTAATACTTAGGATGGTATCCACTTGTCCAAGATCCTTCATTTTGAATACTAAAGATAAAAATTTCTTTGTTTTAGTTACATCTTTCATTTTATTACTTATTATTAACATGTCGTCAACATACAAATAAATGATAATTATACAGTTTTTGCTAATTTTGGAGTATATGCATTTGTTAGCTACATTATACATGAAAACCATGAGATAGTATTTTTTTAAGCAAACTTCTCATGCCATTGTTTTGGTGCTTATTTTGGTCCACACAATGATTTAACCAGTTTACAAATTTTCATCGCATTTCCTGACGAAACGAACCCTTTGGGTTGTTACATGTATACATCCTCATTGAGGTCATCATTTAGGAAAATTATTTTTATATCCATTTGGTGGATGTGAAGATGATGTATGGATGCTAGTGCGAATAAAATCCTAATGGATGTTATTCTAGCCATAGGAGAATATATGTCAAAATAATATGTCCCTTCTTTTTGTCTCAACCCCTTAGCTACTAATCTAGCTTTAAAGGTTTGGATAGATCCATGAGTGTAGTATTTCTTTATTAATACCCACTTACACCCTACGGGTATGGAACTTGGAGGTAAGTCCACTAGTTCTCAGGTTTGGTTTAACACTATGGAGTCTATCTCATCATTTATGTCCTCTTTCTAAAAAATTGAGTCTCCAGAAGACATAGCCTTACTATAGGTTTTAGGGTCATCTTTTATAGCCATTACTATATGTATTTTCCTAATGACATTCTCCCCATCACCTTCTACGAGATGAAAAGAAATACATTGAGAGTTTATCTGTTCAGGGTTAAGATTCTTCTTTAACCTTACCCTCTGACTCCTACGAGGTTCATTAGGAGCTTCAACTTCTTGTTGAGCTGAAATTCTAGGTTCGCTTTTACGAGTTTGGATTTCATTATCCTTTGACTTTAAGGATAGTGAGTTTACAAAAAACTCAATATCTCAGAATTTTATGATGGTATTAGATTCTAAATCTAATAGTCTATATGCTTTACTATTTTGTGCATACCCTACAAAGGTACACTTGATGGCTCTGGATCCTAACATGATTCTTTTGGGATTAGGTATTCTGCAATACGCAAGACACCCCCACACTTTAAGATATCCTAAATTAGGTTTCTTACTTTTCTATATCTCATATGGGAAGGTTTTTGTTTTCTTAGATGAGATCATATTAAGGATGTGGTATGCTACTAGTAGTGCTTCACCCCACAAATTTAATAGCAACTTTACTTGTATTAGCATTGAGTTGACCATTTCAACTAAGGTCATATTCTTCCATTCTACTACACCGTTCTGCTGAGGTGTGTAAGGTGTAGTGCATTGGTGTACTATTTGTGTTTTTCACAAAAGTTGAAAAATTTGTTTGAGCAGTATTCTTCTCCTCTATCATTGTGGAGAACCTTTATTTTTTCATTCTGATGATTTTTTACTTCCGCTTTGTATGCTTTGAACATATTAAGTGCTTAATCTTTATTCCTTATTAGGTACACATATACATATTTGGAGCAATAATCAATAAAGGTTATAAAATACCTTCTGCCTCTACGAGTAGAGCTGTACACGAGCTGAGTCGAGCTTTGCCCTGCTCGTTGCTTGGTTTGAACTACCCATACCCTGCTCGTTGCTTGACTCGAGCGTGGACTTGCTTGATCAGCAAACCAAGTGAGTTTGAATCAAGCTCGAGCTCGAGCTAAGTCTGAGTTTTTGAGCGGTGTCCGAGTTGGAGTTTTTCGAGCCGGTTGCCAGTCGGACGACAAAAAAAAAATGGAATGGCCTAAGAGGGAGTTCAAGAAAAACAGATAAGAAAAAATGGAAGGTGGAGAGATCAGACATTCAAGATGACAAAACAGCTCGAGGGTGGCTAGTGGCGGTGGGCGAGCAGGCGGGTAGCAGGTCAACGTCTCAGGGCAGCTCGAGGATGGCTGACCATCGAGCTAAGAAATAGAGGGAGGGAAGGAGTGGGGCCGGTGTGGCCAGCCGTCGAGCTCAGTGAGGGAGGGTTAGGGAGCGTTTAGGTCCGTGGGATTAAATGGTATGGAATTGTATTAGATGGGATTAACACCATTATTGCACAATGATGGCATGTCTGGAAATACCATGGTATTTTGGCAATCCAATCCTATGTTTAAGATAAAATTCTTGCTAGGTGAAAACACTGGATTAAGCAAAACCCCGTTTGGTGGACCATGAAATTGTAATCATTAAACCAAATTCACAACAGATGTCGGTCACTTGTACACTATATAAGCAGAATGTCACATGTAAAGGGTGTTTGTGGATGGACGACATTGATAAAACACATGCATCGATGTGGGGCCCACATGTGCAGTGGATTTCAAAATCCACGGAAATCCTGCATGGACCAAATGTAATTCCATCCCACCTAATCTCAACCCTTTCCATCCTCCCCAAACGCCAGATGGAATTTGCACGAGACCAAATGAAATTCCATCCCACCTAATGTCATCTAATACCATGTGCCAAACACCCCCTTAGGGTTAGGGAGAGTCAGAGAGAGGGGAGCGCTCGAGCGGGTAGATTAGAAATAATATTAGGTTTTTTTTTTTTGTACTTATACTCCAAGTCAACGAGCTAAGTCGAGCCGAGTTTGAGCTAATATATATTCGAGCCGAGTCGAGCATGGCCAAGCTCGGTGCTCGGCTTGAATTCATTCGAGCACCTAAAAAATGACTCGACTCAGCTTAAACTTAGTTCCGATCTAAGCCGAGTCGAGCGAGTCTTTCGAGCTTACTCAACTTGTGTACAACTCTATCCATGGGTAAGAATTTCGTTTAACTCACAGATATCAGTGTACACAAGATCCAATACTTGAAATGATCTTTCCACACTAGGAAATGGTTTCTTCATCATTTTGGACCATATGCACACTTCATATTTATCGTTCTCATTTTCAGTATATAAGATCAGACCATTCTTAGCTATGAATTTTAAGTTACTATAGCCTATATGTGCTAATCTCCAATGCCATGTTCAACCATATATGCAGAATTACTACTTTTATTTAGAGAGAACTTAATCATGCCGTTACAAGAATATCCATTTCCAACAAAGTTTATATTCTTTGACAGAATTAGTTTTTTCGATTTAAACACTATCCGTATATACTAGATTTTCCCTGAAGATCTTCAGAAACTAAGTTTCACCTCATGTTAGGGATGTGCAACACATTAATCAAGATCACCTTTTTTTTCTAGAGGTAAACACTAGTTCCACTGTTCCTTTACCCACGACCTTCGATCAGCCTTCATTACCCATTTGGACCTCTTGACCATTGGTCATGTCTTCATAGGTTTTGAAGGTTGACTTGTCATAGCAAACATGGACTGTGGAAGCCGTATCATACCACTAACTTCGAATTTTTCCTTGGATTGTGTTAACTTCGATGATCATGGCTACTATTTCATCTTCTACTACACTTGCCTCTTTCTTTGATTTTCGAAATCGACACACTTAAGCATAATGCCCTGTTTTCTCATTGACATAGCAAGGACCCTTGAACTTTCTGTTCTTCTTTTGTGACTTCTCGAATTTCCTTTTATTGGGTTTCAGGGCATCGTCCGTTTCAAGATTCTTGTTTTGGGTCTTTTCTACTGCCCGGACCTTGGACGAGGAATTCCCTTTTTTGCTTTTTTATCATGGTTGCAGGATTCTTCTTCGATTCTCAGATGTTTCTGGATCTATTCTAGTGTGTAGTCCTCAGTCTTGTGTAGCAGTTTCTTCCTGTAGCCTTTCCACATAGGGAACAATTTTGCGATTATGGCCCTGACTTGGAATGATTCAGGGAGGTCAATTTTAAGGGCTTTGATTTTGTTCACAATTAGCTGCAGTTCTTAGATTTAGGGTAGTAGCGGTTTATTATCTACCATGGTGTAGTCGAAATATCTAGTTATTAGGAATTTGTTTGTATCTTCTTCTTTAACTTTGTATTTGAACTTGAGAGCGGTCCTTTTTTTTTTTTGGCAAAAGTGGTCCTGGTGTACAGATCGTACAAACGATCAGACGATGCATTCAGGATGTGTCCACGGCACAACAATTCATCTTTAATTATCTCTTTTGTCACGTGTAACGATTTGTTCAGATGTATCCTCTTTAGTTACTTCAAGCAGCGACTGCAGGTTCGAATCTAAGATGTAGTATATCTTCAAAGCTGTTAGTAGGAATTTTATCTTGTCTTGCCATCTCATGAGTTTAGTTTCGTTAAACCGGTCAAGTCTAATCAGATCCTGGTTCATCAATTTGACTGATGATATACCCTTGGTTTCGATTACAGAGAATAACACTTTAAAATTGTTGAGTATCTATAATTCTCAATTATAGAAAATGGGAAAATGAAAAATTGAAAACCGAAAATAAGGCTAAAATAAGGACAGACTGAAGCACATGAAACACACTGTCCTTAAAGCGTTAGTCGCCCCTTCTCAATTATTTGAGATTGCTGACAAGTTGTAAGAAAATAACTTCCAGGATACGATGAGCCTATGTGTGGTCCTGCGTTCAGCAACAACGAAGAAACCACTAGTGGAACTCTATTAACACTTGTGCTGGCAAATAACAAGAAAGAAAATTCCAAAAATTGAAGGGAGAAAGAAGATCTGATCGGTCAGTTCTGTTGTAGCCGGTCATTGCACTGCTCTGGGCCTTCTGGGTTAAAACACTATTCTGGTTGGTAGTCTCTGGTTTAGATTGAACCTATTGGCTTGCTAAGATAATGTGGGTTTGTTGGTTCAAGGATCAAAGTGAATTTGGCTGGTGTTGGTGTGTTGGAATGAACTGGCAAGACTCTATTTATATAGGCTAGGATGGTTGGACGTTTTGGTCCAGAGTCATTAATTTTGTGGACCGTTCCTGACTGTTGGTAAGAAACTAACCATTATTGGTAGTTTCTGACCGTTTTACATGTGGGAATTAGTTGCTGCATGCTAGCAGTTTAGAGACAGTGGTTAGCCATTTCTGACCGTTGGGCTAGCCACATGCAACAATTTCTGCATGATCTGGGTGTTATTGCATAGGTAGTTACACTAGACCCTTCTAAAACAGGCCTATATTGCCTCTACAGCCACACTGCCTCACAAGCCCACACCCCTGCATTGAGCCCGTGACCGAGTTCGAGTTCATGACGGTTACTGTGCTCGAGCCCGAGCGTGAGCGCATGCACATGTGTTCTAATGCTTCACATTGAAACACGCAACCCCCAGTACTCCTTTCTCTCACCACAAATTAGTAAAGTACACAATACTTTACTAATAAGGTGGAAAAAGCCTCTTCACTATTCCCAAGGTAAGAAAATCATTTTTTTCTTTTTCTTTTTCAAACTATTTTTATATGTAAATATATATATTGAAAATGTTTAAATCAAATATTTCAACAGATTATGGAACTATTAAGCCTAAAGAACAGTTGTTTATTCTGGACAAAGAATCACTATATGTATTGTTGGTGTCAAAAGAAGATTCCACATAGAAATAACACAAATGTATTTGACTCAATAAATATTAATGTAAAAACAAAAGAAATATATATAAAAACAAGGAATGAAATATAACATGCAAAGAAATAATCCACCTTAGTTGAACTATAAACACATTAAATGTGGACTCCATGTGATGTGTGGTAGATAATAAGGGGAACCACATAAAGGACAATTAGCATTAATGGTTGGCCCCACTTGATGGATGACCTACATCAAGGTGGGCCCCACAAATTGGACAGTGCATGTCAAAAGGTCAACCCCTAATGATAAATGGCCCCATTCAAATTGACCTTACATTATCAACAACCCACTTTGAAGGTCGATCTGGCTCACACAATATATAGATAGTCCACATCAAAGGTGGGCTTTATATGATGGACAATTCAAATCCAATGTATAACATAATGGATGACTCAAAGGTCTTAAAACATGAAGTTGTAGCCATCCATTCTTTTGTTATTTGGGGCATGATCTATCTATGGTAAGATCCACTAAATGAACTATCTTGATTGCTCTTATAATGAATTGCTATTGTAATCTTTAAAAATAATGTAAACTACCCCTAAAAAAAGCTCTTATTTGAAAGTTTTATCAAAGGTGATTATTTCAACTAAGAGCTTTTTTGTGATTTTGAAAAAGTAATTTTACCAAACGAGTTTATTTAAAACCAGGGCTAGAATAAAATGAGCTTTTTAGAATAGTTCTTATTGAATTATAGTAGAGATGTGAGACGAGACGTAAGAAAAAAGGCTTATTATGATAAGTAGCTTTTAGTACATATGTTACTTTTAAAATGGTGATTACCAAACCTACTTAAGTGAAAAAAATAACTTAATCACTTAACATAAGCTAAAAAGTAACTTCTTTAATACCACACGCACAATTGAGTGGGCAAACATGTTAGCCTACGCTATTATAGTAGAGATTACATTTAAGAGATCTCTGTCCTCTAGTGGTGGAGATTATAGTAGGCCACTACTGCTCTCTAGCAACGGTCCAGAGAAATAGCCAAAGGCTACCTAGCTAATAACTCCTAATCTTGAACTTTCATGATAGTCCACATGTGGCACTCATGTAAGGCTGGCATTCATTATAAGGCTAATCAGACTATCAAAATCGTGGGGCAGACTGTAAATGTCATAGATCTCTAAAATCCCAGTGATCAATTAATACCTATTGAATTAATGATTAAAAGAAAATGGTGATCAGTCGTCCGATCCAGAGCAAAATCAGATGTTTGTTATCATCTCCTCATTCTAGATTTTGGGTTAATGATTTGGATGGTTTAGATTCCTGTACAACAATGCCATTGGCATCAGTGAAGAATCGCTACCATTTTCAAATGCTGGCGAATGCTCATTCCACTTGGACTTTAGGAAAGAGCGGTGGCCAGCATTTAAAACTTGGACTTGACTTTAGATAACGGCTAGTGTGATAGTTTAGCAGCATTTTGAAAATGGTGGTGAATCATTTTCACCGTGCGTGGCACTGATGCGCTTATATCCATGCCTTTCAAATTTGAGGAGCACAAGTACATCTGTAAATTTCTGAACCATCCATTTAGTACCAATTAAATATATGGTTATAAGTAACATAGCGTGTAATCTAAACTAAATGGTCAAAAGTAAATGTTTACTCTCATTTTTTTTCAATTTAAATTTTCAGTCATGCTGCATTCAAAATTGGCCCAGGGATTTGGTTGATCTGGATGTTTGCACGACCGTTCCATTTCCAAGTAGAAGGGTTATCGCTATTTTTAAACGGAAATTAACAATCACAGGAATCTTCACCAATAATCCCAAGGATATTAACCCTTAGACTCTTGACTCCTGCGTCTTCTCACCTTTATCTTCTGCGTTTTGGTCTCTTGTATACAGAAGCCGCGTTCCTTTGGTGGAGGGTAGGTACTGAGGGATGTAATTGGTAGGGTTTGAGACGTGTTTAGCCAAAGCTAGACCAGTCCATTTACTAAATGAGTCCCGGTTTAAATTTTTGACCAGACTCTTTTACTGAATGGGCAGGCTTGGATCGGATCTGAGTCAACTATATTAGATCCATTAGGTCTGATAGAAGGAGATCAACGTAGACCCATTTATAGATATGTTGGGTCCAATGAGTGTGGATTTGGATTTGGTATGCAAGTATTTTTATCATGTTTAAAATGGATATTGATGTTTTCAGGCCTAGATGGGTCCCTTGTAATATACTAAACCTGCCCATTTACTAAATGGGTTCAGGTCAGGCCTAATATAAAGGAAACCAAATCCAGACCCCTTCAGCAACTAGGTCTGATCTTGGACCCAAACCACCATTTGTTAAATGGACTGGGTTTCGTCGGTCTAATTGGGTCGGTTTTGTGTACCCCATCCGTCCATTGACTCATTTACCGTCCTAAAGGTACTTAAAAGACCAGTTCAGTAGTTCGCTGAACTTTCTGAAACCGTATTCCTCAAGCCCCACTACAATAGATATAATCCAACATGATTGATCCAAACCATCCATTGGGTGAGAATATTTGTCTCTAATATGTGAATATATTTTTTTTTTTTACCAAATGGACGATCCTCATAACAAGTTTTGCAGGAAGATAATGAACTGGTGGCCTTTGGTTTTGAACATTTGGTTTATATTGGATCAATCAGATTGTGGAGATATCCACTGGACCAGCCACTGACTATGGAGGGTGGGTCCCCTTCTTGATGGAACGCCGTGAGCCAAGGGCCCTTGGGACTATAAAAATCTTGTTGCCTACTTTGGACACCCAAGCGACAGCCCCACTAGTACTCTGTGCACCGACTAGTGCCACGTCCGTAGAACTTCTATAACATGCACTCGGTCCATTTAGGTCTTTGTGACCTAATAAACAGTTTGGATGGCTAATAGGCCCTTGAGAAGTCTTTAATGGTGATCGTACAATTATCACTATTTTCTTGTGGTGTGGTACACTTGAGTTTTGGATCTGTCTCATTTTTTTTTTGCCTCATGTCTTGAAACCAACTGGAAAAAATAGATGGATCACGTGGATAAAACACATACATCATGGGGCTCCAACATTTTGGCCTTGTAATCCAAAAGCACTTCCACAGCCCATGTTAACGGGTCGCCCACTGTTGATTATGTGTAGGGCTCACTGTGGTCTTTCTGTGCCATCCAATCCATTCATTTGATGTGTCTAATTACCTACAAATCACAGTATTCCAGATTTTGGAAACTCAGGTGGGCCATACCACGAGAATTTAGTGATTCTTATGTATAATATTCTGGGTTGACCGTCCTGAGAGTTGAATCAGCCTTATTTTTGGGACAGAGGCAAAACAAGGAGTGATGCACCTGATGTACGGGTTGGATTTCACTCACGTTAGAGAAAGTAAGTCCACCGTCTGTTGTAAGTATCCAACTCCTAATAAATAAAGAAGAGGCCGGTTCTTCTATATATTTTGGTGTGAGTACGCAGTCGTTTTAGGAAAAAGACAGAAGTACCCTCCTTTGTACGATAAGGTTATCCTACCCTTCTTTGTATCAGAACCGGTCTCAATAAAGAAATCCCTTGTCTAGGAACTCTATGATGGTTGTATTCCACCATTTCTCCACAAATCTTTGAACTTATTATTATTTTTTTTAATGTGTTTGTAAATTTCATGTGGGTAGCTTCGGTTCTTAATGGATTTTGATGGACTGTAGAGACAGAGTTGAATAGTGTCCTTCTCATTTTTTAAGTTTTAATGGGTGATGATATTTTGAATTTGTGCGACGGTTTTGTGGGCTTAATTTGCTTCTTTATTGTGTCTGGTAAGTGAATGAAGCTGTAGCAGATTGGTTGAATTCCTTGTTGCTTCTACTTCAAACTTTTGATTTGGTTCACTTTTATTTTATTATTTCATGGATTTTAATGAGTGATAGAAGCAGAGCTGAAATGGGTAGTTGGTAATTTTGTGTTTTGAGGAGCGTAGGAGAGTTGCAGGGCATTTTTGGGTTTTGAGGAGGGAAAGAGAAGTAAAATGGTAATTTTCAGGTCTATGGATGTCGGAAGCAGAGCCACTGTATTTCTTCTTCATACCCTTCTCTGGTTGTTGCTGAGTATTGATACTTGCAACGGTGTCGAAAGTGATATTCAATGCTTGAAAGCCCTAAAAGCTTCGCTGAACGACCCAAATGGTTACCTAGCTTCGTGGGATTTCAACAACAATACCGAAGGGTTCATCTGTAAATTCAACGGCATCGAATGCTGGCACCCTGATGAAAGCAAGGTCCTAAACATACACCTCTCGAACATGGGCCTCAAAGGTCAGTTTCCGTTGGCTCTCAAGAACTGCACGAGCATGACAGGATTGGATCTAGCGACAAATGAGCTCTTTGGACCCCTTCCTGAGAACATCAGTGGAATAATACCATTTGTGACAACCCTTGATATCTCCTATAACAATTTCACCGGCGTAATTCCAAGAAACCTTGGGAATTGTACCTACCTGAATGCACTTGGTCTCCAACACAATCGGTTTGAAGGTCAGATCCCCTATGAACTTGGCGGGCTCCAACGGCTGTCTCAGTTCAGTGTCGCTTACAATTCTTTGTCAGGGCCAATTCCCAGCTTTGCCAAGGGGCCAACTATCATACAGGCCTCAAGCTTTGCGAATAATTCGGGACTTTGTGGACATCCTTTGGAGGCTTGCAAAGGACCTCCGAAAACGTCACATGCCAACTTCATGATCGGCGCAGCCCTTGGCGGGATAGTTCTTGCAATTATAGTCATCAGAGGTATTATCTTATTCAGTTTTCGTAAGTTGTCTAAGAAGAATAAAGAAGAAGACGTTGAAGCAAACAAGTGGGTGAAGAATACTAGAGGAACCATAGACATCAAGGTTAGCTCATTTCCTCTCTTTTTTGTAATATATATATATATATATATATATATATATATATATATATATATATATATATATATATGCATTTTCTTTTTTGCCTTTTATTTTTTTTTGGAGAAGCGTGACCAGAGCACAGATCCCTAAATTGCTTATCTGGTGAAATTAATTTAGATTGGACCATCCATCTTGTGTGCCTGGCGTTGGATTGGCCATGGTAGATAAATCTGACTGATTGGAATATCTTAACCATCTAGTCAGTGTATGACACTAGGAAAGACTGTTGGCAACCATCAACACTCGACACTAGAAGGCCACCAATTTGATATTTGATATTGGGAGCATCTAATTCGTGTGGTTATTGACCGTGGCTGTCAGAGATTCGCATGATGAATGGTCTGGATTTGAGTGCACGGCATCAGTGCATCAGATAAAAATCGTTAGTCCACCCAATCCTATTCGAGATCCTACTCCAAGTGGTTGTACCTACACTTTAATGATCCTACAGCCTCATCCATCTAGTGCATCCTATCAATGGAAGGCCTTTGGCTGTATTTTACATCTTACGGGTGATAATAGTTATTAGTTTCTAGCTTTTCCCCTTGAAGGACGCTAATCTTGTGGGTAGGATTATCACCTTGGTTCGCCGCAGTTTCCAACTGTTGGAAATCCACAGACGGCACTCGCTGGATGTACAGCCTGGATATGTTGTTCTACCTCCCACCTGCCGCACATCAGGTATTAGGTGATGAACATGCTGATCCAGTGCAATAATGGATCAAAATCAGAAATACAATATATCATCACACTGCTTACCTTCTGTTTTATAAGACATGCTAATGAAACCACTGCAATGTTCAGATCTCTATGTTTGAGAAATCAGTTCCAAAAATGAGATTGTTCAATCTTATGAAAGCCACCAATAATTTCAGCAAAGACAACATCATGGGTTCAGGGAGAACGGGCACCATGTACAAAGCGACGCTCCCGGATGGTACTCTTCTTGCAGTTCGGAGACTTCAAGATTCTCATCATTCTGTTGAGCATTTCATATCAGAGATGAATGCGCTAGGGAGCATAAATCACCCCAACTTGGTGTCGCTTTTGGGCTTTTGCATTGCAAGAAAGGAGAGGCTTTTGATATACAAATATATGCCCAAAGGATCTCTATATGATAATCTTCATCACCCAAAAGACAAGTCCAGATTCATAGAATGGCCTCTGAGGCTGAGAATTGCGATTGGAGTGGCAAGAGGTCTCGTGTGGCTTCACCATTGCTGTAGTCCTTGTATAATCCACTGCAACATAAGCTGCAAACGCATCCTATTGGAGGAGGACTATGAGCCCAAAATATCTGATTTTGGATATTCGAGGTTCATGAATCCAGTTGAAACTCATGTTAGTACTTCTTTTGATGGAAAGTTTTCAACTTCGGACTTCGTCGCACCTGAGTACATGTCCACGTTCATCCCTGCTACAAATGGTGATGTTTACAGCTTTGGAATGGTGATGCTCGAGCTGATTACTGGCAAAGAACCAATTCAAGTGGTGAATGCTCTGCAAAACTTCAAAGGAAATATAATGGAATGGATTGTTTATCTTTCAAATTACTATGCTATGGATGAGTCTTCGACAGGAAGAGGTTGTGATGGTGAAATCCTCGAGTTCCTTGGAATTGCATTTGCTTGTGTTGCATTAGATCCAGAGGAGAGACCGACGATGTTTCAAGTATACCGTCTTCTAAAAGCTATTGGCGAGAGGTACAATTTTACACGTGGAGATGAGAAGCTGATGCCCCCAGATTGTATCAATATTGATTGCCCAAGTGAACTTATTTTTGTTCCAGAAATTCAGGAAATTGAACGTTAGGGTATAAATGAGAACACATTACAGTAGGCATGGATCTTGTAGAAGCCGCATTGTCTTAGTCAGTATATAAGATCAGTTGCATTGCTGATCAGATATGTTTTTCCATATTGAAATTGTCTGTCTGTTGGTGTATCATATTGCATGTAAGTTTTTTTCTATTGAGAATGTCTGTCTGTTGGTGAATTGTATGCATATAAGATTTTCTGTATAAGATTCTGTTGGTCATGTATTTGTATTGCATATAAAATTCATAAATAAGCTTTTTAAGGTCTGTTTTATTGAACATTTTGATTGCTATAATCAGTGAAAAAGCAATGAAATTAGAGAGAAGAAATCAAGTTCTAGAAAGTCTAATTCAAGGTTTGATTAGCCCGTTGCAATCAATACTCATATATCATTGTATCAGTTTGATAAAATGAGTACTTGACAACGAGCTTTAGTCATGGCTTTAGTGAAGATGTCTATCAGTTGATCATGAGAGGCAACATAAGAGAGGAATTCTTTGCCCCTACAAATGCTCATGGATTAAATGGGAATCAACTTCAATGTGTTTCATGCACATCAAACATTATATTGGAAACAATTTGAATTGCACTAATGTTATTTAGAGTGTATGAAGAAAGATTAACGCCAAAAGTCGAGCACGAGCTGCAACCACATTAACAGAGGAAGCAAGTGACACAGATGGACCGTGGACGTCAGTCTCTTCATAGGATTTAGATCATACGATCTTGTTTCTTACACTCATATGATATCAAAGAGTTGCCTAAAAACATATACTAGCCAATGCCGATGGTGGATTGACAAGGTACATAAAGAACCATCCACGTTCACTCAATCTACATTGAAAAAGAAGAAGAAAGAAAAACAGTATTTTATATATATAATTACAATATGCATATACCGTACATTGTCATGATACCATAGTTGTACTATTCCATGGTCACATCTACATCTTTTTAACCATGTGAAAAGTGTTTGCAGAATTCAATCAAACACGAGAACACACTAATGGTCTGTATTCCTTTTGCCTTGTGTTTTTAATAATGGCAGCCAATGTATTTCTTAATGGAATAAAAATAGATGGATTAAAATAAAAGATATTAAATTAAATGTTGACTTTTATTAATTTATAAATTATGCTCAAAACAATTGACAAAGTATCAAATAAACTAAAGAATAAAAATAAAAAGAGAGATAAATATGTGAGCTGCCCGTATGGACATACGATCTAGTCGAACAGTCAACAAGATGTAACCATGGTGTTTAATCTTTTGAGCAGGGACTTGATTCATTAAGATCTAATATCAGAAGATTGAAAATATTTATCCTACGGTACTATAATGATATAACGTTGGACAATAGCTATCTAATCTGGCGCAGATGTCGGCGAAGCAAGATCAAACACTGTCTCTCTCATAGGAATAACGACCCGATTCCATGGATTTATCGAGCAAGACAGCCCAATCTTCCTTGATTTCTCAAGGGGCTACTCGATGAACATGAGCAAGAGAAAGAATTCTCTAAGAAAAGTTGTATTGGAATTCAATAATAATCCAAAAACGAAAATAAATCAATATTTATATGTTCCCTAAACCCTAAACCACGTAGCCTAGTTGTCTTAATTGCAAAAGGAAAGAAATCCAAGAAAAAATGAAACAAAAAAGTTCAAATTAGAAGTTTTGTGCGAAATCATGCGCATCCACCGACCGGTTGGTCGTGGGCCACAACTGGTCGGATTGGCCTCAAAATAGTCCAGAGAGTACAGACTATTTGGCTAGGAAATTCAACCGGTCGGGTGACAGATCGAAGTCGGTCGTCAATCACCACGACTGGTCGGGCGACCGGTCGGCTGAGGGTCAAAGCAGTCGAGTGAGTTTGGACTTTGAATGTAAATTCGATCGGTTTTCAAATCGGGCTTGACCAATTTGAGTAGTGGGCGACTGGTCGGGTGGGGTTGTTTCTTCATATGCAACTTCTAACTTGGCCCCTTCGATGTGGTCTTCTACTGATCCTTTCGCTGGTCCATCTTCATCATGTAGAGGTCAGCCATACCCTATACATCAGTCTCCCCTCCTTAAAAAGAACTCGACCCCGAGTTCACGTTATCTTATAGTTCATGGTACTCGTATAGATCGGCGATGTTGAATGTCTGGGAGATTTCAAATTCCTCAGGAAGATCAACAACATAGCACTGTCATTGATCTTCCGAAGGATCGGCACGAGCCCAATCTTCTTGTATTTGAGCTTGTTGTGGGTGAAAGCTCTCCTTGCATAGGTGAAACATGACTTGGTCTCCGACCTCGAAGACCTTTGCACGACAATGCTTGTCAGCGTCTGGCTTGTATTTCTGATTCGATTCTATTAGCTTGTTTTGTACGTCAGCAGGTATTTTCGTGATCCTTTCCACCATGTTATCAGCGGCTATGCTCTTCCCTAGGAACTTGGACAAGGGAACCAAGTCAAGTGTGTGACGTGGAGTTCGCCCATAAACAATCTGAAATGGAGACTTGCCTGTGGATCGATTCGCCATGTTGTTAAAGGCCAACTTGGCTTGAGATAGAGCTAAGTCTCATTACTTCGGCTTGTCCCCTAAGATACTTCGAATGAGGTTACTGAAAGTCTTATATATTTACTTCAGTTTGACCATCTGTTTGAGGATGATACGCACTATTAAACTGATGCTGAGTATCAAATCTGCTCCACAAAGTTAGCCAAAAGTGGCTAACGAACTTCATATCACAATCCGACGTTATGGTCTTAGGAATACTGACCTCACCATCTCCCTGAAGAATAGGTTAGCCATATTCATTAACGTCTTCTTGCATGGAATGAAATGTGCTATCTTCGAAAATCAATCTACTACCACGAACACTGAATTCAAACGACGTTGTGTTCATGGGAGACGTAGGATGAAGTTCATCTAAATACCCTCCCAAGGGCCCTTCGACACAGGTAATGGAGTGTAAAGACCTGTATTCTGAGAATGTCCCTTGGAGGTTTGACAAGTGTGACACCGTGCAACCATCCTTCCCACGTCCCAGCCTAGATGAGGCAAAAAATACCGCTCTTCTACTAGCATCTTTGTCTTGTCACAGCCCAAGTGGCCTCCAAGCCCACCACCATGAACTTTTAGTATGATTTTGTTGTGTAGAGAGCACTATGGGACGCATATTCCCATAGAAGAGAAACCCGTCATGAATGTGAAAATCACCGGGATGATTATTTTTGCTTCATGCCCATTCCTCTTCGAAATCTTCATCTTCCGCATACATATCTTTGAGGCACTCGAACCCAATGACCTCATGTGATAGCATAATAAGGAGAGCGGCCTGACAACTCAAAACGTTAGCCAACTTGTTTTGCTTGCCAGACTAGTGCTTCAACACGAAGGTGAATTCCTCCAAGAATGAAACCCACCTAGCATGCACACGACTGATGTTAGTCTGACTATTGATAAACTTTAAAGTTTGGTGATCAATGTTTAGGACAAACTCCCTCTGAATGAGGTAATGTCGCCAATGCCGAGATCTTGTATGACAGCGTACAACTCTAGTTCATATGTGGATCACTTCTTCCGCACTTCGTTAAGCTTTTCACTATAGAAGGTAATTAGTTTAACCTCCTAAGATAATACAGCTTCAATCCCTACATAGGATGCATCACAGTCCACCTCAAAGACCTTATCGAAATTAGGCAATATAAGAACTAGAGCGGAAGACAACTTGCACTTGATCTCAGCGAAGCTTCGGTCAGCTTCCTCAATCCATTTAAATGGTCCTTTCTTCATGAAATCTGTAATAGGTGCGACTATCATGCTGAAATTCTTGACAAAATGACGATAAAAGGTGATCAACCCATGAAAGATGTGGACCCATGGATGTTAGTTGGGGTAGGCCACTCACGTATGGCCTTCACCTTGTCTCGTCCACCCAGATTCCCATGGGTGATACAACAAACCATAGAAATAATAAGCGATCCATCATAAAATCGCACTTCTTCAGGTTTAAATAGAGTTTGTTATCGCAGAGTACTTGAAGTACCTCCCTGAGATGCTCCATATGAGTTATCTCATCCTGATTGTAAATTAAGATGTCATTGAAGTAAACAATGTTAAAACGACCAATAAATGGCTTCAACACTTGATTTATGAGTGCATGAAGGTGCTCGGTTAATTCAACAATCCAAATGGCATAACAAGCCATTCATACAATCCATCTTTGGTCTTGAAAGTTGTCTTCCGTTCTTCTTTGGGGCGATACGAATCTGATGATACCCGCTGCACAAATCTAGCTTACAAAACACCTTTGACCCCTTGAGCATATCTAACATGTCGTTTAGTCAGGGAATTGGGAACCGATAGTTCACAATAATCTTGTTTATCGCCCGACTGTATACATACATCCACCAACTCCCATCCTTCTTAGGAGTTAAGAGAGCCAGAATGACATAAGGACTCATGCTCTCCCTCAACATTCCCTTCTTCAGTAATTCCTCCACTTGGCCTTAGAGGATTTCACTTTCCCTAGGGCTCAATTGATAATGTGGTCGGTTGGGTGGACTCGCCCCTGAAATGAAATCAATATGGTATTGAATGTCCCTCATTTGGGGCAACCCTTGAGGAAGTTCTTTGGGCCACGTTTCATGGAATTCATTAAGTAACGGACGAGGGGTTGGGGGTATAACATGCTCCCCGAAGTCCTCACCCTTCATCACCATGGTGTATATCTCGCCCACTTTTCTAGCCTCTTCTACAAACTCTCTTATGGCAAGGAGAGAGTTTCCCTCCACTATGGAAGTTTTGGGGCCGCTCTCCGATGCCATAGGAGAGAGAAATCGCTTTCTCTCATCCTTAACCAACATATAAGTGTTGTCACGATCACGATGGGTCACATCTCGGTTCGACTTCCATGGCTGTTTGAGTAATAAGTGACACGCTTCCATGTCAATCACATCGTACAACACCTCATCCATATAGCTCCTACCAACTAAAAAAAAAAAACCAGACACTGTTCAGTTACCTTGGTGTTGCTAACCTTCTTAATCCACCCAATAGAATATGACGCTGGGTGCTTTGTGGTCGGTAGTCGGAGCTTGTCCACTATCATCTTGGACATTATGTTCTCACTACTTCCGCTATCGATGATAACATCTCAGACCTTCCTGTTCACAGTGCATCAAGTGCGGAAGCTATTATGGCGCTGAGGATGGGTCTCAACCCTAAGCATATAACACAAATGTCGAATAATCAAGGACTCCCCATGGTCTTGTTTGAGCCACTCAGTGTCTTCATCTCCCTCTTCACATGAGGGCACGCATTTGACAAATGACTAGGTTGTCCACAACGCCAACAATGATTCAGTCGTGGCTGAGTGTATGGATTAGATGCCCAACTTGGATCGGCGGCGGGTGGAGCAGTGCGTTGGGGACTGGAGGGACCACTCCCCATACCATGGTTTGTGGTCATCGGGGGCTAGATACGCCCACCAATAGGCTCCTTACCCTTCATAGACGATATCTCAGTTGTGGAGCCCAAAGTAGACGCATGAGGGACTGGGAATGGGCTCGTGGGCACCCGAGTGAGAGCCGTCTCTGTACGGTTGGCATATTGTATGACATCTTCAATATTCCATATTGCAAGCATCTGTACACGGTCTTGAATGTTGATTCTCAAACCACCAATAAATCTGGTAGCCTTTTGTGCATCTGTTTCTGACAAGTCGTTACAGGTGGCTAGGCGATTGAATTCGGCCGCATATTCATAACGGTTTGATTTCCCTAGCAACAATTTTGGTACTGCTGGAAGAGTACTTGCTCGTAATCATGGGGTAAGAACCGTGCATGAAGGAGTTTCCTCATTCGTGGCCATGATTGAATGGGTAGTTTGTTCTAATGGACCCAAGAAATCTGTAACTTCTCCCACCATGTAGAGGCTCCTGATTTCAACTTATATGCAGCAAGTTTCACTTTCTTCTCCTCTAGAACATCCATGTAGTCGAAAATATTCTCAACTTCGACTAACCAGTCCAGGAATTCTTCAATCCGTAATAACCCATTAAAAGATGGAAGCTCAGCCTTCACTACGTGAAAAAGTGCTAAATTCGACTATGCAAACTGCTAAATTTACCGTGCGGAAAAAATCGACGGTCTAAGACCGTTGAATTTAGGGCCTAAAATTCGACTGTTAATGACCGTCGAATTATCACAGTCGAAATTAACGCACGAAAAAATTCGACGGTCCAAAGTAGTTGAATTTAGGGCCTGAAATTCGACTATTAATGACCGTTAATAAGAAAGAATCAGAGGTGTTAAGCTTTTTATCATCCTGGCGTCGAGCTATTTTTTCGCAGGACCTCCCCTACAGTATTGTCACCACAGTAGAGTTTTAACCCCTACAATAAATAGGATTAATTGAGACTGTCATACCTGTCTCTCTTCTTCCTCTAGTGATGAGTTAAGTGCGGAGCCTGGACCCACGGAGGAGCTTTTTCATTTGGTCCCACTGAGGAGCGCCATCTCCTTCTAGCCGATCGACCACTCCGACATCGTTTGAAAGATAAGAGAAGTCGTCAGTTGACCAGGCCATGTGGTTCGAAGCTCTCGAGTCAACAACCTAAGGGAGGTTCTTAGTTGACTTAGGTGTGAAGATACCTGCGGCATTGGCAGAGTGGCTTATCACAGTCGAAATTAACGAGCGAAAACATTTGACGGTCTAAAACCGTCGAATTTAGGGCCTTAAATTTGACGGTTAATGGCCGTCGAATTATTACAATTGAAATTAACGCGGGGAACACGTCGACGGTCCAGAACCGTCGAATTTTTGAAAATCCGCTCTCTATATAAACTTTCCAATTTTTTAAAATCTCTTGAAAAAAATTGTGATTCTGAAAAAATAGTTCAAAAATTTGAAAGAAAAATTTATTAATGTTTTAGAAAAATTAAGATTTTGAAAAAAAAAATCTAACATTAACAAAAAACTAGGATTTTGAAAAAAGAAAATGGGTATCTTGAAAAAATTGACAATATTTGAAAAAAATTGAGATTTTAAAAAAACATAGAGATTTAAAAAATCACCGAAGTTTTGATACAAAAATTAACATTTTGAATAAGAAAATTGAATATAATTAAAAAATTTTGATTTTGAGAAAAGAAAAAGTTTAAAAGTGGAAATTTTTTTGCAATGTTTGAAAAAAAAAACAACTGAGATTTAAAAAAAAAAAATTTTAAAATTGCATCTTGAAAAAATTGATATGTTTGAATAGAATTGATAATTTTGAAAAAACGATTTTTGATGAGTTTGAAGAAGTTCAAAAGTTTGAAAAAAAAAAAAAAACAATTGAGATTTTTAAAAAGATGGAGATTTTGGAAAAAAACATTTGGGTCAATTTGAAATCCAAAAAATCTAGCCGTTGAGATTTGGATTTTAAGTCTTAAGATTTGGTATGGCATCATAAAATGATATTTAAGAATAGATGAACTGGATAAATATACATAAAATATATCAACTTGGACTCACATGGTTAAAGTAGTGTGGATGGTCCAGAACCGTCGAACTTTTGAAAATCTCTACTTAGAAATGAAATTCCCAAATCTCCCTAATTTCTTCCATTCCCCCAAATATGCTAAAATCATGAATTTATGATAGATTTTCCCACAAAAATTGGCTGCTTTAACGACAGATAAGGTCCGTCGCTAATGGTCAACAACAAATTGATTTTCAATGCGAAGGTTAGGTGGTTTATCGTGCTGGGATTTGACGACGAATTTGATCCGTTGTTAAATAAACATTTTTATAAGATTTTTTATAAAAAAATTGAGATATTTTGAAAATATTAAGAATAAAGAAAACATTGAGATTTTGAATAAGATTGAAAATATTGCATTTTGAAGAAAAAAAATAGCTTTCTAAAACAATTGAGAAATTTAAATAAGATTAAGGGTAGTGAAAAAATTGAGATTTTTATAAAGTATTTGAGATTTTGTATTTTAAAATAAATTAAGAAGTTTGATAAAAAATAATAAGATTTTCAAAAAAAAAACTTGGATTTAAAAAAATTGAGAAGTTTGAAAAAATGAATTGGATATTTTGAAAAAACTTGCGAAGTTTAAAGAAAATTGAAATTTTGAAAAAAAAATGACATTTTGTAGAAGAAAATTGAGAGGCTTAAAAAAATTGAGATTTTGAAAATAATCCATTTTTCCATGTTATTTTAGGGTATTATGACAAACATGAAGAAGATCTAATCATCCATTGGACCATACCATAAGAAACAGTTGTTATTGACCATTAATGGGACTAAAAATGTTTTGGATCAAGCTGATATTTTTTCCCTCCATTAAGGCTCATGTGACCTTATCAACAGATTAGATGGTAAATATACACTATGAAAACATTAATGTATGCCCTAAGATGTTTTTAATGGTAGGATGGTCAACCACCATTGTTTCTTCTGGTATGCTTCACCTGATAATTGGATTTGATTCATTTTGGGGATAATGCCCTGTAATGATAGGGAAAAGCGGATTAATAGCATGGATATATAATACATATATCAAGTTGGGCGCCACTATAACCCCACTGTAAGGGCCGTCTTGCGTGAGGCCGGGGTCTCACCTAATCTCTCTCGACCCAAATGGTTTAACCCAGACGAGATCATCAGTCCGTACCTACCAATGGGGTATGTTACCCAAGAATTTGTTATGGTGGACATTCAATCACTTTTGTTTTCCTGTGATGTCGTCCACCTGAGATTTATATGTGGTTCATTTTTTGAACAAGTCCTTCAAGTAATATTTATGATTTAATGGACGGCATGGATGGAATACATAAATCATGGTGGGGCCCACATAGCACGTGGTAGCGTCAACCCATCTAATGGTGTCAAACGCACGCGGAATTTAAAGAAATTCCAATTTTGGGGGACTTTTCCAAACCCTCTCCGTCATGCTCGATCCCTTCATTCTCCCTCCCTCTCTCACGCTCTCTCCATCTCTGGTTCTCACTCTCTCCCTCTCAGGCTCTCTCTCTCTCTCTCTCTCTCTCTCTCTCTCTCTCTCTCTCTCCAAAGTTGAATGTATAAACCCTAATCAGGGTTTTACAATGGTGAATGTCTTTGGGGACTTTCATTTTTCAATCCGTAACTAGGGTTTTGTAGATTTGAATATCGAAATCCCTAAGGATTTTTCAAATTCGAATCCCTAATTAGGGATTTTTTTCTTGAAGTAGATTCTTTTTTTATAGTCCAGGTTGGTGATTTTGGTCTCCAGATTTTGGTTTTCCATAGAAATCGTATTTTTATAGGCATTGCAGTTTTGAACAAAAAATTGAGCAGAATTGTTGTTTTTGGGTAACTGACTGTTTTGAAGTTGAATGCAGGTGGTTTTACGGTGATGTGCCGGTTTTTACTTGTGTTTGTTTCATGTTAGATTGAACCCTTTCAATACATGACAATATTGGATTGACTGTACCCTTCAATCCACATTTTAGTTCCATCTATTCCCTGCAACAGTATTCATCCCATCCGACGTTTTGACTGTTGGCTAATAGAGTTTCCTTAAAAGCAGATGAACTATTGAGTAGTTTGTGTCCCAATGCCTCTTCTCCAGGGTAATAAAATGCAAAAATGTAGTGATGTACCCCACCTCTTCAATCATGAAAACCCCTTTTGAAGTTGCATGTTGTGTAAATCTGCTTTCCGGTTGTAACTTGTTTTTGCATGGTGTGCATATGCATATAAGTTTTCTGATCACCTCTAACTGAGAGAGAAGGCATGGTGAAAAAGAGGCTTATTCAGCTTACAATGAGTGTTTGCAATGAGAAATATCTGCCAGTATTACTCTTATCTTCATACTTTTATTTTTTGAGACGGCGACATTTTTCACATTGATGAAAACTCTCAGGTCCATTGAGAAGCCGTGCGGCCAAGGCCATTGGATTCATTGACATGATGATTGACTACTCATCAGCCAACGCACTGTTGCAGAAAGAACCTCTAGCAGGTTTTTGTTTAATCTTTATTATGAATTTTTCTTATTTGATTTCTATGGTATCTTAGAAAGTTCGGTTGTATTAGGAGGCTTTATTTGTTGCCCCTGGGAAGTGTAGTTTTGTGCAGAGAAACAAAAACTCTGTAATTTCGTGCAGATTTTTTTTTCCCTTTCCAGGTTCATCACAAGAGATGAACTGAAACAAGCACTGTTGCATATGGAATGGGTGATGAAGCCACAATCAATTAAGTTATCAATGACACTGACACAAATCATGTAAGCTAATCATTATCTTGTAAAGAGGAATCATATGATCCTTGCCCTGAGAATGCCCATGTATGCTCAAGTTTTCAGTTTGAACAAGTGGGCTTCATGATTCAGTGACCCAAAGCATTTTTCTGGTGGAACCATCTTGGATAGACCACAATCCAAAAATCTTCCAGATTAAAAGATCCCCCAGCTATCCAATTTTTTATCCCTTTGTTGAATGTGGATCATTGTTGTATTTCCTTTCCTGACTTTCCATTGCTGGCCACAAAGAGTTGGGATTGTTGCCTTGAAGTTGGTTATGGACCGTCCACAATGGGTCATCAGATCAATGGATGGGGTCAGTGAACCATGGGCCTCACTAGTATATACTTCGAATCTGTGGATACCATCCATAATATATTTTGAGAACATATTGCATACATACAACAACCTGCAATACTTTGGAAAAGATAAACTACATATGAGCAACTCTTTTGAAATAGATAACTGCATTTTAGATGCTGCTTTTTCTTTTGCCTTAAGTTTCATTGAGTTGATCTTCATGAGTGGGCCACTTTTTACCTATGGCAGATGTTGGTGGCCCACCTCCTCTGTATGTAAACTGAGCCCCTTGCTAGGCAGATATTGGTGGCCAACCTCCTCCAATTTGAATCCTTTACCAGATGATAGTGGCCCTTTATCTGTGAATCCATGGAGTAACATACCCTCCAGTCCATTACCATTTCCTTCGGCCCCTTCAAGTACATCAAGACTCTCAATTGATGAATGGTGGCCCACTTCCTTGACTTGAAATCCTTCACTAGATGATGATAATGATCTTTCATCTATGACCACTAGTCCATTACCATCTCCTTCTCCCCCTTCATGTAAATAGAGTGCATCAACTGGCAGATAGTGGCCCACCTCCTGCACTTCAGATCCTCCACTAATTGATGAAACTGACCCTTTCTTTATTGACTCATCAAATAATACATCCTCAAAACTGTTATCATCTCCTACCCCTGAGGTATGCTGGCCATTCATCAATCTGCCTAGTTACATCTGTACAGATTTTAAGAGGTTCCTCTATGTGAATTTTAAGTTTGTTTGTATAATAAGTGACATGGACTGACCAATTTATTGCCTGTATGTTACCTGTCTCAATACTGTTTTTATCAGCCCATCCTAGATATGTGATTGTGGTATGGCCAACATTTATCTTTTCCAAAAAAGGCATGGCCCACATCTAATGTCCTGCAGAAGAGGCTTATTGTCAGGAAACATGGTACAGTACCACAAGTAGTGGTAACTTGCCTTTATGTGATCACTTCTCGTATGTTCCTTCCATCTGGAAACATTTTTGTCTTCCCTTTTTTTATTATTGAACATTAGGCAATATGAGCAAGAAATGCAGGTTCTTTGGAAAAGATAACTGCACATAAGCATATATAATTTGAATATTCACAGCTTCTCTCTTTCCATTCCTTGTATGAGAAGAGCATATGGATAAATGGGTTACTGGAAATGAGCAGGTGATCTGCTTGAATCTCTTGCAGTTGAATGGAAAAGTGCCACTTTTGTTCTGAAAATTCAAGATCAAGACCTGTTTGCAAGACCATCAATCACAATGGCATTCGGCTCTTTCCTCAAATTTTTCATGGGACTTTGCTTATGTAGAAGCTCTCCGAACTTCCATGAACTCTACACCAGGGTGAGTTACTTGGAATGTTTTTTCTTTATTTCTTTTTTGACTTTCTAATAGAGGCATCAGGCAACAACATGGGAACAAATTGAGAGCGGATGTCAACCGTCAATTGAGATGACTTCCTCATTGATTGCTTGATGAAAAAAATCTGATTTTTTCGAAAGAAATGAAGAAAGAAAAACCCTTCCCTTTTGCCTTAGTATTTTTGCTTAATTGAAAGTCATTGATGCACAGATTTATATCTCTGGTTCTTCAGAGGAGGTGATAAGAAAGCTTGTCTTAGCTTACTCATTATCTTATAAATGGCATTTAGTAACCCATTTAGCTACGCATTTAGTGGTTGACTTTTTTTTTTTTTTTTTTGAATTTCCTATTATGTTAAAACTAAGATTCCACCATTCACGCTATTAGATTTTGAGTCTGGTGACTAATGTTTGTGCACTTGTGTATGTGAGATTAATCTTCTTTTCTTTTCTCTTCTTTTTTTCATAACAAATTGCACTGGTCAATAATGATTTATTTATTTATTTATTTATTTTTATTTTTATTTTTATTTTTTTTCTGTTTGTTCTCAAGAAATTTATGTAACATGTTGTTAGAGGATCATTTTCTGGGGAACAACAATTCCACCATTCCAAACATGTGTGCCCCACTTTGTGCTATCTGGACTGTTCATTTGCTGGCCCCTTCGTGCTATCTGGTCATGTGCTTGCAAACGGACAGTAAATTAAAAAGATTTATGGTCAGTAGCTTATGTTTGACAGCAAAAAGACATTGATCATATGTAAGGATGGTCTAGTAGAGTATTCAGGGATGGTCCAGATGGATAATCAAACCAGCCATGTGTCCAGTAGATGACGGTTTTTTTCTTATTATGATGTGTAGGAGTGGTCTGGATCATTTTTTCTTTTTTCAGTTGGGTTGATATCAATCGTGCTCTTGTTTTCTCTATGGGAACTCATGTTTCAGTTATTCTTGAACCAAGTGGAAACAAATATGACAGTTGCATATGTTGTTTAATTACCAAAAGACTATCTTTTTGCTAATTGAGTTGTAATCTTCAGAATTTCATTGAAGACATTACAAAAGACTCGTTAGCTGGTATCCTTATATAGCACCTTGCTCATCGTACTATTTTTTGTTGTATTTATTAGTGCTTACTCTTTTTATTTTTTAGCATATTCTTTTGGCTTTTTGATAAATCGAGTGTTTTCACATTCTCATATGCTCTGTGCAATGTTAAAAGGTGTTCTGTATCTGAAGATTTCGCAGATGGTTATCCATTGGACGGACGGTGGAAATGGACATGTGAATGATAATGATAGTGTACTTGAGGTATGACACCTCACCACTCACTATTGTTATTTTGACCCTTGTTTTCATCACTTCGCGATATTTTTGTTACCAGCTCTGTCATCAAAATATAGAATCTAGAACTGCAATTGGTTATTTTCTCTAGGCATAATTTGGAAAATGCTATTTGATTTGGAACTTTAAGCTCCTTTATGAAAGAGAAGTGACTTCAATATCACCTGTTGTTACATGTTACCTGGGTGTGAAGGATTGTGGTTGCGGCAGTTTGTAGTTGAGGATTGTGGTTGTATTGTGTTGGTTATGTAATGTAATTGTGGAGGATTGTGTTGGTCATGTATTGTGGTTGTGGAGGATTGTACTTGTATATTGTGATAGTAAATGTTGTAGCTTTTTGAATTATTTATGAATTACAGGTTTACAAGATAGTATTGGGGAACAGCTCCCACTAAATATAGGTATTTTTTTTTTTTCCGTGCAGACAAATATTCGACGGTTGTGGACCGTTGTATTTATTTATCGACCCTCTAGGACGTTCCCTTACCTAGAACGGTGGGTTAGGACCGTCGAAATATCCTATGATTTTCTCAAATTATTTTCGACGGTTCAAAGCTGCCGATTATGCACATACAAGTTCGACGGGTGTGGACCAGTACGACGGCTTTTTTCGATGGCACGGACCGTCGCACTTTTTCACGTAGTGCTTACCTCTATAGTTGCGCTCAGAGTGGTCTCCGTGATCATTACCGCCTACGGGTCACTGTGTGAGGGTTCCTACACCTTCCTTCTTCTCATCTGAATCTTCAACATCGGCCCGACGGTTGCCCGTTGAAAGGGCCTGACGAAAGATCGGGTTGTGTGACTTATGCCATGTATTTCATCATGTAGCTTCAAGCACCTCACATGTACTATGTATGTTATAATTCAGCTTCAAACGCCCATATATGCCATGTATGCCACATGTGCCACTCTTTATCTTCAAGCATCCTACATGTGCCACATGTACTAATTTGGCACTTGCTAGTGACTAAGAAGTTTTTTTCTCAAGAAATTTTTTCCTTTTCTCAAACAACAAATTTGAAAATAGATCACGTTGCTCTCAATTCAACTAGTCAAGGCCACTCGTATGACTGAGGGCCTGGATTGACAGTATGTGTACGTGTATGTTTACGTGGGCGTGCTAGAGCGTGCTCAACTTTAGGATATTGATTGAATTGGTCAGTACCCCTATTTCGAGATGAATAGATTGGAGAATAGATCTGGACCGAGAGTCCTCTCGATCACCAACTCATTTATTAATATGCTCCGTACTCAAGTGATTTGAGTAAGGGAAGGAGTTAACCCTTACAAATGAGTTATTTTTGCCTTGTACTAGTGAAAACGGAATCGACTTGTTTAAGGACTTTTTATTTCACTAGTGCTTTTACATGATATTCCTCAATTAAAATAGAAGAATTACACGTGACAAAATAAATGCTAACATAAACACGATCGATCTTAATGTATTGGCCTTGTTACAACTGTCGTGTTTTACACTCTTATTAAAGTGAGAAGAAAGATAAATACCTAATGCACTTATCAAAACAGACGATTGAGGCAAATTTCTATAATCCGAAGATTGCACACCCAAGTGCAAGTAGCGAAGTAGCAAAATACTTGGTGAGACCGAGGTCAAACCACGTGGATTGGGGTTAAGAAAACTTAGAAGAACTAGTTTAGGTGAGAGAGGTGAAATATGATTTATCCACGTGAGTGGAGTAAGATGTGTGTGTTAAAAAGACAAGAATAGGAGATGGCTAAGGCATTAGGGATCCACCTTTGGTTCGTTCACAATGTTTGATTCGTTGGTTCAACTATAACTCAACTGGAGTCGAATAAAGATACGTTCCAATTGGAAGATGAAATTGTTAAACCACTGCATATTTCATAACAAATGGTGATCTTAACCGGTCGATCTGATCATAAAGTTCTCGTTAGTTAATCACAAGGAATTCCAAGCATCCACTGTGCCCAGAGTTGACAATGGATCAAAGAATTATACAGATCAACAACTTTGCCAAAAAGTCAATCGATAAGATTATAAATCATAAGATCGGATGCACACTTACAAGGTAAGAGGCTTTGAATGATCGATCTAACCATTAAGATCTTGTCCACTGATCGTAGGGAATTCAAAGCATCCATTGTGCTTGGAGTCTACAGTGGATTAAGATATTTTACAGATCGATGACTTTACCTGCATTAGCTCGATGACTATAGAGAATCTTATAAGCATACATTGTGTCCGGAGTCGACGATGGATCAAAAGACTTTATCGATCATAAACTAGTTAATTGGTGTGCAAGGAATCCCAAGCATCCATCGTACCCGAAGTCAACGATGGATCAAAGGACTTTATTGATCATGAACTAGCTAATTAGTATACAAGGAATCTCAAGCATCCATCATGCCTGGAGTTGATGATGGATCAAGAGGTGTATACAACAATAGCTTCCACCGAGGTAGATAACCAACTCAAACAACTAAAAAAGAACTTCAGCATTCACACCACCATATTGAACCAATAAAATCAAAGCTTGCAAATCTTACCAAAGGCTTCACCCCCAGCCTTAGCTAGAAGTTTAACCAACCACTACACCAAAATCGCGGATTAGGAAGGGCTACGCCTTTGGTTTGAGAAGGGCTTTAGGATATTCCTAATTTGAATGGGTTTTAAACCGTCTCAAAGGGTAAAGACAGTACCGTTTTAAAACTAATAAGGACAAACCCCTCATTTCCATCTCTCTCTCTCTCTCTCTCTCTCTCTCTCTCTCTCGTTTTTCTTCTTTCCTTTTCTTCTCTCTCGTTCTTCTAATCTCCCTTGCATACTTCTTCCAATCCCGCGGCAGAATCTCTGCAATTCTTCTTCCAATCTCTCTCACTCTCGTTCTTCCAATCTTAATGATTCTTCTTCCAAATCGCAGTAGAAATCGCTCTCCATCTCATCTCTTTTCTCATTTCCTCCACACCTAAAAAGCCCTAACCGATTCTCTCTCTCTCTCTCTCTCTCTCTCTCTCTCTCTCTCTGCGATCGGATCGCCCAAACTCACCGCCTTTTCCATCCAAAAACCCTAACTCCTCCAAGCAAAAGTTCCTTCTTCGATTCTTCTCTCCATCTCTCTGTCTGCAATTAGACTTGGAATTCTGATTGTTTTTTCTGATTGGGGTACCCGAGATCAGCGCTAAGCTCACCTTCCCCATCTCTTTGAAGTAGGTGAGGATTTTTCCATTTTATTCTCTGTAATTTTGGTAGGATTTCTTTTTTTTTTTTTTCTTTTCTTTTTCCTTTATAAATTTCAGCTTTTTTTTTTTTTTCAGATTTTGGGTGGTTGGATTTTATTTACTAGAACATTGGTGGTCTTTATTGAATTTTTTTTTTCCGAAGTATGCTCAGATGGAGCCTATGATTCAGTAATCTAGACGTTTGTATGTTGCATCCCACCATAGAGGGACCATGCCCTGAAAATCAGCTTTATAGGAAAATCCTAGCCTTTTCTAATTCGAGATGGTTAGGAAGAAGAATATGGCAATGTTCTTCATACAATTAGAAGAAGTCACTAAGAACATGTAACTTGCTTAACATGCCTGTTTTCTAGTTGAATTTTGTGCTTTCTACATGTTTGATGAAATTCCTCAACCAGACTGTTTTTAGACAATGTGGTAGTACCTTTAAGATAGTTCAATCAGTGGGATTTTATGCCAATAAAATTGAAAATCATTTCTTACTAGTTCTGTATTGACTAGTATTCTTCATGTGGTGTGTTTTGAATGAGTCCAAATATGGATTTTGGGTTCTTTCATTGTTTATTTATTTATGTTGATCCATTTTATATTTTAGTTTTACAATGATATAAAAATTTGTTTTGATATTTTGTATTATGGTTTTTATCCAACGGTGTATCTGGAAGTTGCTGTATTTGCAGTGAGCAGAATAGCTGTTTTCCTCAATTCAGCCAATTGCTGCATTAAGCCTGTTTTTCACTCTCTATTTTGCTGCATGCAGAATGGGGTTTCCACACATTTCAAACAGAAACCTATTTCAAAGCACGAGTTTGTCCAAATTAAATAGGGTGGATTTGCATCGCGCCATCCAAACTTGGCCTAATTGAATGAGTATGATGGGAAAAAGCGAGAAACATATGCTTGAAACGTCTCATTTTTCAACAATTACAATAGAAACCTAAAAGTGTGAAACAGATGTGAAGAATGTGGGCATTTACAAGTTGAAATGAGTTTCCCATAAATATAGTCTAAAGTTTTGTTTCTTGATATTTTAGATCTTGAATCTTTCTTGACTCTTACTTCAACAGCTATGAATTTTTCATTTTTTTTTTCTCTATGTTCTAGGTTTGGTATCCTAATATGCTATGTTCACATGCAGGAATTTGTTTTTTTTTTTTTTTTTCTTTTGAAGTTTTGGGTGCTCCATGTGTATAAATTTCTTAGGTGGTAATATGCTCACTGAAAAGTTGATATTTCTAATTTCACAGGAAGTTCCAGTTTCATTCAGGTAAGGATAATTGAAGCTCCTATCTTTCAAAGAAGGAAACTCAAGAGTTGAGTAAAACAATTAGCTTGGACAACCTGTATGACAAGAAAAGAAAATCTAAGCTAGCTAATAAACTGTAAATACAGATTACTTGTAATTCTTTTCTACATGCCTACCAGAATTTAGGTTTTATTTCCATGAGTTCCATCTCACTATTTTACAGGCACAAGATGTTCATTAGTATGCCTAAATCAAGAGGTGATAAACAATGAATATGCAAGTAGAAGGTCAAGAAGAACTACTGAACAGCTGCTTGTATGTCTGAAGTCCTGAGCTTAGCATAGCATATGGCTGTCACAGCTTCACTCACAAATTTGCTTAGTTTGACACATTTTTATTCTTCCATCATCCCTTCTCACTGCTCTTCATTTATCCGTTTAAGCTTTTTAATGACTGTCGTGTTCGAGGTGTTGGGACCACCGTTTTTTGAACACAAATTTGTAGATTGAACAAAGTGATTTAATATTGAGAAAAATATACAGGTTAATGAAAAAAACTAAATTTTGAATTGCTTTTATTTCGTTACCAATGTTTCTCTCAGAACTGTAGAGCATATCATGCTAGGGTGTCACTATGCATCCATATTAGGTGGGACCATTGTGGTCAATATCCAGCTACTCTGCCATCATAGTTTATGCACATTGCATTGTAATCACAAGTTTGATCTAGATATCCTGCTTTTAGTAAGGTTATCTAACCTTCTAGAAATTTCTGATTTGATTATTTTGATGCAATGCCTATGATGGGTTTTAAATATACTTTTGAGTAACTTCTATGAAAATGAATTCATCTGAGGCATTTAGTTTTTGTCTTGAAGTGAAAGTATTGCATTTGGTATGTGTTTCTGCTTCTTTGATTGGTTGCAAATGCCTTTAGTGGTCCTCTCTATATTTGAGTTTCCGATTTGATTAATTTGATGCAATGCTTATGATGGATTTTAAATATACTTTTGAGTAATTACTATGAAAAGGAACTCATCTTAGGCATATCTAATGATCTCTCAAGTGATCCCAACGAACATTCACTCAGGTGGTTCAATGGCATGGACTCATCCAACACACAGTAAATTCTCAATGGTTATGCTTATCCACACCATTGGCACTTTACTGGTTTAAATAAACAGAGATCTCATGAGAAGTCAAAACTCCCAACAAGTTGCAGTCTTGATTCGACCGGGATAAGATTCATGTACAGTGAAATTTTGATTGCAAGTGCTTTCACATTGGATAGGATGATAATAAAGTTCGTGTACAGTGAAATTTCATTGCAGCTGCTTTTACTTTCACATTGGGTGGCAACGAGATTCACCTATAGTGAAGTATCACTGCAGGTGCTTTCACATTTGATTGATCTCTTTTATTTTTAATAGCGTGGATGCGACTTCAATATACGTCACAAGGCTCACTCATTTAAAATGGTTGGCAGGAATCTAGCAGTGTTTTTTTTGATAACTAGTGAATTCAAAAAATTAGAAGAATAAAAAATAAATCTGAGGGGAGGAAATGATAAACAAATTCAGCATACACGTGTGGTCCACAGATGATGCGGACATCAGTGGTGCACCCTTTAGAGTGTACCAGAGGAGGCGACGTCGCAGATCGAGTGTTGGAGCAGACGAGTTGATGTGGATGGACGTCGGGCCCATTGGGCCCATTTTCTGACGCGTTACGAGTACGCGAGATGCAGGATCGCGCAGGAGCATCATGACCGCTGGACCATGGAGCGGATTTACATTTAGGCGCTTTTCTATTTATTTCCTTGTTTCTAGGCGCTTTAGTGTCGTTATTTACTTTAGGCGTTTTTATGTTATTTCTTTGGTTTTCAGGCACTTTAGTACACATTTTTTTTTTTTTTTCGTAGCTTATATATACTGTGAGAACCCTATTTCGAAATTATTGAATGAATAGAAAATTCGTGAGTTTCTTCCTTTTTGTTGAGAGATTAGGGTTTCAGGATTGGCCCTCAGGTGTTGAGGATTCCACCCCGGAGTTTCCATTTTCTCTTCTCTCTTTCTTCAAGGTGCGAGGAAAGGTAAGCTTCTTTTGATTCCTAATTCGTACTTCATGATAACCCATTGTTTTTCAACATCCCTCGTCCTTTTCTGAAACCCCCCCCCCCCCCCCCCCCCCCCCCTTTTGGTACGATCGAAAAGAGGGATGCCTAGCCACGATAACCGGATCCAAACTTGACTGTGGACTGGTCTATGCTAGATCTGGGATATCCTCATATCCCTAGATCCTCCCTATTTTACGATTTTACATGGTTTTATGCAAAGGGGCATGATCCGGACGGACGGATTTCATCTTCGTGTTGAGATTTGTTAGTTTCCTCTGATTGGAAGTAGTTAGTTTCGTAATTTTATTATTTGAATATCTTCTTACTTGATATACATGCATCTAGGGTTAGATCATCGCATGCCCCTGCATCAACAAACCAGCCTAATTATTGGACCAGGAAATATTCGCAATGGGCTCTAGATGAGTGGCCTAGATATTGCACATGGTACATTGGCATTTGTGCCATGAAGAAAACTTTCAACCATCTTGGAGTAGTTTTCTTAAACACTCTCTATTGGAACATAAGAAATCTCCCTTCTAAAGAACAATCCAACATTTTAGTCCAGTCATGCAATCTATGACTGTAACAAGATTCATGGTTCTCTAAACAAGAAGAGAAACCCATCAACTAATCTGAATACATGCTAGGAGATATACCTTTTTCGTTAGTGATATACCTTCTTAGGTTTGTTGTTAATGACATGTTCTCAAGAGTCAATGTATTGGCGTTGAGTTGTGCATGGGCGACATTTTTATGGGATTCGGGTTTGCTTAAATTCCCGAATAGCCACATGAATTTCATTTTCTTGGATCATATCATTCAACATGGCTTTGTTTTGAAAACTGCTTGAGTGACTCCTGTTCAAGCATATTTTTGTTTTATGTATTAAATTTACTTTCATGTTTTTGCTTTAGAAATTGTGTTAAATTTAATTCTACATTAGATTTCTTTTCATGTTTTTACTTCAAAAATTCTTTCTTCCTTTTTTTTTTTTTGTGACTGGGAATGAAATTTTATTAAGAAAGACCCCAAGGGGAAGAGTACAACCAAAGAGGAGATTTGCTTAAGAGCTTCCTAATTGTATTGTATGCATAAGCTAGCCTCTTTATTATAATCTTTTATCATTGTCTTCTCCATCTTCTCTTATAAAACATCGTTCTCTAAGCCTCTGTAGATCCATCAGCTCCTCATCTATCTTCGTCTGATCTCTACGATCTACCTTATCTTCGTGGCACGTCTTCAATTGGAGATCGCCTTTCAGCCTTCGGGCTCAGATCAAGAGCTCTGCTGCTATCATCGAATGTTTCCAGTGCAAGATCGCAACCATGGGTAATGGATCGACCAATCTAGTCCTGTTTTGTTTTTCTTTTTTTCTTTTCTTTTTTAATGGTTTTTATCGATGGTAATGGTCATGACACTAGTTCTGTAATCCCCATAAATTGTTTTGATATGGTTGCAAATTTTGCAGTTGTTATTGTGAAGTTTTCCTCCATCTGGAACATGTATTAGTATAAGCATTTCCTTTAATTTTCTAACTTAGATAATGACTTTGCCATTGCAGTAAAAATCCCAACATCAGAGCTAACAGATACATCAAGTAAGGGAATGATTCTTCCATTTCATCCACTATCAATGACATTCCAAAATCTCAATTACTTTGTTGATATGCCAAAGGTAAATTTGTCAGATGATTAGCTCTTTGGACTTTCTTTATTGAAACTTTACAATATTTTTCTTTTATATTTTGAAGGCAATGAAGCAAAAAAGGTATTCCAAAAAAGAAGCTGCAACTTTTATCAAATGTGTCTGTCTTATGTTTGCATTATGCTAAATGTCCTGGTAAGAATTGGAAAGATTGTTCCCTTTCCCCAGTTATTTTGTTTCTCTCCCCTACTTTGAACAAAATTGATTGGCTATCTTATCCAATTCTATTGGTGCTGCCCACATGTGAACAGCCCCTAAATATAGGAAATTTGTTGTTATCTCTATATAAATTATGCAGATACACTTAGGAAGAAGTAATATTCATTTGGTTGAAGCAGTTTGTACAATGATGAATTTTCCCTCTTGCTTTCATTCTTAAATATTTTTAATAGCTCACATCAAACATTCTGAATGCATGGATTTTACTAATTATATATATATATATATATATATATATATATATATATATATATATATATATATTGGGAACCTGGAAAGCTTATTTCTAAATTGTAGCAGAGAATTCAGGGTCATTGTTAGGTTGCCTCTGTATGACTTTGGGTCTGTTGGGCCGCTTGATCCCAAACTTAACTAATCTTAACCTTTTAATTTGTGATGGCCCCAATCGTCTCCAACACATATCTAGGCTCTGTAGGGTCCACCATATTGTATATGTAAAATCCACTCCGTCCATCAGGTGAGAACCATTATTTCAAACATACATGAAGATATAAACCTAGATAATAAGAATTTATATGGCCCACGACATCAACAACAATGAAAAATTGCTTCCAAAATAGCCAAGTTCACACATGCCTTGAGTTTTCTATGAGGTTGATGTCTGTGTCTTCTCTTCATCTTGATGAATTGCCCCTGGTTAATTGTCTGTCTTCTATGAAGCTAAATTGTGGCGGAGAGTTCTATTCACACGGTTGGCCATTAAATCAATGGCTCCCATGTGCTGGTAGATAAACCAGTGCGCATAGCAAATCACTAACTTTTGTACCCTCATTCTTCTATATGTGGAAAGAGTGACATGCCAAGAGATGAAGGGTCTGAGAAAGCTGGTACTTCCAAAGGTGGAAATGAAAAGGTTTCCTTCCACAAGCTATTCTCATTAGCAGATCCTTTGGATATCTGATTTACATATGCAGAAAACATTTTCTTTAGATATGCAGAAAATATTTTCTAATTGTTGGATACTCAAAACATCAATTTCCTCTCCTATGAATAATGAAATTGCATCACTGAGGATATGATACCAATGGTTTGATTAACATATTACAAACTGAGAAATATTCCTTTCAAAAAAATGGGAAATACTCAATCACCAAAATCTCCAAGGATCTTTATATGGAGGGACATAGCTGTCTGTGGGAGGAAGAAGGCGAAATGAAGCCACGGTTTTCTCTAAGAAAGGCCCCATCTGTATCACAAAAATAATGCATTTTCTTATTAGGCACTAGACAAATACTCCTAAATTGCACTGAACAATGAGCCCTTCTCGTACAAATTGAAAACCCAAGTAAATTCAGCATATTCTTGGTTCAAGAATCTATCTACAAGATGGTGTACGACCGCAAAAGCATTGCCATGCGGTAAGTTTTACGCATCCATACATACATATGCATCTGTACGTATGTATATACGTGTATGAATGAAGTGACATACTAGACACATGATGATGCATAGATATATTAAATGCATACATGATTCCTTCTTGTAGGTAGCCACCACAGATATTTCTGAATAGATTGGATGGCTTATAAAAAGGTGGGCCATAAGCTTTTTAATGGTTGACATCCTAACTGTACCAATTTCTAATTTTGTTAATATAAATATATTTTTAAATTATTCCTAATTCTAGGAACTAATCATTCCTATATTAGTTACTATTGTTGTAATAGTGTGCTGGAAATTAGGAAGGGTTAATAACCGTTCCTAAAACTTGATGAATGGTTTTCAACCTTTCCTAATTAGCAATTTTGGCGTAGTGAACCATTCTACAAATGAAAGACAAGTACAAAAGAAAAAACTAAAATCTTACAAAACTAAAAAGATGGAAAGAAAGAAAAACCGGAAAAGAGAGGAGTTGTAAAAAAATGGATAATTAGAATGAGAAGAGGGGATCCCATTTTATAGGATCTTTGAGAAGCTTGGAGTTAGGTTAAATTCTAAACTTAGAAAAAACACTCTAGGCTTGGATAGGCTTGGAATGTACCTCTCTTATTTTGCTTTTGGAGCCCATGTATGAAATAGGATGGTGAGAGGGTTTGCTTGGCCTAAGGATGGAAGATAACTATTGAGTTAACTGGGTGAGTTAACCCGGTAGATGAGTCGGAGTTGACTAGGTCCACATGAAAAATTTGGAGAATCTGGACCATCCATTGAAGATGGGGTGCTTCAGGTGATGGACGGTGTTGTTGATGTCCCTGTGGACAAACGGTTAAAATTCTGCTGCATGGCTGGGATTTGATCTCCATGGTTGCATTGTACATGTGAAGTGGTTGAAGTCGACGGATGAGATCTCCACTTGCTGATTGGAAAGACGTCCCAACAGCTGGTTGATTGGTATAGACAGTGGATTGATGGGTGACGTCTTTAGAGCTGGTCCTTTGATGGACGGCGGCTCAACTGTTGATTGTGGATGATGTGGTCCACCTGGATCATCTGGAGGTGGACGGCTAACATCAGGTGGACGTTGGATTATGTGGTCCACCTAGATCATTTGGATGATGGGTGTTCATGGCTGAACGTTTGATGATGGAGATGGTCCACTTGCTGGACAGTGGACGGCCAAAATTCATGCTGGACTGTCGAGATCTCCTCCACACTTGCTGAGTTGGTGCATGGCACGTGTATAAGGCTGGATGGAATTGCAGCCTACACATGCTGCACGTGCAAACTGATGGACGGTGATGATTGTCCTGATGGTGGTATGGACGGTTGGATGGTTTGGATGGATGAATGATGGGAGTTTGAGATGGATGGCTGGAATGGAGGCCACATTGCTGCTGCACATGTTGTGGACGGTGATCAGCGATTGCAGCTGATTTGCACGTTGAAGCCAAGTGGGGCCCACCTCTGGATGTGCACTGGAGTGTGGTGGGGCCCACTGTTGAATGAGCTGAACGGTGATCATGCTTAGGTGCATCTTCATGACTGTCAGATGGTGATGATGGAAGGTAAGATTGGAATGAGTTTTTGGTGATGGAGAAGTCACTATAAGAAATTGGTTTTTTTACCGACGACCATATTCGTCACTGTTATATGTTTTTTTGTCGGAAAACTAATTATCGATGAAATTTATTATCGTCAGAATCGTCGCAATAAGGCCATGGCTAAAGAGTATTACTGACGAATTCTCACTTCATCGGTAATTACTAAGTCATTACCGATGAAAAAAAAATGTCGGCCAAGTACGTGACTTCTGGTAGCCAAAAACTAGAAATTTCGTTGCTAAAACAGAAAAATACCTACAAAACCTTTCGTCAGTATAAGTATAATTCATTTTAGTACTTACGACCAATTTCATCGGTATAAGTTTATTATCTACGAACAATGTTGTCGGGATAAGTAGACTTTTGTTTATTACCTACGAACAATGTCGTCGGTATAAGTAGATTTCAGTTTATTACCTACGAATAATTTCGTCTATATAAGTATACTTCATTTTGTTACCTACAAACAATTTTGTCAGTATAAATTTATACCTACGATGACTGATGATTTATATTCGTCAGTATAAACATTTTTTAATATATTATCGATGATATATTTCGTCTGTAATAGCTTATTTTTTATTTCATTTATTTTTCATATTCAGGAAAAAATTCCTGATATATGTTGGAGTGTCTTCAAACAGTGCTCGGTTCGGATGTTTGACTTTGGCCCAAAAGAACACAGCGAGGTGCTGGCAGTTTCTGTGTGCCCTATACTGGTCGGCCAACCGATCTGCAGGGGGCTCCGATTGGTCAGTGGTGAGGCAGCGTGACGGGTCTGTGTATGAATTTCCTTTAGATTGTTTTGTAGAAGGTCCGACCAGTCGACTGTGCACGCGTTTTCTTATGCTGTTACGGGGTTGTGCGTAAGAAGTTCTAATTTTGGTTTGTTACCTATATAAACAGGTTGTAACTGAGATTAGGAGTAATCCTAAGGTGACCAAGGTTTCCTAAGTGGGTTACGAAGAGGGGAGATTGTTTTGAGAGGGAGAGAGCTTGGGTTTTCTTTGTTTTTCCTTGCTTGTGGGTAGGGGTGTAAATGAGCCGAATCGAGCCAAATACCACAGTGTTCGATTTGAGTTTGATAACCAAAATTCAAGTTTGAGTTTGGTTTGAGTTTGATTGAAACCTGAACCTTAGTGTTTAAGTTTGATTTGTTTAAAGTTTGGTGACTTTGAGTTTGGTTCATTTAGGTTTGATTGGTTATACAAACCGAACTCAAACTTAAGTTTGAGTTTTATTACGAGTTTGATTATGTATTCCATATCCACCTTGATGCATGTATTTCGTATCCACTTCGTTCATACATTTCACCAAATCATTTCATGGCAGGAGGTAAAAGATAAAGTAGATCCAAAACTCAGGTGGGCCATATCATAGGAAACAATGGTTTTTTTTTTTTTTTTTTAACTATAAACGAATCCTATTGAGCCTAGCTGAACTGAACTCATGACTATTTAAGTTCGGTTTGATTATTAATAAAACCTGAAAATAATGTTTGAGTTTGGTTTGTTTACTAATCAAACGAACTCAAACGAACTTTAATCGAGCCGAACTCAAACTGTTCACAAATAGTTTGGTTCATTAACTACCCCTATTTGTGGGTTGTCAATCTTTGTAATCTTCTGGAATCATAGTTGATCGCTTTATGCCGTGGTTTTTTTACCTATTGAGGGGTTTTTCCACGTAAAATCGGACTGTCTCTTGTAGTTGAATGCTTGTTGTTAGAACTGAAAATGCTGCAATGACATTTTTAGACTTAGATGATGAAAATTAGTCTAATCTGACATGCGCGAGTCTTCACCTAGTACGTCGGAATGACGTAGCTCCAGCGAGGACTCTGGTGATGAGTTTTGGATTCTAGTGAGGCTTCTGGTGAGGGTGCTTGTAAATGCTTGGGACACTCTGGCACGGATTCCAATTTAGAATTCTCTCTCTCTCGTCATACGAGCGTATTGGAGTATTTATAGGTGAAATCACCTATCCACCTGTCATGCGTATGCTAAAATGTAGCATGCACATGCATCCCGGGTATGCACAAGCCATTCCAGGTATGCGTAAGAAGCTTTGATACACGCGTAAGCAAATTTTCTAGCAATAGAGGGCTCGAGAGTATTTTTATCTTGTTCATGTTTAAGAGATGCATGCGCATGCCTATGACACTTGCGCATGCCTATGAGGTATGCGCAAGTAGTCAAAAATGTATTTTTCCCATTTTGTTTTGATTTAATCCATCATTTTATGTCTTTTGGGGGTGTTTTGTGTGTTTTTCAATGTTAAGAACATTTGTGGGCCCAACAGATGCCCCCAACGTGCTATGCTGATCGTTTAGAGCCTTATTCAGTGTATGCGCACTGGGCCTGGCCCATTATAAATACTAGAGTTGACTTCTATTTCGTCATTTCCTGTTTCCAGAGCTTTGATTGAGCCCGTACAGAAATTCTCTTGTGCATACCTGGGACTCCAGTGCATACCTGAGACTCCAACACATACTCTCGAGGTATGTGCATGACTTTCGAACTTAGATTTTTTCGCGCAAAAAGCGCTGGCGCATCCTCATAGCCTCGTGTGCATGCTTAAGAATCTTTGCGCATGCCTCCAAGGTATGTGCAAGCATTCGAACTTAGTCTTTGTTCGTAAAAAAAACTCTCACGCATGCCTTCGTGTGCTTGTGCATGCCTGTGATCTCTTGCGCATACTCTCTTGGTATGTGCATGCGGAGTTAGGTTTGAGTTTCCTTCGTTGATCATTTTGTGAATGCTTGTGGGGCCGTGCACATACCCACGAGTTCTTGCGCATGCCTGCGAGTGCTCACGCATGCCTGTGGGATATACGCATGGGGTTGTGAGAGTGAACTTGCCCCAATCTTCTTATGTTTGATTCCCTTTTAGATTGTTATTCTAAGTATGCAACTGCCTACTTATTTCGACTTTGTCCACACATAGGTCGTGCTTAATCACAACTGTCGTTTTGGGCTGCGACCCATCTATTATCAACCTGGGTTTGTGTAATACCCCGGTCCTTCATAACACAACCCGAGCACACACGCGTCTCAATTGATGCCTTTGATGGCCCGTATGCGGTGCCCTTGATCACTTAGAATCAAAACCTAACGATTTATCACAAGAGATCTTGAAATCTCTATCATGTCAACCGCGCCGTCACTACGGCTACATTGGCGAAAACCACACGTCAATCCGATATCCGAGCGCAAAGTTAAGGCCCTTTGATCGAAAACCTCGAAAAAACATAGTTTTTACACACTTGTGTGGGGCCCACTACAAGGTCTCCTTTGCAATTAATATATTAATATATTCATATATATATATAATAATAATAATAATAATAATAATAATAATAATAAAATAAAGGAAAAAAATATAAAAAAAGAAAATAAAAAAAAAAGTACAAAAAAAAGGGGGAAGCAATGATGGCTAGAATCTCACCACCATGCCTCCCTAGTCCTCCCCACTCCCCCCCATGTCACCCCATCCCTCTCCATGCTTGCATTAAAATAAATAAATAAATGAATAAAAAGGTTATAAAGGGGGGGAGGGATCGTGCATACCATCATCCCCATCTTCCATCTCCTTTCATCCATATCAAGAGAGAGGGTGAGAGAGAGAGAGAGAGAGTGGCAATTTTGGTGGGCCATCATCAACCTCCCATTCTATCTCAACCATCCATCCGCTTCAACCGTCAAGATCGACCCTTGATCAAGGAGACCAAGGTGAGTGCAAACTTCTCCCTCTCCCTTTCTCGTTTACTTTTCATTTTCTTTCCTTAGGCCCACCTTGTGTTGGGCAATGAGATGGATGGGTTGGATCGTCCATGAATGGGTCCCACCTTTTGATGGTGTGGATCCCACTTAGGGACCCATTTGTGGCATAATTAGTGTGGCCAACAGCCACCATGATGTATGTAGTTCATCCACGCTGTCCACCATGTGGACCCACATGCGATGGCTCAGCTGATGGATGCACATGGCCCCCACTAATCAAGCACCACACACCAGAAAAAAATAAATAAATTTGCAGCTGGACAGCCGGCGTCCAGAGGACGATGCTGCCCAGCAGCGCCTGGCGGAGAGCCTCTTTGGGCTTGACCGTGGGTCCCCACTCGTGGGACCCACCTTGATGTTTGTATTTGATCCATGCCATCCATCTGTTTCTCCAGCCCATTTTAAGACTGGGCACAAAAAATGAAGTAAATTCAAATCTCGGGTGGACCACACCATAGAAAACAGTAGAAGCAAGGATGCCTACTGTCGAAACTTCCGTGGCCCACCGTGATGTTTATAGACAGAATCACCTGCCCAATATTGGGCTCATTAGGTCCCCAAGGAGCTGAATAATCCGATGAATGGGGTGGATTGTCCCTAAATGGGCCCCACATGAAATAACCACAAGAATATAAAAAAAAAAAATATATATATAAGTCACTGGACGTCCAGCGTCTGGACGTTCTGACGCTGGAACGTCCAGCGTCATTTGACAGTGAATGGGGTCCCCACTCGTGGGACCCACCTTGATGTTTTTGTTCCATCCACTCCGTCCACTTGTTTTCTCATATTATTTTAGGGCCAGGCCCCAAATTTGAAACTGATCCAAATCTTAAGTGGACCGCACCACATAAAACAGTGTAAGTAATGATTTCTACTGTCAGAAATCTTTCGGCCCACTTTGAAGTTTCTAGACCGAATCATATACCCAATATTGGGCTTATTGAGTCCCCCATGAGATGGGGAACCTGATGAACGGAGTGGATCAGACCCATGTGGGCCCCACTTGATATGAACATAAAAAAAAAAAGAAAAAAAGAAAAAAAGAAAGAAAATAAGAAGATGAAGGAGAGGCGCGTCTCTGACGCTGGTGTACCTAGCGTCCACGGACGCTGGGCGCGTGGTGTCTAGCTGGTGGCCCACTCTGTGGGTCCCACCATGCTGTATGTGCTATATCCACACCGTCCATCCAATTGGGGAGATCATTTTAGGGCATGATCTGAAGAATGAGACAGATCCACATCTCAAGTGGACCCCATTTGAAAGAAAACAGTGAGGACAGTGACAAGGCTGTTGGACCTTCCTACGGCCCACCATGATATTTATTTGAGATCCAACCTGCTCATAATTCCACACACGTGTGGAAGAGGGAAAACAAAATATCAGCTTGATCGAAAACTCAGTTGGGCCCGCCTAGAATGTATGTGCCTTATCTATTACATCCTTATGTTTTTCCAGCTCATTTTAGTGGCTGAGCCCAAAAAAAAAATTAAGCACATCCAAATGTCAAGTGGACCATGCCACGGGAAACAGTGGGAATAATGATCTCCACCGTTGAAACCTTCCCCAGCCCTACAGTGATGTTTATTTGTCATCCGACGTGTACATACCATCACATGGATATGGATGAAGGGGAAAACATTAATACCCACTTGATTCGAAACCTATTGGACCCCAACTGGGCACCACAGGTGGCAGTGTGCTTGGGCACGCTGACCCAGCGGGTGGCCCACCCCATGGGTCCCACCGTGGAGTATCTGTTTTATCTATGCCGCCCATCTGTTTTTCCATATTATTTTAGTCCATGGGCCCTCCAACAAAAGATGAGGCAATCCAAAGCTCTGGTGGACCACATTGTAGGAGACAGTGGTCATTTTATTTCTCTAAAAGATGGCCCCTTGTGATCACAAATTGGACCCAAACTTAGCCCAAAACCATTTATGTATGTAAAGTCCGTTTAATTAAAAATCTACGTGGGGTCACATCTATGGAATCCACCACCTTCCTAAAGTATTAAATATGTCATTTAAACCCTAAAACTTGAATTTAGATTATATAGGCCACCTCCTTAAAATTTTAGATCCACCACCATAGGGTTGATCTTAACCATATAAATTATGGATATGACAATCTAACCGCATAAATGGTCTAAAATATGGTAGGGTCGAATTCTAGCAAGCGTGTACATGTTTCAAGCAACATTGAAAGATGCTTCGATTCTTAAGGTGATGATTCCTCCCCTTGAGCTTTCCACTTCCATACTGGTTAAGTTATAGTTCTATTTATTTTGTTAAGAAAACATGTTACAAATGATTTAAACTTTGTCTTATGATTATCTGATTTCATCATTAATTATATGCTAAATTATGAATTGCTCCACGTTTTTGTGAATTATTACGTATTTTGAATTGTCAAAGTTATTCCTCTTAGAAATCTGGAAGTGAATTGCGAATCTGGATTGTAGTGATCACATCTGTTAGATGAAACCTTAAACCAGTGGCCTCTGTAAGCAAGAAAATGGAATGATCCCTAAGGATGGAATCCTTGAATGGATTTGTTGGACTAAAAGTCCTGTTAAGATGAATCGTTGTGATTATGTCCCTAACTGAACTTATAATGGATACATTTGAAAGTTATGGAGATGAGAGGCCACTAGTTGTAAGGAAATGTCATAATTGGTTTGGTTGTAAATTGGACTAATAATGGACGATTAATCATGCATATCATGGCACTGACGGGACATGTGGTGACGAGCCATACTACTGTTGGGTGGTTTGGTTGCTGAGAGCACGTACCCTTGAGGTATTTTCGCTGGCCCCAGACCACCATTGGGTGAGCCATACGCTGATAGCACGTACCTTTGGTATTTCGCTGGTGATGGCCGCTCTTGATGGAATTGCATGGTGGGGCTGATGTGTGTCCTTAGGGACTTCCAGACCACGTTTTCCAGCTGGATGAGCATCCCCAGGCTGAGGGACATGTGCATGCATTCATGCATTTAAGAAAGATCACATCTTGGATGTTTTGTATGTTTCCATTTCTCTAAACTGCTCTTGATTAGTGTGTTGGTGTGTAATCTTGAGGGGACCTCACACTGAGCTGGCCACTCATGTTTAGAATATCAACCGTACAGATGATGCAGGAGTGATGGTAGAGGATGGAGAACTTGGAGTTACTCCCGATGACACTCTTGCTAAGGAGGGTGTGGAGTATGCTGAGGAGGAGCCATACGCCGATGTTGCTGAGCTTTACGAGCTCAATCAGTAGAGTAGTTATTTCCATCTATTTTCCCTATGACACTTGATATTTTGGGTTTGTACTGAGTCCCAGATGGGGGAAACTCGTGAACTATTAATACTTGTGTTTGATATGGTTATATTTTCATGGAATGGTTATCTTTTTGTCTCTATGGTGCCCACTAGTGCAATTGTGAATGTGGAAACATAATCCAACTGAAAAACCATACTTAAAGGTGATACTTTCTCCCTAAATTAACATCCGGGTTCTCGTGGTAACAGTCATACTCAAGCCATGGGAATCGGGGCGTTACAGTGTGGCCAAAGTCTGTTTGGCATATATGCATTTTTCTTACTTAATGTAAAGTTTTAACGATGTAACACGTGAATTATGGTCGCGTGCCTTGTATTGTTTTCGTCATTGATGATTATCTTCTTTCTATACGTTATCCCTTTTTCACTTAAATGCTATGGTTCTCAAATCAAGTTTCTAGCCTTGTTTGCAGAGGATAATGGTTAGGACTCGTGCCTCCCTGCTTGCTGCTCGTAACTGCCTTCGACGACTTCTCGCTGCATTTGATCGGCTTGATGCTTGGTCATCCTTGGATAGTCATTTTAATGAAGTATCGGACGCCCTATCTCTTCTGGACGTTGACTCTTGCTCCATCCTGAAAGCTATTAGGAACATCTCCATTATGGCTTCTATCTTCGACGCTTCTATCTTCGACGAGTATAGCGAAGATACACTGGGTTTAATCGACAACTTTCCTTTTCAAGAGGAGTTGGCTATACTCGAGGGGGCGGAGCCTCCCATGGCGGCTTCTTTCTTTGATTTATTAAGCAAATTTCACTATGCAAAGAGGGAAAATCGGAAGAACGAAAGGCTCCTTGCTCGGATTCTTCCGCATGCGGAGGCCAAAGTCCAGGATCGTCGTGCTGGAATTTGGAGGACAGTGAGGGAAGCCCTGAGGAAACGCGAGAGGCTTGTGGTCGAAATACCTACTACGAGACGTCAGACTAAACTCAAATATCTAAATCTCGACTCTATTCAACAATGCATCTCTGACTTGATGGACCTGATTTTCAAGGAAGTCCGGATTCAGGCGAAAGTGGACAAGCTGAAGGCTCCGATTCTTCAGCTATTACAAGATTAAGATCTTTATCTGACTATGGGGGAGAAGGCCCCTAGTTTTGTGTCACCTTGTGACAAATTTTAACTTTAAACATTTTGAACAATTAACTTGGTGATTTAATTTAAAGTATTTTCGAATTGTTTCTATGGTTATTGGATGATGATTAGGCCCTCCTCTTCTTCTCTATCTGTATGTGTGTGCTCCTTCTTTGTTTGAAGTTTATAGACGTTTTCTTGCTCTTATCAGATTATTTGGCTTGCCCGCTTTACAATGCTATGTAATCTCATCATTTTATTGTACGTATCTCATTTATTCGTGATCACATTTTCATGCTTGTGCTTCACTCTTCATCACTTTCACAGGCAAAAATGGTGAACACACGCTCTTTTGGTGATAGCGCGACTCATCCTTCTCCGAGTAGTCCAGCTAAACGCGGACGGAAGAGGATTGCAGCCGGTCCTACTAACCCTCCTGTAGTACAGAAGGGTTCCAGGTTCTTTCCTTCAGTTGCACCTGAGGTGAAAGACTTTGCAGAACGCATTCGAGGTCTTCCTCGCGATGTATTCGTGCACATATGTAGACCGGACCGCTTTCGAACCTCCGAAGCGAGGGACCGAGTCAGAATAGGGTGAGTGGTATAGCCAGTTCGCTGGCACAAGGGCTGAAGTAACCGGACACGGAGCAGGATTCTGAGCAGAATCCAAAGAAGAAACAGAAGCAGGAAACTGTGATGACCAGGAAGGAGAAAATAAAGGAGATTGCTGATTCTAAGTATGACTGTATGAAGATCAGTTGGGAGAGTTGCAAAATTTCTGAAAGCAATGATATTTTCATCAAGAACCCTTATAACAAACAGTATATCCAGCATGATTGCACTCTCCAACGACACTGTCCTCCTCTCAGCATCAAGTCATTCGATATTCATGGCCCCTTTCAATTTTATGCGCTAGATATGTGGACCTCACACCCAATGAAGTTATTGATTGGCTCGTTGCGGGATAATGGGAAGACCCAGAATGTGGGCAAGCCAAAGGAACTTATCTTCCTTGTTCCTACTTGTGGTCTCCACCGAGCCTTTCCTACCCATTACTTTGAGATTGTGCGCCAACGGTTTAGAAATGAGAGCAGAAAAGAGATGTGGACAACTCAAAACTTTAGCACTCGGGGATACTTGAACGAGCGGTTTTGATATGAACCCTGGGCTAAAGAGATATTGAGCCGCCATAAGGATGTGTTGGAGCGCATTGGTTGTCTTTGCAATGCGATCTTTTCTACGTCCAGCTTCTTTCTGAGGGATCTAGTAGTTCTTTGAAGCTTACTCAATTATTGATGCTCGATCACCAATTCTTTTCATCTGCCATATGGTGAGATAAGCATCACTCTGTGGGATCTCCGTACTATTGCTGGTCTTCCCATTCGAGGCTCCCATATGAAGAATATGTTCCCACTGACTGTGAGCTGTCATCTTTTCTTTGTAATTCACGAGATGGTTTCTACACTCCGGCTTGTCTAGAACTGTTCACCGAGCTGGTAAAATTCAAGAACCTAAAGAAGGTTCATTATGAGGACTGGCTACTTTATTTTAGTTGTCACATGGGGTAAGCCTCACGAGCTTCTTGTTTTGGTGGTTCACATTGGTTATGCCTATTATTTAATCATCTATATCTTTTGTAGACTTGACTTCTTGGGGTATCATTTGAGTACTAAAGAAGAGGTTACATTGAAAGGAAGCTTGCAAAGGCTTCCCATCCAGGGTGACTTGTCTTCTACTTGCGAGCTGGCAGGTTTTTTGGCCTATTGGTTGTCGGCGGTGGTATTTCCTAGTTCGAAGAATGCTGATGCCGTCAGAATTTATGTCCTCCTGATCGCTGGAGTCATGGCGAACGGTCGCCGCTATTCCTTGGCGCCTGTTGTTCTATGTAATTTATATAAAGCTTTCGGTCACATTGCTGGCAACCGAGTAAAATCAGCCTAAGGGATTGACATGGCTTACTGTCCCTGGCATTATTCTACGGTTTGCTGGGTGTATATTTCCCATGGACATATCACTCGAAACTCTTTGAGTATGGTGGCATTGATCGACTGCCCTTATGCTTCTTTTCAAAATCCAAGATGATGGCCCGCACATCGGAGTGGGTTCATACGAAGATCGGTAACTGGGATCTGGTTTGCTTGTATCATTTTCCTGCCTCTCCCATAGAAGAGGACAAAAAGGTAGTCGACGATGCATCCCTCAGTTTTCAAGAACGAGAATTCTTCATTTCCATTCGCATTACTTCATTGTGTCTGTGAGAAGGCACGAAGTTCTGGCAGGAATCGTACTACCCGAGTAGGTTCGCCCGACAATTTGACTATAATCAGGGGGTTCCGGCAACGCTTCCGGAGGTGACAAAGGCGAATTGAGCTTACAGCACCGAGCCAGCTTACTGGGAGTGGATGTGGAACCAGCTCCTATTGACACGGACGAGTTCGATATTCATCATCCCTGGTGCCCATCGAAAAGTTACTGTGTGGTATAGTTGGATGCGGTGGTCGGTTAATCAATCTTTCTTGATCCACAATAATTATCCGATTGACAGGCCGGTATTCATTCCTCCTCCCCGACTGAAGCATACCCTGCCCAACGGTGTTGGTTATCTGAGAGAGGATCTGGAGGCTTTACCTATGCTTGGAGTTGGGTGCCACAAGACATCCTTGAGCGTTCCTGTTGACACCGTAAAAGAGGACATTGTTCTGAAAGGTTGGTATGTATTCGGAGATCCAAAATTACAATGGTTGCTGAGTACTTATCTTACCCGAATCCCGTTTCCAAGCGAGCCAACAGGAGGGGACAATTGTTCACTCCCCAAGTGTAAGGTTGTGAAGTAGTAATAATTCGGAAAGACCGAGTATCGTTCCCACAGAAATTTATGAATGGGTATTCTCAGAATTTAACTAAAACAACTAATAATTAAGATTTTATTAAGCACTAAAGCTGGAAAATAATGATTTGAGTTTAAACAGTGAATGTGTAAGGTAATATCAATTTAAAAAGGCACTAGAGCGCCAAGGATCCACTTTTGATAGGCTTCAATGCATCAACACAACTAGGTCTCTCATAACTCAATTGAAATTGAATTCATATCTCTATCCGATCGGAATATAGAGCGGTTCAATCAACAATTATCTAAAACAGTTGCTCATTCATTGATTCGATTCCCACAATAATACTCAGGCCTTGGGCACACTCAATTGTGTAGGCCAAGCCTCTTTCCAATCTAGTTGAGATTCACAACCATAGCTTTCATCAAATCCTGTCACTAGACTTGATTACAACTAATGATTAGAACCCTAATTAAATCAAAATCAATCAGCAAACAGCTATTTCAAATTATAAGAAAAAGATAAGAACTTTAGTTGAATGAGTTCCCACATGAAAATCAGGCCATTGCATATAAGGCAATCAAAGAATCTACCATGCCCGGAGTCGATGCTAGATCAATGAACTACACAAGCATAAACAATGCTCAGAAGCTAAATTACTAAGTTAGGATTACTAAGAATCACATGAGCCCGGAGTCATCAAGAGATCAAAGTAAAAACCCAACTAGTACTTGATTCAAACATACATTAACTAAAATTCATCAATTAAATCATAAAAAGGAAACCTAGGTTGCATCAATCCATCAAAAACGAATCAAAAGCTTCACCTCTTAGCTTTAGTTAAGAGGTTTTAGTTCATCTCTAACATCCTTGAACTAGAAGCCTCAAAAACATAAAAACTACTAAAACAGGAAGAAAATTAAGAAAACTTGAAGTAGAATCCGTCTCCCAAGCAATCCCCACGTCCCAGCATGCCTTGGTATGAAGAGAAGAAGTCCTTTTATAGCTTGGAGGCGTCCATTGCGTAAGAAACTTCCAGATTTTACGTAAAAATACGTACTTGCGCAGAGAAAATCGGAGCTCAATTTAGAAACTTTGTTGTTTACGCAGGTACGACCGGTCGGACGACCGGTCGGACTAGCTTGGCCAACCGGTCACGACCGGTCGGTCTTGTATAAAAAAGTGTCCAGCGTGTAGAGTGGAGAGGCGACTTGCTGGCCGACCGGTCACGACCGGTCGGACTTTACAATTCCTTTTGTCCAGTGATGTTTGCATAGAAATTTCGTTCTGTTGAATGGCCAGACTGGTCGGACAACCGGTCGTAGGCTTTGAACGACCGGTCGGACGACCGGTCATGAGTGCAGTTTTCTTCCTTCTTTCCTTTATCTCCTTTGCTTCTTTCTTCATCCTTTTGCACTTGATCTTGTGGTCTTCAATGCTTGTAAGGAGCTTTATTTAGCCTTCAATCAGTGAAATCTCTATCTTGTCCCTTCAATCATAAATCATGCATTAGAGTAGTCCTTTAAACATGTAAACCGTGCATAATGAGTGATGAATTGGGGTTAGAATATGCACAATTAAGAGCTCAACACACCCCCAACCAGCATTTTGCTAGTCCCGAGCAAAACAGAAACTCTCCTCCAAAAGGAGCAAGTTTCATTCTCCCGAAGCAAGTTTCATTCTCCAAAATCCAACTCTCCTCCAGAAACTATTCTTCTATACATTCTAAGACACACAAGCATAAAAATCAGAGAAATTAGGTGATAGAGGTTGAAACCTTAAACTCTCAGAACATAATAAGTGTTTATATGAAATTCCTGCTGATTGATTGATAAATAGAAGAACTTGAACAAATTCAACCTAGTGTGCATAGTGAAAGTTCATCTCATGAGTTTCCGGGATTATTTTCTTCATAGATCAACTAAACTATAGATCTCAAGGTGTATTGAGCAACAACAACCCTATGACAGGAATTTATCTTACCGTCCTTCCGACGGCTTTCAAATTACGTCCCATTTCTAGCTTTGGTTACGGGTAGACCATCCCCCGGTTGGTAGTAAGTAGCCCTAATCAGAATTTCCACCATTTTTCGATCATTCCCATTTTCATCCTTCCTTTCCCTTTTTCTTTTACCTTAGATAGGATTTTTAGAAATCCATATCTTTCGTTATTTTTCCATGGATAAGGATTTACAAAGTACCCCGGCTTGGTTTCTCAACACCTCAAATCAAAGTCTAGCTAATCCACAAATCACATAATCCTTTCAAATCATAAAAATCGTGTAATGTGAACTAGGTGCAAAAGGTGTTCAAATTTTTTATCAATTATAAAAATAGGTGAATTCACATATAAAACCATTATATTAAGAGAATTTCAAAGCTTGCAACATCCCTCACTTCATATCTCCCCTTCTTATACTTATGACATCTCGAATGCATAGAATCAAAGTTTTCCAAAAGAGTTTTGAATTTTAGAAAAATCGAAAAATTTCTACATTATTGCTCGAAATGTCACAAAAGCTAGCAGATTCATCATTTAAGGAATCTCTCACCCCCCAACCAAAACTTTACATTGTCCTCAATGTAAGAATGTATACAATGAATGCAACACATGAGAGCAATGCCAAAACAAAAAGAGAGTGAGAAAGAGAGATATCACCTGAAGCATATATTTCATGGCAAGATTAGTTTTGGAGATGGATTACTTCACAATCAACTAATCAAAGCAAATCCTAATGGGAAAGCATTCTAGAAAACTATTTAAAATCATCCTTCGTCAGACTAGGAAGTTAATCCCAACAACTCATCCAAAAGCATAAAGTCAAGCAGAATCATTAGATGGATCAAAAGGTTTCGCAATAAAGTCATCCAATATCCTGCTTTACAATATATATGTGTGTAATTGATCCAAATAACCCAATGAAAATCTCAAAAAGGAATTTCGCCGGGTTCCTTAATATTTTCATCACATGTATAAGAGGAGACATCATCATATTTATCAGAAAAAATATGTCTCCATTCAGATTTTCTTGAGCTTTGGTATTGCAAGTATGGATTATCCCAGGGTTGGTGGAGTTCAGTGTTCATGATCCACAAAGGTGTGGAAATATGAATTGATTTCTCAGCACAAAAAGGTATTGTTTCCACATCCTTCTCTCGGTTAGCGTCATATGCCAATGCCGACTCTAAAAGTGTGACCATATCCCTTATCTTGTCATTGTTCTCATCAAGGGAGTAAGTCACATCTTCGTTTAAGTGACCGGAGTAAAAAGGTGAGAGGGATTCATCTTCCACAATAGAATTGATCATGTTTATTTCGTGGACCTCCTCATCTTCATCCTCTTGTTGGTTGTCAACACTGAAAGCATTCAACTCAATCGTCATATTGCCAAAAGACATTTGTATGACTCCACTCCTACAATTTATGATAGCGTTTGATGTAGCTAGGAATGGGCGGCCAAGTATGACAGGAATTTGGGGGCCAATATTAACCATGGGTCGTGTGTCCAAGACAATAAAGTCCACCGGGTAGTAGACCTTGTCAACTTGGACAAGGACGTCCTCAATCACCCCTCTTGGAATATGAATCGATCGGTCAGCAAGTTGTAATGTGGTTTTGGTGGGTTTTAATTCACCTAAACCCAATTGTTCATAGACCAAAAAGGGGATTAAGTTCACACTTGCCCCTAGATCGAGTAAAGCATGTTTCACCCGGTAATCTCCAATTATGCATGATATTGTCGGACAACTGGGATCTTTGTATTTCTTAGGCATCCCGTGGTTGATAATGGCACTTACGTTCTCTGTCAAAAATGCCTTCTTTTGCACATGTATTTTTCTTTTAACCGTGCAAAGGTCTTTTAAAAATTTAGCATATGACGGTATTTGTTTAATGACATCCAACAATGGGATATTGATTTTGACTTGCTTGAAAACCACAAAAAATTCTTGATATTTATCTTGAGGTTTGGCTGAAATCAAGCGTTGGGGAAATGGAGCAACGGGCCTATATTCTTTCAATTGCTCTTTTTCATTCATGGAGGTGCTAGGTCCATCATCCTCTTTAGAAGATACCGGATCATTACGCGTTGAAACCTTCACCGGATAAGATTTTTCAATAATTTTACCACTTCTAAGAGTGGTGATGGCTTTAGCATGTTCCATGTGTTGGTTAGAGGAACTAGGCACGCTTATTTTGCATTGAGATTTCGGATTTGATATGGGTTGGGCTGGAAGAATCCCTTCCCTTGCGTTTAAGCGAGCCTTAATTTCCTCTACCGAATTTTTAAGCTCAAGCATTATTGTATGGTTGGATTGATTTATTTGAGCTTGACCTTCCATGAATGCTTTCAAAGTATCCTCTATAGGCATTTGAGGTGGGGCCATAGGAATTTGCATTAGGGGCCCCCTTTGAGGATTATTTTGATTAGCCATGTTCCCATTCGCCCAATTGAAGTTAGAGTTGTTTCTCCAACTAGAATTGTTTGTGTTTGAATTTGGAGTACTAAAAGGTCGTTGATAACTATTCAAAGCATTCGATTGTTCAAATAAAAGTTCTCGAAACGCATAGATTGTTAGACAATCTGACGTTTGATGCACATTGGAAGCACAAATAGTTTCAATAGCCCCCTTTTGTTGGGTTGTGTCCACTTTCTTTAGTTCCATCTCCTCGACCTTTCGTGTGAGTTTAGCCACTCTAGAACCTAGATCATCTTGCTCATTTAAAACATAAATTTCTCCCTTTTCCTTGGCTTAGGGTTGTTTTGAACTTGTTGGCTTAGATGTATCCCATGCTTGTGTGTTTTCAGCCAACATGTCAAAATAATCCCAAGCTTCCTCCGTTTCCTTGTTCATGAACTCCCCATTGCACATCATCTCCACAAATTGGCGCATGGTTGAGTTTAATCCATCATAGAAGAAACTAATCAACCTCCACCATTCATAGCCATGATGTGGGCATGCGTTTAATAACTCATTATACCTTTCCCAACATTGTAAAAATGTTTCTTCTTCTTTTTGGGCGAAGTTCATTATGGCCCTTTTTAGTGCATTGGTTCGATGAGTAGGGAAGAATTTTTTTAGAAATTCCCTAGTCATCTCAGCCCATGTCCCAATAGACCTTGGCCTTAAGGAATGTAGCCATGATTTGGCCTTCTCTTTCAAGGAAAAAGGGAATAATTTAAGTTTTATAGTATCCTTGGTTACATTGTCATAGTTTATTGTGGCAATAACCTCTTCAAATTCCTTAATATGTAAATAAGCGCTTTCAGAGTCGAGTCCATGGAATCTAGGAAGAAGTTGGATCAATCCCGGTTTAAAATCAATATTTCCCACATTGTGAGGGAAAATTATGCAAGAGGGAGTACTCGTCCTAGCTGGTTGTAAATAGTCACGTAAAGTTCTAGGTTGAGGTACATCCCCTACTTCATTCTCATCCAATTCAGTAAGGTTTGGGGCTTGATTTTGATGTTGATTAGCCCCTTGATTTGGTTGATTTTCAGCCATCTCTCTAGTAATTTCAGGAAAAATTTTGACGTTTTCTAATACAAGGATCTTTATCAATCCCTTCAACAATTACTTCGTCACTAACAAGTCGGTTATTAGAATTTCGAGCCCAATGTGGCATGCAAATCCAAAAAGAATGAAACAAAAAGGAATTCTTCCTTCCTTCCTTTACTTCTCTCTAAGACCGAAGCATAAGGTGTCTTGCAATGGCTGAGCCAGAAGCAATGATAGAGACCGATTTCTCCTGGTCAATAGGAGTTCAGAGAACTCCCCACCCACTCTTTGAGTCTTTTGAGAAAAGTGCAGAAAAAGAAGAAAGAGGAATAAGGTTGAGAAGAGAAATCTCTGAGCACAAGGTGATCCAAGACGGCAGAGCCGACCAATAGGAATCCAGGCGGCACAAGACCAACCTATCAAAGATCCAAAAGGAGTCTCCACCCACTCTACAAGAGATGAATATGGTAGGAGTGAGTAGGAGAAGAAGAAGAGTAAGGTTAGAATGATAAAACCTGATTTGTGACTTTAGATGCCTACTTCTTCTTTAACTTCCTAAAAATCCCTGAATTAGACCTATGTTAAAATCTTGCAAAAAATCAAAACAAAGTAAGTTAGTATTTAGAAGAAAACCTACCCTAGAAAGCAAAACAAATCCTAAACCTATCTTAACACAATCTCAACTAAAAGTTAATTCAAAAAATTCTAAAAATACTGCATAGAAATCCCCGGCAACAGCGCCAAAAACTTGTTCACTCCCCAAGTGTAGGGTTGCGAAGTAGTAATAATTCGGAAAGACCGAGTATCGTTCCCACAGAAATTTATGAATGGGTATTCTCAGAATTTAACTAAAACAACTAATAATTAAGATTTTATTAAGCACTAAAGCTGGAAAATAATGATTTGAGTTTAAACAGTGAATGTGTAAGGTAATATCAATTTAAAAAGGCACTAGAGCGCCAAGGATCCACTTTTGATAGGTTTCAATGCATCAACACAACTAGGTCTCTCATAACTCAATCGGAATCGAATTCATATCTCTATCTGATCGGAATATAAAGTGATTCAATCAACAATTATCTAAAACAGTTGCTCATTCATTGATTCGATTCCCACAATAATACTCATGCCTTGGGCACACTCAATTGTGTAGGCCAAGCCTCTTTCCAATCTAGTTGAGATTCACAACCATAGCTTTCATCAAATCCTGTCACTAGACTTGATTACAACTAATGATTAGAACTCTAATTAAATCAAAATCAATCAGCAAACAGCTATTTCAGATTATAAGAAAAAGATAAGAGCTTTAGTTGAATGAGTTCCCACATGAAAATCAGGCCATTGCATACAAGGCAATCAAAGAATCTACCATGCCCGGAGTCGATGCTAGATCAATGAACTACACAAGCATAAACAATGCTCAGAAGCTAAATTACTAAGTTAGGATCACTAAGAATCACATGAGCCCGGAGTCATCAAGAGATCAAAGTAAAAACCCAACTAGTACTTGATTCAAACTCACATTAACTAAAATTCATCAATTAAATCATAAAAAGGAAACCTAGGTTGCATCAATCCATCAAAAACGAATCAAAAGCTTCACCTCTTAGCTCTAGCTTAGAGGTTTTAGTTCATCTCTAACATCCTTGAACTAGAAGCCTCAAAAACATAAAAACTACTAAAACATGAAGAAAATTAAGAAAACTTGAAGTAGAATCCGTCTCCCAAGCAATCCCCACGTCCTAGCATGCCTTGGTATGAAGAGAAGAAGTCCTTTTATAGCTTGGAGGTGTCCATTGCGTAAGAAACTTCCAGATTTCACGTAAAAATACACACTTGCGTAGAGAAAATCAGAGCTCAATTTAGAAACTTTGCTGTTTACGCAAGTACGGCCGGTCGGACGACCAGTCGGACTAGCCCGGCCGACCGGTCACGACCTGGTCGGTCTTGTATAAAAAAGTGTCCAGCGTGTAGAGTGGAGAGGCGACCTGCTGGCCGACCGGTCGGACTGGGTTGGCCGACCGGTCACGACCAGTCGGACTTTACAATTCCTTTTGTCCAGTGATGTTTGCACAGAAATTTCGTTCTGTTGAATGGCCAGACAGGTCGGAAGACCGGTCGTAGGCTTTGAACGACCGGTCGGACGACCAGTCATGAGTGCAGTTTTCTTCCTTCTTTCCTTTATCTCCTTTACTTCTTTCTTCATCCTTTTGCACTTGATCTTGTGGTCTTTAATGCTTGTAAGGAGCTCTATTTAGCCTTCAATCAGTGAAATCTCCATCTTGTCCCTTCAATCATAAATCATGCATTAGAGTAGTCCTTTAAACATGTAAACCGTGCATAATGAGTGATGAATTGGGGTTAGAATATGCACAATTAAGAGCTCAACAACAATCCGGATGCAACAATGAGTCAACAGGTGAAGGTGTCAGTGGCCGGTGTGCCTCATGCATCGGTGACTCATGAGGAAGTAAGACAAATTGTTGATAAGGAGGTTGCAGGGCTTTACGAAGATGATGATGTTGATCCTGAAATGCTTGAAGCTGGCTGACAGGGGCGAATAAAAATTGCTCCTAGAGTCTCCATCGTTTACTTGGAAAATCCCCATCTTGTATTGAAGAGATGTATAGATGACATCTTGCGTCAACCTCTTGGCGGTCTGGCCGTTCGGGCGAAACTGGCGAGGTAGCTGAACAACCTACCTTAGAGGAAGGGGAGCTTCAGCAGTCTGTGGGCCATAATGTAGAAGATGAGGGTGATGATGGCAGAATGGATCAAGTTCGAGACGGAGATTCAGGTGGGCATATGAGTGACGAGCAAGTCGACTACTCCGGTGGTGATTATGACACTGGAGGTGATCCTCACGATGATGACGTGCGTTCTATAGATGCTTATCAGAATAGTGATGGTGACGATGATGCTCAGCCTGATGTAAACGTCACGAGATCGCTCTCTAAGGAGGCTCGTACTCGACCGATTACTCGATTATTCTCTCCTTCTCATGGCGAGGATGATATTATTGTCGGTGCTTCTGCTGGAATGAGCGTACCTTCCCTTCAAACACTTTCCCCTACTTCGACATCAGTTGTTGCGCCTCCTCCCGGGAAAGTAGACATTGCCGGTGTTAGTTCTTCTACCCATAGGGTTGAGCGTGTGATCTGTGATCAGCCGAGAAAAGTTTGTTGATCTTTTTGTTTAGATTGCATTTATCTGCTAGCTCATTGTTTATTGATTTCTTCCTTTTCTCTTGGCGGATGTTCAGGTGTTTGTGAACCTGTTCCTGAGGCCGAAGTTCCCACAATCGAGAAGGTTATCCCTTTTAAATCTCTTGATGAACTTTCGGTAGCTCCTGCTCTTCTGATGAACTTTCGGTAGCTCCTGCTCTTTCTGACGCTGTTTTGGATATGGAGATTACTCTAGCCGAGATTGTCGTCTTATCTGAAGTTGTTACAGCAGCCCTTGGAATTCCAGATGCGGATGTCAAAGTTGTCACTTCTACCACTCCTACGACGTTGCATGAAACTGAAATTGTCACTCTTATTATAAATGTAGCGTCCTCTGTCGTGGCTTCTACTTCTGCGACTGAGAATACGACATCCATTGTCAGAGATACTGTGCCTGCTGTTGATTGCGTCACCCCTACGTCTGAGGTTGTGGCGCCTGTCACTGTTGTCCAAGGAGTTGTAAATATGGTTCCCTCAGTGATTGGGGCTTCAAATTCCAATGAATTACCTGCAACTTCCTTAGGATTGGAAGCGGGCCCTCCTGTGACCACAACAGTTCTTCCTGTAGCTTCAGGTATGAGAATTTATTAGTCATCAGTATGCAAGTTGTATGAATACGTCTCCTTGACTTTAACCAGTAATGACTATATCCAGGCTCTACTAATCAAGACGTGGCGAGCTTATTACTCCTTGTTCTGAACACCTTAACGTATTCCGACGGGGTATGATGAGGAGTATGCTCCTCCAATCTTGCGAAAGCAGTGGACAGTCCTTCTGAGTGGCCGCTACTGGGAATTGGCCTCGAAGCGCTGGAATCTTGCACGAACATGCTTGGAGTCGACGTGCTGCCAATATCACAGCAGGTTTTGACCTTCAAGAATTTGGTTACACATGTCGAGGCTGTCCAGCAGGTTGTCTACGACCCAAGCATTAAAGCCAAGAAGTAGGCTTGTCCCTCTTTGCGGTCGTCTTTAGAAGAACAGGAGCGATCAACATCCAAAGCACGCACCTCATTGAGTAATGATGAAATCCAGTATCGTGACGCTTTGCAACGATTGGGGACAGTTCAGTTGGAGATCCAACGACTTCTTGTGGAGGAGACTGCTAAAGTTTGAGATAGCTCATCTTGAATATGTGGTCTCGCAAGGTTGTTTACTTGTCAGACGGCTTGGAAGCAGCTGTGATATCATGCATAAACAGTTAAACGACTTAGAGGCTGAACTTCGTGGGATGTCGGATCTGGAGTAGGAATGGGTAGAGGCGGAAAATGTATTGAGGATAGCTCAAAGTGAAGCAGCCCGGCTACTAGCTTTGTGTTTGGAGCGACTATGATTCTTCTCTTCTTCCTTTGAATTGATATCTAGAATTGTGATATGTATGTATGTGATGATGGGAATGCCCTGGATAACTTTATTTTGTTTATTTATTTGACTTTATCTTATGATATTCCTGGGGTACACCCTGTTACCACGGGGTCTTTAATGTGTAATGGTATGAACGTGCATGTGTGTTGATTATATCGGGTTGTGAACGTAACCGCATTACTTCCCTTTCTTGCTGGTTTTGGTGTAATTTACCGGGGATCTGGTTATTTTTTCTAACATTCATATCTTTCTTCTTCTCCTTTTGCATCCTTCGAGTCTTGTGAATGTTGATTGCCTCCTGCCACATGAAATATCAATAGTTAGTCTTCTTATGGTATTAAAATCACATGCAGCTTATTCATTTTATTTCATTCTTTTCAACGTATTGTCTATTACAATCCGGCCTTTTGTTTGCGTTTGAAAAGTAAAACATGCGTTCAAAAAGTAAAACAATTACTAAATATCAAGTATAGTATCTCTTCAGGAATTGGCCATTGATCATAGAATTGATGCCTCGCCCCTTGCAATCTACTACACGATAGGCTCCATTAGAGTATATTTCGTCGACAATGCACACGGGGTCCCCTTTTGGGTCGAATTTACTTTTCAGACCCTGAGCTGGCGTTGGACGTTTCATCATCAATACCAAATCGCCCCTTTTAAATGATCCGCCTCGAACTCGTTTATCATATGCTGCCAAAATATGCTTCTGATACATTTCTAGCCTTTACTGAGATGCGAGTCTCTTTTCATCTAGATCATCAAGCTCGGCCATCTTGGTCTTGGCGTTTTGTTTAGTTGTCAGGGAGTGCTGGAGTGTGACCTGTAGTGACTCAACCTGTATTTTCATCGGGACTACCGCCTCCGTATCGTATACCATTAGTAAGGTGTGGCTTTGATGGCAGTGCGGTATGTGGTCCAATATGCCCATAATGCTTCGGGCAGACCCTTGTCCCAATCTCTCTTATTTTCCGCTACCGTTTGCTTCAAAATTTTCATGAGTCTTGTTAAAGGCTTTGGCAAGTCCATTTGTAGGGGGATAATAAGGCGTCGAATAGCAATGCTTGATTTTGAACTTCATGCATAATTTGTTGATAGTGGCATTCTTGAAGAGAGTTCCGTTGTCGGTGGTGATCTTCTCGGGGATGCCATGTCGGTATAATATAGTATGACGGATGAAACCTTTGATATGTTTGGCTTTCACATTCCTAAGTGACACTACTTCGGCCCACTTAAAGTAATCAGTTGTGGTAAGATGTACTGATGCCCCTGGGAAGAGGGTGGGCTGATCGGTCCGATTACATCCATGCACCAGGCTGCGAAAGGCCAGGACATTACTAATTGGTGCAACTCTTCTGGTCGCGAATGTATGATATCTGTGTGGATCTGACATTGATAACATTTCTTAACATATTATATCGCATCTCTTGTCATCGCGAGCCAATAATATCCTATTTGTCGAACACGGTGATATAAGATCTTTCCCCCTTGATGAACACCGCATTCTCCCCATGAGCCTCCTTTAATGTGGCATATGCTTCATCTTGGTCCAAGCAACGCAACAACACTCCCTCATATGCGTGTTTGTAAAGAATGGTATTCTGTATTATAAATGAACCAGCGCGTCTTTTGACTTGCGTGCGTGATTTGGGATCTTCAGGTAGAAATCTGTATTTCAAATAGTCGACAAATGGCCTTCTCCAGTCATTTTCTTCTATAATTTCAAAGAAACAGATGAGGTTCGCACTTGATTCACCACTATGCAGTGCAGCTGTCGGTAGGATTCTTCTTTCTTCAATTGTTACTTGGAGTGGGCTGTCTCCGAGATTAGCCAGAGCAGTAGCCAGACTGGCAAGCGAGTCGGCTTGTATATTCTCTTGCCTCGGTATATATGAAATATTACTGTTCTGAAATTAATTGAACAATAATTGTGCTTGATGGCAGAAAGGTGAATTCAGGTTTGCGGACCTCGTATTCTATCTCAATTGTTCGATGACTAGCCTGGATTCACCATAGATTTGTATCGCCTTGATTTGCATTTCTAGGGCTAGTTGTAGTCCGATGATGAGGGATTGATATTCTGCTTCATTATTGGTGCAAGTTGGCATGATCGTAAATGAATAAGGCAACAAATCTCCCTGCGAACTGTTGAATATAAGTCCTGCTCCTGCCCTTGTTGACCTGGAGGCTCCGTCGAAGTACATTTGCTAGAGCCGCGGTTCTCCGACCATCATTACCTAGTCATCAAGGAGATCGCATTTCATTTCTTCACTACCTGGGACTGGATGCATAGCGAGAAAATCTGCGATTGCCTGTCCTTTGATAGCTCGGGCTGGGACATACGTGATGTCGAATTCTGAGAGAAGAACAACCCACTTAGCTATTCGCCCAGACAACATAGGCCGGTTCATAAGAAATTTGATCGGATCCGCCTTTGATATCAATGTTATTTGGTGAGAGAGGCAGTAGTGCCTAAGTTTCTTCACGGCGAAAATGAGGGTAGCGCATATCTTCTCGATTGCTGAGTAGTTGAATTCGGCCCCTACCAGCGTGCGGCTCAAGTAATATAATGCGTTCTCTTTCTCTTCTTCATTCTTTTGTGCTAGGAGTGCCCCTAGTGAATTATCACCCACTGCGATATATAGAATTAATGCTTTTCCTTTTATCGGAGCTGCGAGGACCGGAGACCTTCCGAGCATTTCTTTCAGGGAATCAAAGGCCTTCTAACAGGCGGCGTCCCATTTGAACTTGACGTCCTTCTTGTTTAGGGGAGAAAACGGCTAACAACGACCGGCTAGGTTTGAAATGAATCTTCTCAGGTATGCTACACGGCCTTGAAAACTCTTTAACTGCTTTAAATTCTTCGGTGGCGGCATTTGTCTGATAGTCTTAATCTTAGCAAGGTCAATCTCTATACCCCTGTGCCTGACAATGAAGCCCAAAAATTTTCCTTAAGCAACTCCAAACGCGCACTTTAACGGATTTATATGGAGACTCTTCTTGCACAATCGCTGAAACACTTACCTCAGATGTTCTTTGTGTTGTTCATGATCGGTCGACCTCACAACTAAATCATCCACATAACATTCGACATGCTTGTGCATCATATCATGGAATATAACGTGCATCACGCGCTGATATGTTGCCCCTGCGTTCTTCAACCCAAAGGGCATTATGCGATAGCAGTAGATGCCAAGCGTTGTACGGAAGGCTGTAGCTTCTTCGTCCTTCGGGGCCATACGGATCTAATTGTATCCTGAATATCCACCAATAAAGGACATCACTACATATCCTGTCATGCTATCGATCAACAACTCTCGAATTGGAAGAGGATAATCCTGAATATCCGCCAATAAAGGACATCACTGCATATCCGCCAATAAAGGACATCACTGCATATCCTGTCGTGCTATCGATCAATAACTCTCGAATTGGAAGAGGAAAATCGTCTTTAAGGCAGGCTTTGCTGAGATTCCGAAAGTCGACACAGATTCGGATTTGTCCACTCTTCTTCTTGACTGGCACGATGTTCGCGATGTTCAAAATCCACTGGGGATACTTCACCTCTCGGACGAACCTGACCTCGATTAACTTCTTAATTTCTTCCTCAATCTTGGGTACGATGTCAGGGTGAAATCATCGTTGAGGTTACTTCACTAGCTTCTTCTCCTTCATGATGCTCAGCTTGTGCATTGCGACCATAGGACTAAGCCCTGACATCTCTAAATATGTCCAGGCGAAGACGTCCTTATTTTCTCTCAACTATATGTATCTCTCCTTTTCATCTTTTGGAACGTTTCTACTCAAATATGTGTTCTTGGGTTCTTTAAGAGTGCCCAAATTCACTTCTTTAAGCTCATCAATGGTCGGTTGTCCCCCATCTTCTAATTGCATAGGTGCGACACTTAGCTGAATAATATAGGTAGGATCTTGCAGCTGTATTTCCTCGACAGGACTGATAGATACCATATTCACGCTTGCCTTAGCTCTTAGACCCTCTCCGTTTCTGTATACTTGCTTGTATTCTTCAAATGGAGCTAGCAACCTTTTCTTTGTGATTGAATCTTGGCTGGAGAATCCCATGTTTCTCATAATCTTTTGGCTGGCTCTACTATACCTCTTTTCCTCTATCGGCCGAGGCCATGCAGATTCTCTCCTCTCTTCTTCTTCTGATGACCCTGGTTGACTTGGCCCTGAGTGAAACTTGATATCTTTCTGAGTGATATCCCTTAATGGCACGAGGAATTGGCTGGGAGCTCTTAGGAATGGCTTGATTCTTATTATCTTGGGTACTGGCATGTTGAAGCTGGATTTGAGCACACTCATGTGTTGATTTGAGATCAGTTTTAACACACACTACCCTTGCTGGCGCAAATGCTTTGGTACCACATAAAACTTTTTCGTGATTAGTTGAGGTTGGTTTTCTGAATGATACTGGGATCTCCCCTGAGCAATAGGTTGAGGTTTACTTTTCTGTTTGAACTTTTCAACCCGAGGTTTTGCCCCTTGCCCTTTCTTCATTACATCGGGCTTCTTGCCGGTTTTACTGTTGCCGGTTAGGTCGTAATATCGCGCGTCGGCAAAAAATGACTCAGCTATTGTGTATGGCTTAGGGTCTGCTGATACCCTGTATTGGATCCCGCTTTTATTGTACTTAAAGCACTGATGATATGTCGAAGGGATCACGGGATTCTGATGGAGCCAAAGTCTTCCCAGTAGAAGATTGTATGTTGTCACCGCATCGATCACCTAACATGTTACCTTCGTCGTCAGTTCTTCTATTTCTAACATCACCGTGATTGATCCGAGTGTACGCTGACTGTCTTGATTGAACCCTTGAATCACCATGAGGCTTGGGCGTAACGCCGATTGCCTGTAACCCAACTTCTGTAATGTTTTCAATGGCATGATGTTTACATCAGATCCATCGCCCAACATACACCTTTTGACCTCTGTATCCTTGACTGTTCCTGCAACCATCATTGGACGATTGTGATCTATTAATTTCATTGTACGGTCTTTTTATGAGAAAGTGATTGTGGAGGGATGGTCGACCTGTATAACTTGTGACACCGGTGTATACCCTTCCTAAAATTTATCTGTATTATTCATTTCTTCTTCTATTTCTATCATCGTAACTTCTCTAACCTCACTGCTAAGTAAGGCATTGATCAACATTTCTCAGTATACTTTTGAGAGATATAAAGCATCATAGATACTTAGGCGGGCGGGGATCTTCTGTAAATGTGACACAACGTTGTATGCTACTGATGATGTTACTAGTCTTAGACCTCACTGACTGGTCGTGGCGTCGACAACTTTCTCTTTCAGTTTTTGCATACGTGGCCTTTCATGCAGTTCTTCTGTGATAACGTCTTCTTGCAATGGGTCATCCGACCTCGGAGGGGTACGGTCAGGCATCTGTCTTCCCGATCGTAAGATGACTGCATCAACTTCTCCCTCGGTTGCTTGTGAGGTTCCTTCGGATGGCGCTTGTTCGACGAATGACACTGTTGGGGTCCCAAAAGTCAAGATCCTTAAAATAAGGGTTCTAAGTGTATGAACCATCACCTGATTAGATTTAAGGCCAGTGCACCTGAAATCGCGGCAAAAATCACAACACATCAGACTTGACCAAAAATGAAAAATTGAGCCAGTGGTGGACCCCACAGTTCAACATGATCAGAACCCTCCAAATTTGGGAGGGTTACTTTAATCATGAAGAAATAGGGCCAGTGCATCGACATCCATCGCAAAGCGGGCCCCGCAAGTCCTTCGTTTTGCAAAATCCAATTTTGTAAAACACGAGTACGTCGGCGCATCATGAAATTCACCCTAGCGCATCTAGAAATTCAGACAGTTTTACAAAGTGAATTTCAGGACGCACTGCCCTCAACGCATCAAGAAATTCACCCCAGCGCATCAAGAAATTCAGAGAGTTCTGCAAAGTGAATTTCAGGACGCACTGACCCTCAGCGCATCAAGAAATTCGTCCAGCGCATCCAATAATTCAGGAATTTCAGGATGCACTGACCCTCAGCGCGTCGGATAAATCAGGCATTTTCAGGAATTTCAGGACGCACTGACAGCCAGTGCGCCTTAAAAATCAGCATTCCAAGTAAGATATTTTTAGACGCGCCAAGTGATTTTCTTGACGCGCTACACGTGGCGGTCTCCTATTGGTTGACTTCGGGTTTAAATACCCCTCCCTTCGGCTCATTTGGACGGATCCCAGAGAGAGAAAGTTTTCTGCCGGAATCCCTCGCCGGAATACTTTTCTGACCACCGAAAATCCCATCTCCGACCACAACTGGTCGGCGATGAAATAACTTCAAATTGCGCAAGTGTAGTAGGGCATCGCGAAAATCAATCATTTTCAAAACAAAGTTATTTTCGGACGCACTGGCCCCAGTGCATCAGCAAATACCCTTAGCGGATCAAATAAATCAATATTCCAAAACTAATCATTTTAAGGACGCACTGGCTCCAGCGCATCAGAAAATAGCCCAGCGCATCAGTAAAATAAGTCGTCTATTAAACAAGTCATTTTTGGACGCACTGGCCCCAGCGCATCACAAAAATAGGCTAGCGGATCAGGAAAATAGAACATTTAAATAATCATTTTCGGACGCACTGGCCCCAGCGCATCATAAAAATAGGCTAGCGGATCAGGAAAATAGAACATTTAAACAGTCATTTTTGGACGCGCTAGCCCCAGCGCATCAGTAAAATCAGGCCAGCGGATCATAAAAATCAGCATCTTGAACGTCAATTTCAGCACCTTTAAACCTTCATTTTGTGATATTTTTGGGCCCCGTTTGGGCCTATTTTGGGTATTTCGAGCGTTTTGGACACAATGGAGCAGTCAAATAACTCATCTGGGCCACCCAGTGAGCAGAATGCAAGCCTTCGAAGCCCGATCCAATCCAATGCGATGAACGGAGTAACTTCTCGAAAAGAGGCCGCCAGTACCTAGAATCATACCAATGCATCATCATTATATGTACTATCATAATATGACCCGGATTCAGGTCCGGACTAAGCAAATGGGACTATGGTTAACACGATAAACCATACCAAGAGAGTTCTAAACTATTACACGAAATTTGTTAAAGACTGACACTTCAAGAACAGTCGATGCCCTACCCATTCAAACGGCATCCGCTGATTGAGCTGCTCAGGTACATACAACTGCAGATCGGTTTTCCTGCGGTCACCCGTCACAAATGACGGGCGCAGGCCCAGAGTCGCACCCCTTGGTTAAAAACCCTGACAGTCTCAGCCCGGATCTCCGGTCTAAACATGGGACATAGACATCTGACTCGTACAAAGATGGATCAGTCCATAACAAATACAGGTCTCTTCAACCACACAAAACACAGGTCTCTACGGCTACGAACTCTGAGACCATAGTCCCCGCTGACTAGTCTTCTGCCTTTTAATCAAGGGTCATCGATCATTCGATGTAATTAAGGGCTCGTGCCAGATCGCGGCCTGGAATGTACAAGATCTCAGGATCTCTGGAATAAAATTCACCTTGTGATATTTCTTCTCTTGTGTACTTTTGTGAATGCTTGTGATTGTCTATGAATGTTTCTATTATTCAGAACCCCAGAACAACAAAACACCAGAAAACTGCGTTCGAGCATTTTTCTAGTTCTAACAAACTGGTGACTCTACTAGGGATCGAATCCAGAATCTCTGGTTATATCTGAATATAGAAACACTCTAAGATCAATTACTCACAAACACGAATCTACGCATAGGAAGGCTACCGCGAGGCGTAATGTTTCGGCGCCCTTCGGGCGTCAAACTGGCTACTCTCAATGGGAACGTTCTTCCTTTTATCTTTAAGGCAATAGACATCTAAAAGGTTTTCGAACCCACAAACTTCCACAACTACACGTATTTGTCTCCTTCTTGCTTATTTTTGTCGGTTTACGCACTGCGATCGATAGGCTCATACTCCCAACCGCACTTGTGAACTGTTCTAATGATTTTTATGACACAATAGAATTAGCAAGATACTAGGAAAGACATAAGAAATGACATGCTCAATGAACAGTTCGTGCACCTTCCTTGCCACCGGAGGCTTCAGCTTCCCTCACTTCATCCCAACCACAACAAGTATTGGCAACTCAGGATGGCAGTTGGTCGAAACGCGCCAAAAGAAGAAAGAGCAGAAGAAAGCAACCATCTTAGCTGCACCTAAGAAGGCGAACGCTACAAGACCTCACCCCATGATTAGAAGACAATGGTAGCCAAAGCAAGGGCAGAGGATCCCTATCAGCAGTCAGGTCATACCCACCAAGTCCCCAGTGCCTGTAATGACAATTGAACAGTTTCCACCATTAACTAGGGCTACCTGCATCACACGTAAGTCAACCGGGACCACACTTGTGAAGAGCTCCAAGCCCGTGACAGTTCTCAACCCAAGACAGGGGCATGTTCAGAAGGTACAACTGATGCTAGTCATAATGGTTCAAGTAGCAGACGCAGAAGAGGAACCGTACGAAGCAGAAGATGTGCCTACAGTTCAAGATCAGATCGTGTAACACCCTATACTTTTCTGTACTTGGGTGTTACCACGAGAATCCAAAGTATATGTGTATGTGTAATGCCCTTCCGTGACTCTTTCGTCAATGTGTGTACGACTCCTGGTGCCCCGGACTGGCAGTGCGTAATTCGCACCCAAATGACCAAAGTCCTGAGATCCCAAAACCTCTGTCATATTGACCGCGCCTTCCTCACGATCGTAACGGCGAAAACAGTGCGTCGATCTGATACCCGAGCGCAAAGATATGAACATTTAATCAAAGCACCCAAAAAAATGTGTGGTTGTGCACACTAGTGTGGGGCCACCCAATGTGGGGCCCACTACACGGTCTCCTTTGCAATTAATATATTAATATATAAATAAATATATAATAATAATAATAATAATAATAATAATAATAATAATAATAATAATAAAATAATGAAAATAATGAAAATAATAATAATAATAATAAAAAGTACAAAAAGTAATGATGGCTAGAATCTCACCACCATACCTCCCTACTCCTCCCCACTCCTCCCCACGTCACCCCATTTCCCACTCCATGCCTTCTTTAAAAAAAAATAATAATAAATAATAATAATAAAAAAAAAGAATATAAGGGAGGGAGAGACGTTTCTCTCCTTCCATCCTTCCTTTCTTCTTCCTTCATCTCCATCCACGCCCTCACTATGTGTGTGTGTGTGTGTGTGTGTGTGTGTGAGAGAGAGAGAGAGAGAGAGAGAGAGAGAGAGAGGAGTGGGCCATCTTCATCAATCATCCATCCACTTCAACCGTCAAGATTAACCCTTGATCAAGGAGATCAAGGTGAGTACACCCTCTTCACTCAACATTTTATATTTTTTATGTTGATTTTGCTTAGATGATGATTGTGATGGTGATGATGAGGTGGACCACACTATAGAAAATAGTGGAGATAATGATGTACAGTGTTGAAACTTCCGTGGCCCACCGTGATGTTTTTAGGCCAAATGACCTGCCCAATATAGGGCTCTATAGGTTCATCATGAGCTGGGGAACCTAATGAATGACATTGATCTTCCCTAAGTGGGCCCCCACTTGATATGAACAAAGAAGAAAACAAAAAGAAAACAAAGAAAAAAAAGGAGGAAACCGTCCAGACACTGGACGTTCTCAGCGTCAGGGTCCCCACTCGTGGGGCCCACCTTGATGATTATGCTGGATCCACACCGTCCATTTGTTTTCCCAGATCATTTTAGGGCCAGGGCCCCAATATGAACCAGATCCAAATCTTAAGTGGATCGCACAGCATAAACAGTGAAAATAATGATGTCTATTGCCATAATTTCTTCGGCCCATCTTGATGTTTGTAGGCTGTATCACCTATCCATTGATGGACTCTTCGGGTCCCCCATGAGCTGAAAAATCCGATGAACGGAGTGGATCATCCTCATGTGGGCCCCACCTGACCAAGAAAAACAAAAACAAAAAAATTAAAAAGAGAAGGGTGGCTGGACAGTCACCTGGACGCTGCTGCCCAGCTACGTGAGGGCGGAAACCCTTTGAGCGTTAACCTGTGGGCCCCACTCGGGAACCCCACCATGATGTATTGGTTTTATCCAAGCCGTTCATCTGCTTTGCCAGATCATTTTAGGACATGGGCCCAAAAATGAGGCATGTCCAAATCTCAGGTGGGCCATACAAATGGGAACAATACCCACCATTGAAACATCGTGGATGATTGACGTCCCTGCATGAAAAAAATTACAAATGATGGTTGATTCAAAAGCAATGCAGTTATTATTTACCTTTATGTATATCTTGGATCCAGACCGTCCAACTGCTTTGTCCAGTCATTTTAACTATTAGGCCTAAAAATCAGCCATATCCAAATCTTAGGTGGGTCATACTACAAGAAATAGTGAGATTGAACGGCCATACTTAAAACCTTTCTGCGGCCCACCATGATACTTAAGTTTCATTCAAATTTGGATGTCAGCCAGGTGGGACTTGCCTCGAGACCCTATGCAGTCAGAATGAAGGAAAAACACAAATATCAGCCTGACATAGAACTCGTGGGGCCACGTGAGTTGACGCAGCGTGCAAAGTCACGTTGTACAAGTAGGGCCTAACTCGTGGGGTCCAACTTGACGTATGTGTTTAATCCTCGCCGTCCATCTGTTCCTCCAGCTTATTCTAGGGCAGGGGCTGAAAAATGAAGAAGATCCAGATCTCAAGTGGGCCGTGCCGGAAGAAACAATGAAGACCGTTGAATTTTAGTGTTTTGGGCCATGTTTGGTTGTTCTTGGTGGGCCCCACATGGGAGCAATGTAGAAACCACCATTTGGACCTTGAATACTGTATGTGTGACTACAACAATGACATTTTACCTGGGCCAAAGCGGACCCCGCATGATCGGAAATTAAGTTCCAAAATGGGGTCGGGCAAAGTTGTGCAGGAATTTCTGTGTAGAAATTTCAAGTGCTCATGTTTGGCCCCGCACCAAAAAATATTTATACATATCCAGCAGGCCCTACCTTATGGGTTTTAGAGACCATGCATGGGTCTACCAGGGAGACTTGACAACACACCAAAAGGTGATCCCGTTTGATGGTGGGACTTGTCCAAAGTTGGGCCAAAATCATTTCTGCACTACCATTTCTGCACAACTCCAAGTACCCATGTTTGGGCCTTTGTTAAAAATTGTACACATGCAAACAAAGGGATCCACCTTATGAGTTTTGAGGATCATACATTGGTTTGTGAAGTAGTCGTATTATTTCTCCAAAAGCTGGCTCCTTTTGATCACAAATTGGACCCAAACTTAGCCAAAAATCATTTATGCATGTAAAGTCTGTTTAATTAAAAATCTACGTGGGGTCACATCTATGGAATCCACCACCTTCCTAAAGTATTAAATAGGTCATTTAAACCATAAAACTTGAATTTAGATTGTATAGGCCAACTCCTTAAAAATTTAGAGCCACCACCATAGGGTTGATCTTAACCATATAAATTATGGATATGACAATCTAACCGCATAAATGGTCTAAAATATGGTAGGGTCGAATTCTAGCGAGCGTGTACATGTTTCAAGCAACATTAGAAGACGCTTCGAATCTTAAGGTGATGATTCCTCCCCTTGAGCTTTCCGCCTTCATGTTAATTAAGTAATAGTTTTATTCATATATAACTGAAAATTTTACTCTGTCTCATGATTACTTCTGCTGTTTGATTTTGCCATAAATCATATGTTTAATCTTGCTATACGTGAATTTCTTTATAACTGTGAATTATTTATGAATTTTGGAATTGTCATTTTCATTCTTCATGTTTGGAATATGAAAGTGGAATATGAATTTGAATGGTTGCGATCACCTATATTTGATGGGACCTTAAACTGGTGGCCTTTGGAAGCGATTTATTAGAAAGATTCCTGATGGTGTCCTTAGATGGAAGTGTTGGACTAAATGTTAAATGAGATGAGATCTTGATTATGCCCTTAGCTGGACTAGTATGGAGATATTTTTGATAACGTCCTTATATGAACTTGTTGGGCTGAATGTCCTATTGAGATGAGTTGTTGGGATTCCCGATGGACTTGATGGACTAATGGTCCTGTGAGATAAATTATTGATTATGTCCCTAGTTGGACTCGTGTGTAAATATTTTGGAGAATTATTGTAATGAAAGGCCACTAGTTGTAAGGGAATGTCATAATTGGTTTGGTTGTAAATTGGAATAATAATGGTTAGTTTAATCATGCATATCATGGCACAGATGGGACGTGTGGTGACGAGCCATATTACCATCGGGTGGTCTGGTTGCTGAGAGCACGTACCCTCGAGATATTTTCGCTTGCTCTAGACCACCATAGAGTGTGTCATTCACTGAGAGCACGTACCTTTGGTATTTTCGTTGGTGATGACCACTCGTGATATTGTGGGGCCGATGTCTGTCCTTAGTGACTTCCGGATCACCAATTAATGGATTTGCATTGCGGGGCTGATGTGTGTCCTTAGGGACTTCCAGACCCCATTTTCCAGCTAGATGTGCATCCCCAGGCTGAGGGACATGTGCATGCATTCATGCATTTAAGAAAGATTGCATCATGGATGTTTTGTACATTTTTTATTATTCTTGATTAATGTATTAGTGTGTAATCTTGAGGGGACCTCACACTGAGCTGGCCACTCATGCTGTTAAATTTCAACCGTACAGTTGGTGCAGGTGATTTGAATAATGTATAGGTTGTACTGGAATGGAGTACGATGCTCAGGTTATGCTGATGACATGGATCAAAGAGCTGTGTTTAATGGTTGCTGCTTTAAATTTTGTATATAATTGTAATCGTTTATTAGTATATTCTGAACTAAATTCAAGATATTCGATTTGTATAAGCCTTATGGGTACCACTCTGCGATGTTTGTTGTATCTTTCCTATATGCATGGTTTGTTTTCTTCCGCAGTGAACACCCTTCTTGGAATGACAGTTGAAAAGGGACTGAAATGTGGGTTTTCTTCATAGGCTAACGCCTTGGTCTTCAAACACGGGTCTAGAACTCGGGTTGTGAAAATCAGGGGCGCTACAGATCGACAGATTAGTTCATGCCAATCGTGAGACGAATGAATGAATGAGGATCATTCAGGAAGCGTTGACCACTTTGATAGCTCAGAACGCTACCAGAAGTCCTATACTACCTACGCGCCGGTCAGCCGAAGAATCTCAAGGGGCAGTGGAAGGGCCAGCTGACGCCGAACAGCTTACCCAGGCCAGGAGAGGTCCAGCGGACCGAATGCTAGTCCCGACTGCGCAAATGTTGAGAGAAGAACTGTCGCAAACGATTACAAGTCTCATGCGACAAGAAAAAGAGAAGGAAAGAGGAACTGGGTATAAATATCAAGTCCCGTATCCACTGGAGATAGAAGAAATACCGTTCCCATTCAACTTCAAATGTCCGGACTTTGAAAAATTTGACGGTAAAGGGTCGCCAGAGGAGCATATTACTCACTTCCTCACAGCGTTGGGGAATTGGTCGGTCGTCCCACCGTACTGTATGCGGCTATTTGGGTCGACGCTGATAGGGAAAGCTTTTCAATGGTACATGTCGCTACTAGCCGGATCAGTGAGATCGTGGGAGCAAATACGAGACAGTTTTATCTCGAAATTCTTCTCTACAGAGAGAGAAACATCAGTGACAGATCTGGCCTTGATCAGACAAAGATAGGGCGAACCCGTGGAGAAGTTCATGGACTGATGGGGGATGATAGCCGCTCAATGCCAAGAGTTGCCCAGTGAGAAAGAACAGATGAAGATGTGTCTACGAGCCCTGGACCCAATGATATCATTCCAGTTATCGGGGAATAGTTTTCACTCTTTTCGAGAACTGGCCACTAAGGCGCACTTGGTGGAAGAAGCCGCAACACGGGTGAACTTCAGGCCCGAAAGGCAGAGAAGAGAAGGAGGAGGAATTGCAGAGACGCACAATGTAAACAAGGGCAAAGACGCAAGAGATCGAAAGCGACCTGTCGTGGAATCGAAGACTAACATAAAAGCAACGCCTACCAAGACAGAGGCAAGAGACCTTATATTTCTCAAGGAATAACAATAGCCAAAAGAGAAAGAGCCAATGGCCCGTATACATTCGACATGGCCGATTTGATCCCCATCATGGAGCAATTAGTGGATGAAAATGTAATCCGCTTACCAGAACCGATTCGGCCCCACGAAGTTGGGAAGGTGAATGATCCCCGGTATTGTAAATACCATCTATGTCTAAGCCACAAGACAGAAGACTGTTTTAGTCTAAAGGGAAGAATACAAGGGTTGATCAACTAAGGGGTGATTAGTATGAAGTCACCAGAAACAGCAAGGAAGGAAACATCTGGGGTAATTTCAGCGTTCCCCTCAAAAGAAAGAATCCAATTGCACATCCCGTTCCCTGAACCTGAAGAACCCTGGACTTTGGTCAGTAGCAGGAAGAGGCTCAAGAATAGACGAAGGCTCCTTAACCGCAAGAAGAAAGGGATGAGAAAGAAGGGTAGCCAGGAGAAGAGCCGACTTATCGAGGCTCAGGTACATTATGCAATGGTATCATTCACAGAACAGTAATCAGCAGGAGAAACATCACGGGCAGGCGAAGAAGAAGTCAATGCCATCATCCTCCGATCTGAAAAGTAAATGCCGGAACGTGTTCTGCCAGAACCAGTCAACCCAATGCAAGAAGATGGAAACCCGGATATACCATTAATGAGGCCCCAGGGGCAGAAGTTGAAAGAGAAAGTTGTTGAAGCCACGTCCAGTCGGCCGGAGCCAAGGCAAGGGGCAGCACCAGTAGCATATGATGTTGTGTCACATTTGCGAAAGGTCCCGGCTCGCTTGAGTATATACGATGCCTTATGTCTCTCAAAGGTGTATAGGGAAATGTTGATCAACACGCTACTAGACAATGAAGTCAGAGAAGTGATAATGACGGAAATTGAAACAGAAATGAACGATCCCGATAAATTCTGAGAAGGAAATGCACCGATTCAGCAAGCAATGCAGATAGACCACCCCTCTGTAATCACATTCTCCGAAGAAGACCGCATGGTTGAAGCGACAGACCACAATCGCCTGTTGATGGTCACAGGAACGATTAGAGATACAGAAATTAAGCGATGCATGCTTGACGATGGATCCGCAGTAAACATCATGTTGTTAAAGACACTACAGAGGTTGGGTTATAGACCGTCAGCCCTGCGTCCCAGTACCATGGTTATTCAAGGGTTTAATCAAGATAGCCAGCGCACTCTGGGGTCGATCACCGTGATGTTAGAAATTGAAGAGCTAAAGACAAAAGTAACGTGCCAAGTAATTGACGCAGTAACAACTTATAATCTTCTGTTAGGGAGGCCGTGGCTCCATCAGAACCGCGTGATTACCTCAACCTATCATCAATGCTTCAAGTACAACAGAGGGGGAGTTTAGTACAGAGTGGCAGCAGACTCGAAGCCGTACACGATTGCAGAATCATTCCTGGCTGATGCCCGATACTATGACTTGGTCGACGAAAGAGAGGTCACGAAAAAGCCCGATGTAGCGCAGAAGGGGCAAGGGTCAAAACCTCGAGTCGATAAGTTTGAACAGAAAAGCAAGCCTCGGTTTATCATTCAGAAAGAAACCATAAGTCAGTCAGCTGAAGAACCTCAAGGGACCACCAAGAAATTTAATATAATCCCGAAGCACTTGCTACAGCCAGGGCAGTCCATCCTAGAGATGATATCGAATTAGCACATGAGTGTGCTGAAATCTAGCTTCAACATGCCAGTACCGAAAATAGGTAGAGTTAAACCTTTCCCAAGAGCTCCTAGCCAGTTTGTGGTACCACCAACTGCCAATACGAAGAAAGAAATCAAATCCTACTCAGTGTCGAATGAACCTGCGCAGTCTAAGGACGAGGCCGAGAAATCATTCCGTTTACCTCAACCAATAGAAGAGGGAAGATACAGTGAAGCTAGCCGTAACATCATGAAGAATATGGGCTTCTGTTACTCAGAATCAGCCTCGAATGGTAGAATGTTAGCCCCATTCGAAGAAAACACCAAAACTTACCAAGGAAGAGAAGGGTTATGGGCAAAGATGAAGATTAGACATTTCAACATGGTGACAATCAGTCCCACAGAAGAGGTGCAGCCACAAGAAGTAGTCGACATCATTCAACCCAGTGCCGCACGCGCACAGATAGAAGATGGGGGACAACCCACGATAGATGAGCTTGAAGAAATAAATCTGGAAACCCCAGAGGACCCTAGAAATACATACCTGAGTAAGAATGTCCTAGAAGAAGAGAGGGGGAAATACATCCAACTGTTGAAAGAAAACAAAGATGTATTCGCTTGGACATACTCAGAAATGTCAGGGCTCAGTCCAACAATTGCGATGCACAAGCTGGGCATCATGAAAGGGAAGAAAGCGATCAAACAACCTCAACGACGATTCCATCCAGACATAGTGCCCAAGATCAAAGAAGAGGTTGAGAAGTTAATCCAAGCTGGATTCATCCGAGAAGTCAAATACCCACGATGGATTTTGAATATTGTGCCGGTCAAGAAAAAGAGCGGTCAAATTGGAATCTGCGTAGACTTTTGGAACCTCAATGAAGCATGCCCTAAAGATGATTTCCCAATGTCTATCCCGGAACTACTGATTGACAGCACGACAGGATACGCAGTGATGTCCTTTATGGATGGTTACTCGGGGTATAATCAGATTCGTATGGCCCCGGAGGATGAAGAATCGACGGCCTTCCACACTACATTGGGCATATACTGCTACCGTGTGATGCCGTTTGGGTTAAAGAACGCAGGGGCAACATATCAGCGCGCAACGCAAGTAATCTTCCAGGACATGATGCATAAACACATTGAATGCTACGTAGACGATCTGTTAGTGAGGTCGGCAGAGCATGAGCAGCATAGAGAGGATCTGCGGCAAGTGTTTCAAAGATTGAGGAAGAAAAGCCTCTGTTGAACCCATTGAAATGGTCGTTTGGGGTTTCCTCTGGCAAGTTCTTGGGGATTGTTATCAGACACCGTGGCATAGAAATTGACCCGACGAAGATTAAGGCAATCAGGGAGATGCCGCCTCCAAAGAATCTCAAAGAGTTGAAAAGCTTCCAAGGCCGGGTCGCCTACTTAAGAAGATTCATCTCAAACCTATCAGGCCGTTGTCAGCCATTTTCACGCCTTAGCAAGAAAGGAGTCCAGTTTGAGTGGGATGATGCTTGTCAAAAAGCGTTCGACTCTCTGAAAGACTTGCTTGAAAAATCTCCAGTCCTAACAGCACGGATCAAGGGGGAGCCACTAATTCTCTATATCGCAGTTGGCGAAAATTCGCTGGGAGCCCTCTTAGCCCAGAAGAACGAAGAAGGAAAGGAAAGCGCACTCTATTACTTGAGTCGCACGCTAGTGGGAGTCGAGTTTAACTACTTAGCGATTGAAAAGATTTGTCTGGCATTGATCTTTGCTGTCAAGAAACTCAGACATTACTGTCTCTCTCACCAGATAACATTGATATCCAAGGCGAACCCCCTCAAGTTTCTCATGAACAGACCCATGTTGTCTGGGCGGTTGGCTAAGTAGGCCCTTCTCTTTTCAGAATTCGACATGATATACATGCCGGCTCAGGCTATTAAAGGACAAGCAATTGCAGACTTCCTTGCCGCACATCCAGTACCAAGTGGTGAAGAAATAGAATATGACCTCCCAGACGATTAGGTTATGGCAATTAATGAAGCACGCCATTGGAGATGTATTTTGACGGCGCAGCCAGAGAGATGGGGTCAGGGGCAGGAGTTATATTCATCAGTCCACAAGGGGACTTATTACCCCTATTCATTCACGATAGTCCCAGCATTCACCAACAACGAAGCAGAGTACCAGGCTCTTATTATCGGGTTACAGTTGGCCCTAGAAATGCAGATCAAGGAAATACGTATCTATGGTGACTCTAGGCTTGTCATCGGACAATTGACGACAGAATATGAAGTCCGCAAACCCGAGTTATCGCCCTATTATCACCAAGCGCAGTCCATGTTCGATCAGTTTTGAAACAGCAGTATCTCACATATACCGAGACAGGAAAATGTATAAGCAGATGCACTTGCTAGTTTAGCCGCTGCTTTGGCTAACCCTGGGGGCAGCCCACTTCAGGTAACAATTGAAGAAAGAAGAATTCTGCCGACAACTGCGTTGCGCAATGGAGAATTGAGTGCCAATCCCTTTTGTTGCCTCGAGATTACAGAGGAAGATGATTGGAGAAAATCATTCGTCGATTATCTAAAGTAAGGATTTTTGCCGGAAGATCCCAAAATGCGCACACAAGTTAGAAGACGTGCCAATTTATTTACACTCCAGAATGACGTACTTTACAAACGGTCATACGAAGGAGTACTACTACGATGTCTGAGCCAAGGTGAAGCACATGATACATTGAAAGAAGCTCACCAAGGAGAATGTGGCGCTCACCAGGGAGGAAAGAATTTACATCATTGTGTGCGACACATGGGTTACTACTGGCCCGCAATGACGAAAGACGCAATAAAATACGTCAGGAAGTGTCACCAGTGTCAGATCCACACAGATATCATACATTCACCACCAGAAGAGTTACATAAGTCAGTGATGTCCTGGCCTTTCGCACTTGGGGCATGGACGTGATTGGGCCGATTAGTCCACCATCTTCTCAGGGGCATCAGTACATCCTTGCAGCAACTGATTACTTCTCTAAATGAGCTGAAGCGGTCGCCCTGAGAAATGTGAAAGCCAGACACGTTGAAGGTTTCATTCGTCACACCATATTGTACCGACATGGTATCCCCGAGAGAATTACCATGGACAATGGAACACCTTTCAAGAATGCTACCATCGATAAGATGTGCGTAAAATTCAAGATCAAGCATTGCTATTCGTCGCCTTATTACCCTCCTGCGAATGGACTGGCTGAAGCATTCAACAAGACTATCGTGAAAATTCTGAAAAAGACAGTAGCAGAGACAAGAAGGATTGGGACAGACGATTGCCTGAAGCACTATGGGCATATCGGACTACCCACCGTACGACCACCCGAGCTACACCCTACTCACTAGTGTACGGTACGGAAGCCGTGATCCCAATGGAAATCAAAGTTAAATCGCTACGGGTCGCACTCCGGCACTCCTTGACAACCGAGTACAATGCCAAGATCAGAATGGCCGACTCGATGATTTTAGATTGAAAGAGACTCGCGGCCCAATAAGGCTTGCAGTATATCAAAAGAAAATTTTTTTTAGCCGCGTTACGATTACACGTTGTCAGGGGCAGGTCATTCAAGACGGGTGATCCTCGTACTAATGATGAGACGTTCAGCACCGACCCCAGGACCGAATTCCCGAAAAGAAATCTGACCCGAAATGGGATCCCGTCTGCATCATCGAGAAGTATATTCTACGGAGCCTATAGGTAATAGAATTGGCAAAGGGCAGGGCATCAGTTCGCTTAAGTGAATGGCCGGATTCATTTGAAAAGATATTTACACTTAACAGAGGCTTCTCGTTGCAAGTTGTAAACACCCTAGTAGAGGGAAAGTGTAATAAAAGTAGATACCAAAAGAAAGGATATCATACAATGACTAAATCAAAATGCTAATCATCTGTTTCGTGCTTGCACAGGTATCGGAAAGGTCGTTAAGACTCAAGACACGTCAAGTATGACACCATGCCCTTTTCGAGACCATAAAAAATCAGGATAAGCCCTAAGCCAAGACTCGGTTACATCTTCGTTCCCATGAGTATA